>PVLD010001678.1:0-191231 GCA_004027595.1 Dinomys branickii
TCTGACTTAGTAGTCGTTTGGCTTCTATAATAGAATGCTACAGACTGGGTGGCACAAGCAACAGACACATTCCTTTGAGTTCTAGAGGCAGGAAGTCTGAGGTCAAGGTGGGTGCATGGCTGGGTGTTTGCTGAGGTCCTTGCTGTGGTTTGTGGGTGTGTGTCCCTCCAGAACCATTCTGAACTTTAATCACCAGTCTAAGTCTTTGAGTTGGAGTCTTCTGTGGTGAAGCCTGTGCCTGTGAATGGACTTGAAGCTCTTACAAAGAGGCTCCCAGTTCCACCCCTTTGCCTCCTCATCTATGTGAGGACACAGTGTCAAGACCCTGTTGTGAAGGCAGACACAGTGCCAGGCAGACACAGAATCTGCTTCAGGCCTTGATCTAGGACTTTCCACTCCAGAACCAAGACAAACTTCTGTTCTTTATTAACTGCCCAAACTAGGGTGTTTTGTTAAAGCAGCAGCAATGGGCTAACAACCCCTTCTGGTTTGCAGGTGCTGCTCCTTTGCTGGGTCCTCAGGTGGTGGAAAGAGAGCGCTTTGGTCCCTTCATCCCCTTAGAAGGGCACTGTCCCACCACAGGCCACTGCCATGTCTGTACCCAAATCAGTTACTCCTAAAGACCCTTCCTCAGATATCATCACACTGGGGATTAGGGCCAGGTGAATTCACGGGGACACAACATTCTGCACGCAGAAGATGGGGTTTGGCCTCCCCATAGGACACTCCATCACTCCCATCCTAAGGTCGCCCTTCTCTGTCATCTTGCCCATCCTTAGAGGATGGAAATCATACCTTGTTCACTTCTGTGGCCCCACAGCTTTTGCACTGGCCTGGCCTAGGAAAGAGACCCATGGAGGGGTTCCTGACTGACCAACTAACCACACAAATAAAAGACTGCGCTCAAGGGGCCTCACAAGGAAAACCGGCTGCCTTCCTGCATGCTTCATGCTTAGAGAGATGACATGGTGCTCACAGGAGTGGATCACACTCCGTTTGAAGACTGTAGAATGTCACTCTTTCAGATGGCCGGTGTCAGGCTCCCTTTCTGTGATTTTATAATCATTTGAGCCAGTGTCAGGGTTGATGCCACAGGCAGCTGAAACTTGGGCTATTTTCTGAATGTGCAAATCACGACACTGTGCAAATGAAGGAGCTGCGTTCTTTTTCATCTGTGCAGTAATTCTTGGCTGAGCACCTGCAGTCTGTACGGGGGTGGGGCTGACCCGCCTACGCCAAACATTGCTCAGTTATGGATGCCATGGGGTTGGAGGAGGAGAATGGAAGGTCAGGTCTCATACTCCTCTCACTCGGGCTGCAATTACTGATGCCCCAAATCAGTTCATGATACCCCAGACAGTGGTAACTTCCTGCAGATCTGGGAGGAAGCACCCACAGCCTCTTGGAATCACACACAGGTCCCCCCTCAGTGTACCAACAGTGATCCTGATCCACTGAGCATCTTCTCTTCCCCTCTCCTGCTAGGCCCTGTGAAGAAGTGTTCATTAAATGGAAGAGAGCCTGGTGGCAGCCGGAGATAGCTACCTTTCTGGGACCTACCAGGCCACTACCAGGGAGAGGACAAGGTCCATTTCAAGTGGACAGTCAGCCTTGAGTGGCCAGCCATAGTCGGGTGGAGTGGATTCCTTCCAGATCTGCTCTCTGGAAGCTGCTTCAATGGGGGCCAGACCTCCTTGGGAGTCTGTTGGGTGGGTGCAGAGATAGCACCCCTGAGCGGAACAGACCAGGAGCCTGGCCAGGACAACCTGGGCATCAGTCTGCTTCCCCAGCATCCTCTGGCATCACACTTGAATATGGAGGGAGTCTTGCTTGAATGTCTGCTGCATCTCAGCTGTAGGATAGGGTCCACTGGCAAGGGCCCTGAGCCTGTGGTCAGGAGAAGTGAAGGAACTGGAAGCCTGCGGGAGGGGATGACCAGAGCTGTGTGCCCAGCTGTCTTGCTCACGGCCCCGGTGTCCCCAGCTCCCCTGAACTCACTGCTAAAAATAACTGTGCTTCTGAGGCCTCCACACAGCCTGCAGCACTGGCTGCCCATCCTCCCCGAGGGATCACGCAGAGCTATTCTCTCTTTCCCACTTATCTTCACGGAGATCATGGCAGTCTTATCGCAGAACCACAGCAAGAAGGAAAAGAAATCCAATCAAACTGCACACACAGGCTGATCCAAGCTTCTCTTGGCTTCCGGCAGCAGGAGGACTGGCTGCTGGCAGAACAAACCTTTGTCTGATAAAGGATGAAGGGACCCTGGGATTCTTTCTGTTCTGTTGCACTGGGCTTCTGCTTGTGTCTTGGCTACGAGATGGGAACACAGGGCCTCGGAGAACAGTCTGCCTGCTCCAGGCTGCTCAGGTTCACAGGTAAACGGTGTAAAATGGAAGCTAAATGAACCCACACTGCAGGGAGCAATGATCCCCTTTGCTGAGATTTGGGAGGGACACCCCTGTCCCTGCTCTTTCCAGCACTCTCTCCTGGACACACTGTGACCCCATAAAGCCCATCCCTATTTGTAGTCTATCTGAGGCTCCATGGAGATCACCTGCCTCCAAGAGCCTTGACAGTGCTCAGAAATTTTGAGTTCCTCTCACTTTTTCCTGACTTCTGGGGCTCTCAGTGACACTGGACTGGCTCTCTGCTCCAGTGGGTTACTGGCAAGGGCCCTGGCCACCTGACTGATGCACTTCCTGTCCAACTGGCTATGCTGGGCTTGCAATTTGACTCAGTTGTAACCCTCACAATGAAATACAAAGCATGACTGAGGTTTCACCTTTCCCAACCATGGCCTCCGCTACCACGAGCCCGTCAGGGGCCACCTTTGACAACATCATGTAGCACTTGCATCTTCTCCTGCCCCTTTCTTGGCTACCTCCTGTGTCACAAGGGCAGCAGGAACCCACCTCTGACCCTCGTACAGCTCAGCTCTGGGCCAGGTTTAGCTTCTGCTGGTGAGATGTACCTCAGGCCAAGCTGAGGCCTCTTCCCGGGAGAGAGTCCAGGTGTGACCAGGCCCCAGGCAGCACCTGGTTGAACACTTCCTGGTCACCTTTCATGACATGAACAGCTGAGGAACTGATTGTCCAGCTAAGGTCCCAGAGCTGGACTTTGAGCCCAGGCAGGCTTCCCTGTGGCCTACCTCATCAAGCCCTTTCTCATGGATAGCCCTGTAATGGTGCCGCTTCTGCCCAGGGTACAGGGTGGCAGGACCATTGCTTTCTGTGCACCCCGGCACAAGAGGGACACTCTCTGGGTAACTGTGCCTCCTGTGGCCCAGCCAGCCTGGGAACACTGAACCCTAGGACAGTCCTCATTAGGCTGAGCTGGAATCAGGGCTTAGCACCAGTGAGAACAGGGGAGGAAGGACTGTCATACTGTGACTTCCACAAACAGTGGAAACCTAGCTGGGGTGAGCACACAGCTGGCCTCTGCCCCACTGAGCTCTCTGGGCCACAAAAGGTGGCTGTGGCAGTTACCACAGCATGAATGATGGATCTGCATTTCTTAGTCTGCAGCCTGGGAGAGCCAAGGTCAAGGTGCCAGAGACAATGTCCGGGGAAGCCGAGCTATCCAGAACCTTATCACTGTGCCCTCACAGGATGCATGGGGTGAGGGAGCTCTTTGGGGGCCCCTTCTCTAAGGTCACTGATCACTCTTTTATAAGGGCTCAGCCTCACACTTCACCAGTCCTCATCTCCTAAGACCATCAGCCTGGGGCTTGAGGATTCAACTCACGATCTTCGAGGACACAGACATCCAGACCATGGCACAGCGATTACTTGAGAAGAACAAACTCACTCAGTTTAGCTCTACCCAGTTCCCCTGGGCCGTGCTCAGGGTCTAATCCACAGGTCTTATTGGGCAGCCTCTTTCATCAGGAGGCTCCATGTCTCAGGGTCAGGAGCTTCTTCTGACCCTCACACAAACGCAAGCCTCTGCCATCAGTGACGAAGTTACCTTGGGCTCTGGTGGCCTCTCCCTTATTTTCTTCTTTATCTGAATCCCACGGGGGAAAGATGGTGACGTCATAGACAGAACACACCTGCCCCTCCTCTACTGAAGCTCTGACATCCAAACCTCAGCATGTGCCCCGACTTGGAAACAGCATCACTAGCTGTCTTAGTCACTGGCTCATCCCTGGGACACCATATCTGATCCCCGTCATTTAAAGGCGGAGAGGTTCGTTTGGCCTCATGGGTTTTAGAGTTTCGGTCCACGGTGGGCTGGCCCCGAGGAAGGAAGGGCGTGGCGGAAGGGTGTGGTGGAGGAGAGCCACTCACCTCAGTGGGCCGGAAGTGGAGCGACAAGGGAGGGGCACGGAGGAGATAAACCCTTCCGGGTCACGCCCCAGTGACCTGCCTTCCCCAGTCAGGGTCCGTCCCCTAATAACAATTCATTTATAGCACTCCGTGGCCTGATCCTCTTCCCAAGGCCCTGCCTATGAGGGCTCCTGGGGGACATCTAAACAGACACCAGAGCACTGCAAATGTTATTAGTTGAGATGAGGTCATAGTGGAATAGCATGGCCCCTAATCTGCTCTGACTGGTGACCTTGGAACAAAGGGGAATCTGGCTACAGACCTGCACTCAGGGAGAGCACAGTGTGAATACTGGGTTTATGCTACCACGTGCTAAGAAGCCACAGGAAGCAAGGAGAAGGGCCTGCTGCAGGCCCTCCCTGCAAGCCTCCAGATGGAGCAGGGTCCTGCTGACCCCTAACCTGGGACTTCCAGACTGCAAGAAGAAAGTTGCTGCTGCTTCAGCCTTCAGTTTGTGGGACTTTGTCATGGTAACCCCAGGGAACACAGGGACGGCTACTGGAGCCCCAGAGGCTCACCTGTGGGGTCTTCAGGACGTCGGCACCCTGCCCTGCACAGCACTCATGGGAAATTCCCTTCCCCCAGCCTTCCAGGCTTCCCAAGATCACCTAGGGCAGCTTTAACCCACTTCTAAGCTTTGGCCTCACACTCATGGGACCCCATCTAGGCTGACAGTGCTCACCACTGGCTCCTGAGACCTGGAAGAAACACTTCTGCACCCTTATCTGCGTGGGGCTCCCCACTTCCCTTTTGCTGTTCCACTCCCTAGATCTGATACACTATCACAACGCATGCCCAGTTTTAAAATTTCCTGGAGTCTCTTCCTATTGGCATGCCAAGGAACAGCCTATAAAATGTTTTGACAAGGGAGGAAGGGTGTTGATGCTGCTGGCCACGGTTGTTCTGGGGCACAGTCACCAAATTTATCGCCACATGTGCTAGCAGCAGATGGAGGGGCACTCCTGTGCAATGAGCCCAGTTAATGAGCATCCTGAAATCTAGTGTATTAATAGGAAATGAGAGGGTGCAGTAAGGCTAACAGACCAGGAGCCAGTTGCCACTGGGAAGATGGTTTGTTGCAGTTCTGAAACAGGGGCAGACCATGCTGAGAAGGACCGTACAGGGAGCCGAGGAGGGTCAGGAGGGAGGGGCTGTGGGGTGGTTTCTGCAGGAAAGAATGGGGCCTGCTGGGTAAGCAGCCTTAGGACTGCTTGGTTAGGACAATTTCAGCATAGGGATGTCAGGGCAGGTACACCATGTCCCCAAGTAGGGAGCCACCTGCAGCAGGTGATGGGGAGTTCTAAGGTGGCAGCTGGCTTGTGTCTGAAGAGCATGCCCTGCGGGAATTGTTCCTGAGTTCCAGGCCTGACTGGGCCTGGCAGGAGTCAGCAAGGCCCCGGCACTGAAGGAGCAGAATGCAAAAAACAGCCAGGTACCACACATGGAGGAGAATGTTTTGTGGGTGTGCTCTGTGGATATGGCCACTGCGTTTCCAGCTGTCCAGATCCTGGTCAGCTTGTGACCCCTCACAGTGCCCTGTGGCAAGGCCTAGGGGAGAGATTTGGCTCCTGGGAGGTTCTATAGACCCCACGGCTCACAATCCAGCATGGACAAGTCTCTTCTGTGAAGCTCTCCTTCCCCACGCACCCGGCCTCTGTGCCTTCTGCTGTCCCGGTACCTGGCAGTGGTCCTGCTGGAGCACACTCACCTGGTCAGGTTTCTGTTCGTGCCTCAGCCCTGGATTAGGCCTTAGAATGACCTGGGAACTGTGAAAGTTCCAGTGTCCTGCCTGAAAGGTGGTCCAGGGAGCGCTGGCGGTGGTCCTGGGTGGGACTCATTGATGCTCCATAGGTGATGGGCAGGCATGCTGGGAACCATCACCTCAGGGCATGGGGTCCTTGGTGACAGCGGCTGTACACCCTTTAATCACAGGCACAGGGCTGACTTGCGGTAGGTCTGCCACTGCAAGGCAGGGACTACTGCCAGAATAGGGAAGAGGCTGGGAGTAAGATCTGCTGTGGTCTCCATCAGTAAGCTTTGAAATGGAGACACGGGCCCAGTGAAACGCTTTCCTTGTGGCACTGTTTGCCCTCTCTGTTGGTCTTTGGTGCAGCCTAGCACTTCCTGAGGAAAAGCTACAGAGCCCAGCTGTGCCCAGGATCCCTGCAGTCCCCATCAACATTTTCCACCAGCACTTGTGGACAGTGTCTGTATGTGTCCTTTCAGCTCTTCTCCCTCTCTGGATCATCCTGGAGGTTCTGGGATTTTTCAGTGCTCTCCTCTGAGTTTGGGTTTGGCCATGTGACTTGCTGTGTAAATTGGGATATGGCCAGTGGCATGACATGGCTGTCCTTGCTCTTGCTTTTGTGTGACCATGAGAAGGCCATCCAGGTAAGCCCCCCAGAGAATGAGCAGGAGGCACAGCACTGAGTCACTCTGTGAGCCAGAGTGCAGCCGTGATAGCCAGCATGAGCCTCAGGTCTGCCAGTGAGTCCAGCCAGCACAGGCAGAGCTACCTCCCAACCCAAAATGACCTCCATGTTGGCAGCAAACCCAACCAAGACTATTCGGGCCCAGCCAGAGCTCTTCACCCCACAACCTGGACATGACAGGCTGTTGCTTGTGTCCATCCTAAGACTGAACATCCCCCTTAAAGGTCAGGAAGCTAATCAGACATCAGAGTACAGAGGGCTGTGTGGATGTGGGTTTCTGTAACTAGCAGGTCTGAGCATGATGATAGAACACATTTATGAGTTTTAGGAGGTGTGATCAAAAATACAGGGAATGTTTAAATTAAGAAAAATTGTGTTGCAATAAAAAACACATTGCCATGAACCCTCTTCAAAATCCTCACCTTTGCGTCAAAAACACATTTATCCCATTGTTTTTGCCGCTTTCTGCAGCAGTTCTGGAAGTCTTCTTTCCTGAGTATCTTTAGTTGCACTGTTCTGGATGCTTTGGTGTTCTCAGTCCACTTAAAACACTTCCCTTTCATGAACATTTTGACTCTGAGGAAGAGCCAGCAGTCACATGGTGCCAGTTCTAGTGAGTAGGGTGGATGAGGACACGGCGTCATGTTTTCACAAACCTGCTTTTCCAGGATGGCACCGTGCAGCAGCATGCACTGTATTTTTGCTCACACCTTGCAAAGACACTCAGGAAAGAAGACTTCCAGATGTGATTCAGAAAGTGGTGAGAACAATGGGATGAGTGTGTCTGAACTGAGGGGGAGGATCTTGAGGGGGCTTCATGCCAATGTGTCTTTTACTATAATACATTTTAAAAATTTAAACATTCAGTGTATATTTTGATCACATCTCATAGTTAATGTTTATATTTCACTGGAAACAAGGCTCACCAGCTTGTTCTCTGAGGCAACACCTTAGAAGCCCAAGGAGAGGGTGTTTAAATAGCAGCAGAGAGCTCCTTGTGTTGGGCATTTGGGAGAGCGGTGACAGCAGGTGCGGTGGATGCCAAAGCAAGAGTGCCGATGACCCACTTAGGAACAGACAGAGGGGGCTTCCCTGCAATTCCCTCAGTGGCGAGCACCCAGAATGAATGACCAGAGATGCGTATAATTAAATTCTTGCTCAGGGACCTACAAGTTGTCACATTCCTCCTGTAGTCGCCAGCTTGAAGATATCAGATGTGAGTTTTCACCTGACCTCTGGCCCAGGTGCTTCCCTGAGCTGCGAGGTCCCAGGAAATCCTTGGATGGCTTTGAAGAAAATACTTGGGTGGACTTTATCTGCAGGGGCAAGTGTGACAATGAGAGCTGGAGCGGTCAGCAGAAAGAGTAGAAATGGCCCTCAGGAGGCCTCCTTGGTCCACTGAGCGCCCAGGTGGGCAGTGTCTTTGGAGACCCTGCCTTCCACGGCTAGAGTACTCTTGGTCTGTGGGCACCACCCAGAGACCGAGACAGACCCAGGGAGGCTGCTGCATCCCAGGGCCACCCCTCCCTCTGTCTGCCCTCTGTCATGGCTTGGATTGTTTCCTCTTTCTGACACTGGTGTTTGGGATATGGATTCCAGGTCCCCAGCACTTGGGATGGAACCATATTTGAAGATAAGGTGTTTAATTAAAGGATTAAAATGAGGTCACAAAGGCAGCCCTGGCCCCATCTGCCTGATGTCCTTAGAAGAGGAGATGAGGTTACAGACTACACAGAGAGAACCATACGAGGATATAGGAAAGACCCCCCGCCCTTGTTGCCTCCTAACTCTTAGACATGCCGGAAGTGAGCATTTGTGTGTTAAGTCCCTGGTCCCCAGGCTCTGGGCCTTTGGTATGGTGGCCCTGGTGGGTGACACGCTTGGTTTCTGATGGGGATGATCTGCTCATCCTGGTCTATTTTTCCATCTATCAGCTCCAGTGGTTGCTCTAACCCCCAGTGAACATTTATTCTTCTGTGGCTCACTGTGGTCCTCAGAGTATACCCAAATCACTGAACTCTGGGATCTAACGCAGAAACCAGAGGGGTAGCTCACTGGGGTAGGACAGCACTGCCTGGGGCTCTACCAAGGGCAGACATGACATCTCCCTGTCCAAGATGTGGTCCTCAGAGGACCCATGTCACCCTCATGGGGGAGCCGTAAATACTCAATGTCTCAGGCCCACTCAGACTTCTAAGCTGACCTGAGAAGGTGTCCAGGAGACCCAGAAGCGGGGGACCACTTCCCCATCTGGTCACTGAGGAGTAGAGAGGTGAGCGATTCCGAGGGTCACAGGTGCCTATACCTGTCCCCACTATACCCTGTTGTCTCAAAGCAGGAGATGAAGAGCAATGACTTCAAAGGCCAAACCTTCAAAGGAGCTCAACTCAACTCACCAGGGCAGGTTGTAGCCCAAAACTGGTGCTGATGCCCACCTACCAGGACGAGAACAGAGGAAGGCTTTGCGTGCCAGCCCATGTCTCCAGCTCACCAGCCCCCTGTTGCCCTGCACCCTACACTTTCCACGTCAGTGTCCCCAAGGAGTCCCACAGGCTTACCGTGTTCATCCAGCAGGATGTTGTCTGGCTTGATGTCCCTGGAAGAGAAAACAGAGACGTGTGCAATGTGATTCCTGGGCTCAGCTGAGAGGACCTGATGCCCACCCCCATGAGGTCTCAGACCAGGCAGGAAAGCCACCATGCTAACGGAGAGATGATGGAGAAGATGTTCACTTCTTTTCCTGGCCCAGAACTGCAAGCAGATTGCTTGAATATTGTTTTCCTAAATATTTTGAATTTTTGACATCTCTTTTGCAAGCATCTAAGAAATTCCCAGCCTGTGCATCTGCATTTCTATTGTGCTGTTCCAGGAAAGACTGGATAGCATGTGTGGTCCGTATCACTTGGCTGGGGCACCTTCCTGCCCTGAGGATACTCGGCACTCCCAGCAGGGACAGGGACTCGGAGGTCATCACACGGCAGCCTGCAGGCCAAATCCACACCTGGGCCTGGTTTTGTGTGTGTGCTCTGTAAGCTTAGATTGCTTTTATTTCTTTAAAAGGTTATAAAGACAAAGCAACACACAAGGAAACAAAAACTGAAAGGAATATACAGCAGGGACTGAGTCACAGTGGAACTGTAAAAAAACAGTCCTGAAGGTCTGTAACAATCGACTTCCAATTCCTAGGTATCAGGGCTGGGGATATAGCTCAGTGAAATAAGCGCCTGACTGGCAAGTGCCAGGTCCTGAGTCTGATTCCCAGTACCAAAAAAAAAAAAAAAAAAAAAAAATCTCTAGGTAGCATGACAGGAGAGGGTAATCTGGACTGTCATGGACCCATGGGTTGAATAACTTGATTAATTTTTCTAAGATCTGTGAGTATTCTCCATTTACCTGATTTCTTTTCAATCACAAACATGGGAATTCCAGGGGCTAATAGATTCCTCGATATGTCCTTCTAACAGTCGCTCTTGCACTAACAATCTCAGGGCTTCAGGAGCCCTGGAGTTTTCACTCTGTGGCCCTTTGTGGAGAGCATTTCACACAGCCATCTATGGGGCGACATCAGAACCCCACGTCACCATTGTAGCACCAGGCCTCCACACTTCACGTAGTACTTAAAAAATCTTTTTTTTTTCAATACTAGGGATTGAACCTCAGGACTTCTGCACTGAACTACATCACCAACCCTTTTTTATACTTCAGCTGGGTTTGAATTTATGATCCTCCTGCCTCAGCCTCCTGGAGTGCTGAGATTACAAGTGTGGGCCACCATGCCCAGCTTTCCAAGTGGCACTTTTAAAGGTGGGGGCTTTACTCTCTCTGTCCATCTGCACTTGGTGCAGTACTGGCCTCTGTGAAAGAAGGCGGGGCATAGGCCAGCATGGAAAGGGAAGGCGACACAGGACAGGCTCAGCCTAGGCATTGGCCCACTGCCAACGTGCACGCACTTGCCAAAGCTCTGTGTTGAAACATGGGTTGTAGAAGCGCACGCTGCACACGCTCATTTATAATAAATGCCAACGCGACTGAGACTAATGACAGCTTTCTTGGCAATAAAGAGCATCACCCGAAGTTTATCAAATATTCATTCTACCCGAGAACACACTGAGGTTGTCTGTAATAAGGCCAAACACTGACTTCCTGGGGAGGAAAGAAACACTCAGCCTATATATTTAAATTTTTAGTCTCATCGTGACTTTTTCAGCCCATGAATTTCGATGAGCAGTAAGTAAATGGGCCCCTGCTGCCAAGTGCACAAAACGTCTTCTGCAAACAAAGAGATTATGTGTGGAGGCGGCCAAGGAGTCCTGCAGGAGGCATGGACTTGAGAAGGGACACAATCAAAACAAGAGGCAGAAGCCCCAGTGTCAAGTGCTAGCAGCTCCTGAGCAGGACAGCTCCCAGCAGGGAGAATAAAGACTTGTCAGGAACAAAAATGCGGCAGCAAGTGTGAAGCTTACCCTTTAAGGCATCACTGGGGTGGGGATGACCTTGTTCGGAGCATAGAGATAGGGGAGGTGGTGGCCGAGGCCTACACGGCACGAACCCCAGGACACCGGCTGGGGCCAAGCCCCAAGACAGTGTGATCAGGACAGAGGTGGTGGGCGGGGGAGACCTTAGGGAGTGTTATCTGGTACATGGGGTCCCCCCAGAGCCGCATGTAACTCCAGAACAGGCCTTATTTGGAAATGGAGTCTTTGGAGACATAATTAGTTAAGGATTGGCAGATGAAATTATCCTGGATTCAGGGCAGGTCCCCAATCCATTGACTCAGGTCTTTAGAGGAAAAGGCGGTGCAGATTTGGACACGGGCACAGGGGAGAAGAAAGCCATGTGGAGACAGGGACAGAGCTCAGAGCAAAGCAGCTGAGGAACAGGAGCAGCAGCGGTGGGGTGGAGGTGCCCGGGAGGACTGTGCCTCCGAGAGCCCTCGAGAAAGCATGGCCCTGGTCACACTTTGACTTTGCACGTGTGGCACAAACTATAAGAGAATAGACTGATGTTGTTTTAGACCAGCAGAGGAACTTGGCAACATGTGTTCCAAGCCAAGCTCCTCTCCCGTTGGCAGGGTCATCCCTACCTGGGTTTTCTTTATTGAATGGATTAAACATGAGTGTCTGTACCTTCTGCAACAGCTCTCAGCATAGAGTATTTCCATGTGCCCTCTGTGGTTACCAGGGACCCACAGAATAAGCTCTGGTCCACAGGGTTCTTGCCATTGAGGAGGGAGGCAGGTGTGTGAAAAAATGGCAGATCCCAAGTTGGCTAAGTGCTTCAAAAACAAGAGAACAGGTCCTGGGAAGGAAACTGCAGAGGGGCCCCACCTTCTCTGCCTGGCCCAGGGAGGCCTTTCAGAAGACCAGCATCTGGCCAACCTCTCCAAGGCCAGGCAGAGCCCGTCTGCACAACCTGAGGAGCAGATCTTCGTTTTGCAGCCTGGGCAGCAGACAACCAAGAGGAGAAGTAGTCCATGACACACTTGCAGCCCCCTCAATCAGGCTGCATCTTATGGCAAAGCTGATGAGATGTCATGTCTGTGGTTCTGCCGCTCTATGTAAAATTCTGTCCCAGTAGCGTGAGGGAGACACTGCCTTGCTGGCTCAGAGGATTTGAGTTGCCACAAGGGAGTGGGCCCCATGGCAGGGACCCGTGCTGCCTCTAGGAGTTGAGCATGGTCTCTAGCCATTGAGTAAAGAGAAAATGAGGACCTGAGCCCTATAGCCACAAGGAGAATTCTGCTAAGCACTGGGAGAACTTGGGAGAAAAGAGGGGCATGTGGTTTGCAGTTTGGGGACACCCCAAGCAGAGGTCCCAGGAGACCTGGGCTTGCACTCCTGGCCAGAGGACGGTCATTGTGGCAGTGGTGATTAGTTATGCAGCAAGAGGAAACAATAACATAGCCATGTGCTCTTGGCAACTTCTTCTGAGCCTCATTGTCTTTATCTTTAAAAAGAAGAAAAAAATTTTTGAGACAAGTTCTGGCTATGCAGTTCAGGCTGGCCTTGAACTCACTGTGTAGCCTGGGCTGATCTGAAACTCATGGCCATCTTCCTGCCTTAGCCTCTTGAGTGCTGGGATTGCAAGTGTGCACCACCATGCCTGGCTTCAGTTTTTTTAGCTTGAAAATGGGCAGAATAGCAGCTTCCTCCTGGTGACTGTGAGCATTGGAGGCCATGGCACTGGATGAACGGACTTGCAGAGACCACTGTGGCGTATCTCAGAGGAGCTCAGGAGAGCTCTGGTAGAGTCTTAAATGTCTATCAGGGTGAATTAGGTCACTTTCCTGAGGCTTCCAGGGCCAACTCCCACAGAGCCCCATGGAGGAGAGGAGGCCTCTGAGTCACCTGAGTAAGAAGAGCATTGTATGGGCATTGAATCTTATCAGAGCCTTTCTTTCAATGGTTTTGGGACTTTTTCTTCCAGTCCTATTTTCCACACTGATGGTATCTCAGGCCTCCAGCATCATCCTGCTGAAAGCCAGAGCTCATGCATCCGGAAAGGGCACTGGAAGCCTGACGTAGATGGGGGAGGCTAGGGCGATGTTTTCTGAGGACAGAGCCATAATTTCAGAGCTGGGCAGGGTGATGCTGCAACAATGGAAAGTAGACAGGAGAGGCTGTAAAACCTGGTTCCATGCCCTGCTCCAAATCAAATACAGGATAAGCCATTTAAAAGCAGATGCCAGGGAGGGCCATGAGGACAGGTCTGCCAGTGTCCCCTGTCAGGGCTTCTTGGTATTCCATGCTGGCGATCTCCTGCAGCCATGAAGACACATCCAGCCCTGGAGACAAGAGCACACAGCCCGCTGAGGCTGGGCTGCAGGTCGCGCAATAACACCCGCTCTGGGGGTCTCGGTGAGGAATCACTGAGATGCTTCTTATGACAGTGATCAGCCCAGGGCCAGGCACATGGAGGCAGGCCTGCTGTTGCTGTTGGAAGAGGCAGACACTTGTCAGTGCTAGGGTCCAGCCGAGAGCATGGGCACCAGGGAAGGTGGCTGGATGCACTCTCTGGGGCTTGGGAGTGATTTTCGGGCCGCAGTGAGTGCATTGGTCATCCTCTGGCTTGGTTGGGTGGAACGGGACAAGCTGATGAGGGACAAGAGCTAATGAACTTGGTTCTCAGGCTTCAGAATCTCATGCCTTGGCATGTGTCTTCCTTCTAGAAGATTGGTAACAATTAAGAAAGTGGATAGCATCACTCACTACTTACTCATTGGACATCATTTCTCTCTCTACTGTGTCTCATGGTAGGCCGGGACTGGGTACAAAGCACATACCCCTGCATGGTGCTTCGACATTCCCAGCAGTACTGGTGAAATTAACAGATAACCGTACTTCGTGCCACTAGAAGCACATTTGATGGAGTGCAGCGGGCTATTTGCTACTGCATGCTGCAGGGACATTTTATGTCACCTCTCTTAACCCTGACACATCTTTCAGAGGCAAGGATATTATGGGCCAAGAAAGAACTATTCACACAAGGTCAATAATGTGCCAGGTTCCCCTGGAGACTTGTTGGAGATCAAATGTTCTCAGATATCTGACCTCTTCTCAAGTTGCTCCTGGCTCAGTGTTCTCCAGTTGGGTGAATAGGGGTCAGGGGTTAAAGAATCAAGATGCTCAGAACTCAAAAGTAAGCAGTCATATTTCAAGAAGCACGCTTACAAAAAAAAAAAAGAAGCATGCTTACAAGAAATATATTCTTTTAAAAAATTATTCACATTTCAGCTCACTTTTTATTTATTATAACCCCTCCATGTAAGGTTGCATTTCTTTTTTAATATGACCCAAATGGCTTTAGAAAACATAAAGTTGGCCCTGTCTCTCCTCTATATAAATTTTCTCAATGGCTTCTGGTGCCCACAGCACGGGTGGGCAGACTCTGCAATTTTGTTTTAAAAAAAATCTTGGAAATGAATGTGTCCACTGGGATGCAGTTGTCGACTTCTAGATCTGTCACCTAAGGACAAATGCTAACATCCTGTGTGCATAAAGTGGTTGTGACTTAACTGAAAAACCGGGAAGCAATTTTAAGATGTGCATGCAACCAGCTAGGGTAGTTCTGACCTGCATGCAGTGTAAACACATCACTCTCCTTGCGTGGGCCGGGGCTTTCTCCTCTGCTCTCCTGCCAAGACAAATAGCACGGGTGGTGCTGATTAATAATTTAATTCAGTTCCAAAGCTGTGTCCTTGCCGTCCATGGGGCCTGGGTGTAAATTCGGTTACTAAGGTGATTACATCCTTGCATCCGGTTAACTATCTCCAGGCACAGCTCTTGGAAACTGGGAGGCTGTTAGGATTTGCAGATATGTCCAAGGAGACACTGGGTTTGATGCACTCCTCCCTGGCTAAGCAAGCCCAGTGACCCTCCTGTCCAGGCCCAGGGCGAGGTCAGCGTTTCCGAGCAGCTCAGCTGTCACCCTCAGCCCACCCCTCCCCCACCCAGCTCAGTGTGATGTCTTCCTTGTTGCTCTTAGAAGGGCACACTGCACCCATCCTTGGTCCAAGAGCTGGCCTGCTCTCTTGGATGCAAATTCCTCTAGGCAGGAACCACTGAAGCAGCACATGGAGGATGACAAAAACCTGTGGCGGGGAGGGAGCTGACTGCAGGCCCTGCAGGGGCTGCAAAACAGCCTGTGATGATGGGGGAAGTTTTGCAGCTTTTAACCCACAAGCAGCAGTTCAAATCCATACTCTGCTACGGCATGGGCCTCAGTTTCCTCATCTGTCAAGTGGGGATGAAGTGAAATAATGGATTGCAGCACCTGGCCCAGTTCCTAGCATGCAGCTCCTGAAGTGGCGGCTATTTCTCCCATCCCCTACTCCACCCTCAGTCCTCAGGGAGTTCAGAAGAAGTAGGAAATGGCAAAAATTGGAAGCCAACTTCAAATGATCAGGCCCATCCCTAGTGTTTGAGCATCTTTACCGCTCACTAAGCCTCTTCCCACCCTGTAACTCACTGAACCCGCCTGCCAACCTGAGAGAAACTGCCTCGTGTTCTTAGGAATAGAGGAAAGTGGGACCTGGGGAGGCGGAGGGGCTTCTTCGCCAGCACAGGGAAAAAGTCAATAGACCAGGATTCGAACCCAGCCCGCTGATGCACAGAGGGTGCTCATTCTTCTCTGCTGCGTGGGGTGTACGTGTTGGGGGCAGGACCACAGGACCGGCTTGCACACGCCCTAGATATATCACAGTTCTTGTCCCTGCGTGGATTGTCCTGCCTCCTGGAGTTCTTCCTTTGGTCTTCAGGCCCCTCCAGTCAGCTCTCTGCATCTGCCAGTCTTGACACGGGCGCCACTTCCTCCTAGAAGCCCTGCTTGATGCCCCATGAGAACCATGTCTCACCTGCTTTTTCTTATTCACCCCAGGCCTCAGCAGTGCCTATGAGGGTAGGTACACAGTGGGGCTGTCGGACTGCAGCCCGACTTCCCCAGTCAGAGCTGACGCCACTGAACAGGCTCTTGGTCAGGTCTGCAGCTCTGCCTGGCCCTGTGCCCACCTGCCGGCCACGTGCAATGCCTTTGGCGGTCTCACTGAATCTCAGCACTGGCAAAACTCACAGCCTGCTCCTGTTCTGCTTTCCCATGACCGGGCCTGTGCCCACAAGGAGAAAAATCCACTGTGAGTGTGACACTCACTCTAGAGTCCCGGGTGCCAGCAGCATGTGGCCCTTTGCACATTCCCCTCCACTCTGCCCTTCCAGCCCTGAAGTCCCCATGTCCACATTACTCTTCCCTCTCCCCAGCCACAGCCGCTGGTCACTGAGCCTTGATCCTGCCACCCCGGGTTCCCTGCCTCTCTCTCTCTCTGGTCTTCCTGTCACAGTAGCGCTGTCACACTCTGCTTATCCATCTTAGAGCCAGGTAGAGTCCTGCACCACTGAACGATGGGACGCATGTTGGGAAAGGTGTTGTTTGGTGATTTTGTCATGGTGGGGGCACCATGGAGTACGGTGGGCTGGAGCACACAGAGGGAAGAGGAATTGTCTTGGGCCACAGATATATGTGTGATGCAGTGAATGTGTACAAGTAACAAAAACTTCCTTTATTTTTAACACATTTATTGCAGCATTTTTTTAAAAGGGCAAAATAAACAAAACTAGTGGGATATTTGACCTTTAGTTTTTGAAACCGATGGGTGTGGGGATGGCTGATTGGAAGGGTTTGCAATTCTCAGCGAGTTCTCAAGGTGCCAACCAGTGTTCTATTGTCTGTACTTGACCCCTGTGCAACTGAGTCATAAAAAATCACTGATGCCAAAAGCTTGCGATCCTGTGGGATGCATAACTAGCTATCTAGGGTCACATGTAGTCTGTAGATGGTGGGTCCTCGGACACACGAGACAGTATCCTCACCCAAACCTTGCCAGTGTGGCCTGTGACACACCTGGCTCCTCGTGCACCTGTCGCTCCTGCTGCAGAACTGTGTAGTGTGTTCGTGAGGGGAATGCCGAAGACGCTTGTCACACAATGGGACATGTGTATGCACAGAAACACAGCTAAACAGAACAGATGCAGGGAAAGCACTGGCGCTGGCAGCTCTCCAGCTCCAAGATGACCCTGTGGGGCCGTCACGTATGTCGTGTCCTTTGTTGCAGTTTCCACACACGATGTGACTGCTCTTGCAGAAGCTGCCCATCCCGACGCACTGGCAGGCCCCCGTCCCATTCACACCTCCCAGCCACCCTCAAGCACTGCTCCACCCCGGCTTTGGCCTCTCTGTGCCCTGCCTGGAAGGTCCACTCCTTGTGTGCACAAGGCCCCCTTCCCATACCCTCCTGCATTCTTCCCACAGCCTCTTCACCCGACATCTTAATCATCTCCTTTTTTTGGTCTTACTTTCCTGGTTATGATGCAAACCCCGTGACAGAGAGCACTGTTCCTCCTCCTGCTGTACCCCGGCACCTGGGGCGGCGCTGGCCCCCACACACCGAGTAACTGTTTGGATGGTGGGATGTGTAAGCAGTACGGCCCGAGGCTGGGACTCGGGGTCACCTGCTTCTGCTGACTTCATGTGTGGCCCCCAGGGTGGGCCACTGTCCAGCAGCCTCAGATACAAGAATCCCTCTTGCTGATGCAGCATCCTGGGGCATCCGAGGTGGGGCCAGTGACCTACATTTTCAACTCATCCCAGTGGGATTCTGATGCCTCCTTGAATTTGAGAGCCCTGCTCTGCTAATGGAGAGCTATGATTTGAATGTGTCCCTCAAAATTCATGTGCTAAATACCTCACCCCCAATGAATACACCGGCAGAATCAAGACGGAGCCTCGGGGAAGTGATACATGTATAACCCGTGCTCACAGCAGCGTCACTCACAGAGGCCAGAATCTGGAGGTGCCCTACACATCCACCCACAGAGGCAGGGACGCAGAAAATGCGGTAGTCGCACAGAATGGAGGACTACTCTGCCGTAAAGAAGGGTAAGCTTGATGGATCTTTGGGCAAATGGCCCCACAAGATCAGTAAAATGACTCAGACACATAAGCTTCGTATCGCATGATTTCTTTTACAGGAGAAACCTAAAATGTAAATAAAGAGCAAAGTAAAAGGTAGGTAACAACAAACAAGGAGACATGAGCTTTGGCAAAAAGGAAAAGGACCAGGAGATGGAGGGAGGAGGGAGAGGAGGAGAAGAGGAAGAAAACGGAATGAAGACGTCTAGTGCCCATGTGCCAACTCCACACGAGAACGTGACCCTAACGCACTGTAAATACGCACTCATAAAAATGAAAATTTAAAATAAAAGTTTTTAAAAAAAGAGAGACCCAAGCTCACCCAATCTTACCACGTGACACCCTGTGCTGTGCTGACACGAAAGGTCTCACGAGGTGCTGGCCACTCGCTACCAGACTCCTGAGAACCTTGAGCTAAATAACCCTCTATACATCACCAGACCGTGGCATTGAGTTAGAGCCACAGAGCACAGACCAAGCCACGGAGCAAGAAGGGCTACCCTGGGCCCACTTGGGGGATGTTTTTGGAATTGTCTCCAACTTCAGTATAAGCTCATTAAGATGCAGGGTTCGGGGGACTGACCTGCCCCTCATTCCTCTGGGAACCAGGTAGGATGGCTGTGTTTTAGCAGCCAAGTCCTGCGGGCTCCCTGGAGGCCAGGTGTGTTCCGTTTGATGGGCGTGATGGGGCCAGAGGAGAAGCGTGTTAGCCATCTCTGGATTCACTGCATGAGCACCATGAGTGGGACTGGGGATCCCTGGCACCTTGGGTCCAGATCAGCGGGAGAAGAAACCAGCTCACATCCCGGCACATGCCAGCCACAGCTGAACATGGCAGGGCCTGTGGTGACTCCGTAGAAGGAGGGCTATCCTTTCCTAGATTTTCCCAGGAATGTGGGAGCCCGGGTTTGAGAGCGGAGTCTGTTGAACACATCAGAGGGAGTTAATATTTTAAGACTTGCTATTTTTAGGGCCCAGTCTCTCTGAGTATCACCCAACAGGGCTTGCTGCCAAAAGGCATGAACGTCACAGGGTCCTAGCCTGTCAGGGCTGGAAGGGACATTAACTCTCTCAGAAACCAACTGCCTCCGGGTCTGTGAGCCTTTTGGAGCCTCAGTTTCTTCATCTATAAAGTGAACTGGAAGGGTCAGGGTGGAAATTCAGTGCAATGATGCTAACAACCAGTCAATCCAGCCCTGTGCACACCAAGGGCTTAATGGATATACTGGACTTTGACAGTGTGCTTAATTTCCAAATAAGAAAGAGGAAAAAGCCAGTTCATGGAGAAAGCAGCAGATGGAGACGAGCATGGAAACTCCAGTGCTTTCCTTGAGGCCGTTGAGAACAAAGCTTCTCAGGATGACCGCACAGAGGGACCCAACACCCTCTCGTGTTTCCCTTCTTAGCCAGGCGCCCTGCAGGATCAACAGTGTCCTGTAGCCCACACTGCCACGCTGCAGGGCACTGTCCCCAGCGTGCACACACTTGTACTTTTCGCTTGATTCTCACATCTACTCTGTGCCATAGAGGAGGTCATCACTGCCATTTTACAAAGATTCTGACACCCATCTCATATCCTTGCTGGGGGTTGCCCAATGGGCTTCCTCATTTTATGTGTCCACATGGCCAAACCAGTTTCCAGCTATCTGGTCAACATGATTCTG
Organism: Dinomys branickii; assembly: GCA_004027595.1. Classification (NCBI taxonomy): domain Eukaryota; kingdom Metazoa; phylum Chordata; class Mammalia; order Rodentia; family Dinomyidae; genus Dinomys; species Dinomys branickii. The sequence goes on from PVLD010001678.1 coordinate 19,888, forward strand.
GATGTTGCATGATGGTGTTTGGGATGGAATTGACATCTAATCCCTAGACTCTGAGGAGCGTCTATTGCCCTCTATCATGTGGGTGGGTCTCATCTAATCAGCTGAAGACTTTAACAGAAGGAAGGGGTCTAGGGGTCTGGGGAGATGGGAGGGAGGGTAGGGGAAGGAGAGGTAAAAAGGATCAATATTGGTGTGAATAGACACTAATTCCCCACAACAAATGTATTTGTTTTGTATCATAAACAAGTACTAATAAAAAAGGAAAAAATATTATGGGCAGTTGCTGCATTTGACTCACCAAGTCCCACAAGTGTGTGTAATGCCTGATACTCCAATTCTGATTGGACAAATTGTCTGTGTCAAGCACCACAGGTGGGAGGCTCTGCACTGTCCGAAGCCCTCCTGCTATACAGCAACCACTGTCACCTACAGAGTCCACACTCGAGCACCATGCAATTGAGTCATGACTATCGGTAAAAATCACACACCAACATTAAACATTTATGATCTAGTGGGGCCGCACCAGCAGCTCTCCGGGACTGCACTGCACGCAGCCCCTGGGGTTGTGGGAACCTTCTGCTCTTTCTACTCGCTCAGCCATGCCTCTTATGCTCAGGGATGTGATATGAGCTGGGAGGGAGCTGGCACTCTGCTAGGAAGAGACACAGAAACAAGAAAAACAAGGCATGGGTGTGGCCATTCATACTGCCAAGTCCCTCTGCAGGGCTGTCCTGGGGCTGATGGCACGAACTACAGGGGATGAGGAGGAGGACGATGGTCACCGCTATGTGGGAGGTGCCACCTCCCTGAGGGACTGAGGACCATCCTCACTTCTCTGGTCTCTTTTCTCATCTGCACAGGAGGACGCTGAACTCTACCTTGGAGGTTGTTGTAGGACAATAGGACCAGAAGCAATAGCAGGATTGGCTACACGCTTAGCGAGGTCCAGTGCAGAACCAACGTGCAGGCCTTGTTCCAGATAATTTCAAGACAGCAGGAGCAAAGCATGAAGGCAAGGGCTAGACCTTGGGTGTGTGGGGCCCTGGGTGATCTGCCGCCCTGGGTAGAGGTCCCTGGGCCTCAGCCAGTGCTGGTTGCAAAGCGTGGAGTGTCCCCTGCTGCTCCCAAAGGACAAGGACGCTTGTGAGGAGTTGCTGGATCAAGCTGGCCTTAGTGAGTGGTGAATATCTGTGCCCAAGGAAGTCAGAGCATCAGCAAAGCTCCTGTACCTTTTCCAGGCAGCACACTCCCATTTCATAATGTAATTCCCAGAGGGCTTCTGGGTTTTCTGGGTGGTGCTGGAGAGGTCGGTGGGAGGGGGACAGAGAGAGCCTGAATGGGACATTGAGGGCGTGCAGGTGCGGGGCACATGTTGCTCTGACTCAGCCTGGCCCATTTCATTTTCATCTGTGTCTGTTCTCCAGGAGACAGATCACGGAACCGCGGGCGACCAACTGAGGATGTGTCTGGCCAGGCATGGCTTCACTGGAATAGTAAATACATTCAAATTGCCCCCCAGCAAACAGGCAGTGGGCTATGCAGGTGCTGTGTGCATGAGAAGTGGCCCGGCCATCCCAGCATCCTCTGGGCCACCATGATGTCATTGCCTCCTTTGTGACAATGGTGGCTCCAGCTGTGATCCTGAAGAAACAAAGCCATCAGCCCCTGGAGAGGCTCAACTTTAGGCTGATTTGGATCCATCCCCAAGGTGACGCTGAATTGTGCTCTAGAGCAGGAGGAGGAGACGCCACCCTTCAGTAGTTGGCTTTAGGGCACTGGGTCCAGGGCTGTGCTTGCTGCTGGCCCCAGGGACGCACAAGTGCACTCTGGTCCTGTGTGAGTCAGCCGGGGCTCTATCACAAAGCCCTGCACACTGTGACTTGGGCAACAGAGGGGCTGCAGGCTGCAAATCTGAGACCCAGGAGAGGGCAGGGCTGGCTCCTCCTGAGGGCTCTCTCCCTGACATGTAGGCACCATTGTCTCCCTGTCCCCTCTCACAGCATCCCTCTGTGCATGTCTGCATCTTAATCTGCTCTTCCTATGAGGGCACCAGCTGTGTAAGACTAGGGGACACTTGTATGACCTCATTTCACCGAATCCCCCCTTCAGAGCCTGTCTCCATAGGTAGGGACCTTGGGAGCTCCTAGGGAGGAGGACTCAGCCTGAAAAGTTGAAGGACACAGTTTAGCTCGCAGCACTTTCTCCCCGGACTATGTGAATCTGTATGCTCTGGGCTATTAGGGAGCTCAGGAAGACCCAGGTTCCCTATCCAAAGAAGTGATCGTGCAGCCAGTAAAAAGTTGAGGATGTCAGAGAGCATGGGCAGAGTGCCCAGTAACAGAGGGACCTGGTGGAGTTGGATGTGGTGTGGCACACTGTAATCCTGTTGGGTGTGGTGCAGCACATGGCAGGCTGAGGCAGGAGGATTTCAAGTCTCAAAGAAAAATAATTACAAATGAGGGGGTAGACCAAAAGGGTAGGAAGGAAGGGAACAGAAAGAAGACCATCAGGGTAGCACAGAGGCTGCTGGGGCAGGCTTTAGAGATCTGAGCTCTTCGTGTCATTTTCAAATGCAAAATCAGATGGACGAGCTAATCTGACTAAGTGGGGGAAGCTCTGATGGTAGGGATCCCAGGAAACCATTCACCCCCTAGATCACAGGTGCCACAGACCTAGAAATGCTAGGGCCCATGGAGGTCAGGCTGTGCAGGAACCAAACAGTAGAGGCTCTGCTTCCGGAAGTTCACGCTCTGCCACGCTGGTCGAGCTCAAAGCGGGCGAAGTGGGAGGAGGGCTGGCAGAGCGGAGGTGGCAGCTCTTTCTCCTCTGGGGAACTCAGACTCCAAGTCCTGGTGTGCTGCCTTCTACACTGCCTCTCAGTTACGCCCTCTCACAACTGCCAGGTTCTTATTCCCTCCATGGCTGCCTTCATTTCTGCCCGAAGCTGGCCGCGTCAGAACTCTCACATCGCCCGCACTGAACGCTTACTGCATAGATTCCTGGAGGGGTGGAGGGCTGGATGGTTGGGTAAATGAGCAAATGAACGAGGAGATGGATGTGTAGATAAGTAGATGAATGGACAAATGTGTAGACTGCTACAGGGACGAGTGAGCGGGAAGATGGACGAGCGGATGGGTGAGCGGACAAATGCACGGTCACGGCGCCACAATTTATACCTAGATATTCCGCAAGAGCCTCACGCACTCCTAGGTGGGGAACTGCGTAAGTGACTGGAGTTCGTAGCTGACTTGCTGTTAGAGGCAGGCTCTGGTCAGAAGCACAGGCCACTGGAAGGGAGTATCTCCCTCCCTAGATCTTCCCCTGGTCTCTCTGCTTCCTGGGTCCCACGAGGGGGAACAGCTCTCCTTCACCACGCTCCTCTGCCGTGGTGTCCTGCTTTGGAGCCAGCCCACTGTGGACTGAAAGCTGTGAGCTAAAATAAACCCTTCCTCCTTTAAGTTGTGGGTGTCAGAGATTGCGTCTGAGCCAAGAGGAAAGTGACCGGGACCCAGGGCGCAGTGACCAGGAGCATCAAGCCTCTTCTGTGATAGTTTTTGGGCCAACAGCAAGGGCAGCATTTGCCATCTCATTCCTCAGAACAACTGGGGAGCATGGTGTGTCTTTGGCATCAGGCAGGCCCCGCCATTGGCTCTGGGACCTGGGAGAAGCCATGCAAGCTCATGCTCCGTGTGGTCTGGAGGAAGAGATCGCTCCCTGTCTCTAACACCACACTCCCCTCTTTGTTCTGACCCCAGTTCTCCTTGACCCTCAGGGACTTCCATCACCACGTTACCCTTCCCCACTTAAATCAGCCCCTTTCTGCATTTTCCCTTCGCCTGTGCTCAGCTGTGTTCCGGTGGTGGATCCAATGACGAGATGAACATCCCTCCCTCAACTTCCTGTCTAGTATATGCTTGACAATTGCACTGTTGCACACTGGAACCCAGGATCTGCACTGCTTTCATTTTGTATCCCTACCTTGCGCTCCCACTTCCAGGCAGGAATCACCTTGACACCGCTGCTTCTCCCAACCTGGTCATTTGTTAGACAGCACTCCCCTGTGAGAAGGCACCAGACGCAGCTACCTATTCTCAGCCTTATCCCACTCATTGCCCTCCTGCAGCATCTTAGCCAGGATGTTGGAGCATTCACTGGGTTCCCGGCGCGGGGACGCAGCAGGGAGTAAGAAAACAGGAGCCCCTTGTTCTCAGGAAATCTCCATTTCACTGGGAGGACTCAGACTTACTAACTGCAGAGAGAAAGCGAGTGGCTAGGAGCAGGTGAGAGGTGGTGAATCTGAGCAATTCAGTTGGAGAGGAGGTGCGCGATAGGTAATGTTAACTCCACTGGGCCACTCTGCTTAGATATTTGATCAGATGTTATTCTGGATGTTTCTATGTGGGTGTTTTCAGATGACATTAACATTTGAATTTAGTGAATTTTAAGGAAAGCTGATTGCATTCCATAACGTGGCTCCACAGGTTAATCCTGATCACACCTTCCATTGCTGTGAGCAAAAGCTTGGTTTAGAGCGACGATTTGGGTAATCTTTGTGGACCTCAGGTGAATAAAATGACGATTCACCCTCTGAGTCACGGGCCTGAGTCTCCCAGGGGCTCAACTGAGTGGAGCCCAACCTTCAATTTTACCGGGCTCATAGCCGAAAATTCAGCATTTATGCTCTGTAGCATGAAATCCTTTGCGCAAATCAATCTGAACTGAGGAAAGAGATGGAGAGAGGTGGTGGAGAGGAAAAGCCGGGAACATTAGTCTGATAGAATCCCCTTCCTCCTGCTGGGGCCTTGGGCTCAAAGCGTGTGGATACAGTTATTATTGTAATGCTAGAGATGAAGCTGAAATCTTATTAAACAGTCCACTGATCCAGAAAAGATGGAAACAGAGCTATCATCTCTTTTTTAAATATCCTGAAATTTTTGATCTCCCATAGGATGAAATATTCACGATGTTTCTTTTGGTAGGACAGCAGTATAAAATAGAAATGATGACATCTTGGGTAGAAATGAGAGCTAAAGGGCCAGACATACTAGCAGTTCTAGGCTCCCTGAGGCTTCAGATGTGACAAGGATGCTTATCTATGGAAGATGACCAAGGGGATCCACAGCCCAGTTGGATGGAGTTGCCCCTTCCTTACTCAGGGGTCAAAGATTCACCAGAACCCATGCCTGACCTCTGCTTCCACATTTCCTGTTCTCCTGCTGTCTGCCACGGTGCCTAGCCCTTTGTCTTAGCTTCTTCCAGTGTGAACCCTTCTGGCTCCAAAGCACAGCTCCCTGGCAGGTGTTTGGCCAACTGTCGCCTCATGGCCTCATCTTTATGGTGTTCTTGCTTTCTCATATGTTGCATTTGCTTGCCTGTTTCAGGGGTGAGGGGGCCTGCTTCAGGGCTGCAGAGAAGCGGCTTGTGTCCTGTGGTCACCCGGGCATGTTGTGCTGCTAGAGCAGGGCTGTCACCCCACGGGGCAGGCCAGCACCTAAAGACTGCCCCTCTCTGCTCCCATTTCCGTACACTGGAACTGTGAGGTCACATAAGATGATACGCTTGAAAACATCTATGTTTACTTTATTCCAGAAAAGCTTGAGGTGGCTTAAAGCTCACACACACACACACACACACACACACACACACACACACACAGAGGGAGGCAGAGAGAGAGAGAGAGAGAGAGAGAGAGAGAGAGAGAGAGAGAGAGAAACAGAGATTCTACAGTCACTAGTGACAGTGATGCTGGGTGGGAGGCCCTGTGCAAGCCCCAGGCAAACCCAAGGACTCATCCAGACAGTGTTTTGTCTGTGCTGAGAAGTCTCTCTCTCTCTCTTCCAGGTTGAATCTTGTTTTGTAAATAAAGCTTTATCAACACAATCGCTTCCCTTTGTAGAAGTGTTGATGTTCTGGCTGCTGTCATGCTGTGGTGATGGAGGTGAGTGATCATGACCTATGAGCCACCAATGCTTCCTGTCAGGCCACATCCTCTCCCTCCCTCCCTCTGGCTTTGTGTCATCATCATATCTGCCTTCAGGTGAGAATCAGGCTCAAGAGTGACAAAGTCTTTCCTTAATCAAACACTGGACAGGTTCTCTGTGCCCTCCTTCCAACTTGGCCTCAGCCTTGGGGTCTGTCTTCAGTCTGCCAAGTCCAGTTTTAGCACGAATCCTGCTAAGTTAGTTTAGAGGGAAAGCCTACCCTTGATATTTGATTGCCTGCATATCTGATCAGATTCCTCTTTCCCAGCCTTGGCTATATACCTTGAGTTTCCAACAACAGCCTTGTTACCCGAGTCTGCCAAGTGTCCCCTGCTTTTGATGGCCCCTTTTAACAGCTTTCCATCCACTGGCTGCTCATTTTGCTCATTGGCTATGAACCCCCACTTATCCCTGTTGGGTTGGAGTAGATCTCAGTTCTCTTTCTCTGACACTGGAATAGTTTTGACATCCATCAAGTGGTCATGAACGAAGACTTCTTTACTGTTTTGAAGTGCTAGAATGATTTTTTAAAACAATACCTCATCTGACATCCTGGGCACCAGGTCTGCAACCCAGGTTCTGCGGCAACAAAATCCAGTGGCTTCACTCTGGGTTACCCACCTCTCCCAACAGGAATCCAATCTCCAAAGAATCTTACACATACTAGACTCTGTGCTTGAACTGTGGAGTTCAGTTTGTTCAAATAAAACATTTTTCCTCACCACAGAAGTATAAACAAAACCCAGACTCTCATCATAATTACCCACCAATGTCATAACTGGTTATTTTGCTCTTAAAAGCATTTCCCCAAGGTCCATTCACCCAGTTGTTCATTCATTCATTCATTCATTCATTCATTCATGAATATGGTGCACCTCCAGAGTGGGGGATGTTGACTGGCCCATGGGCTCAGCACTGTGAGCAGATGACCTCTGCAAGGACCTCGCAGTGGGGAGAACTACTCAGTACTATTCACTTCCTGTGCTCTATCACAGCCCCAGAGATGATGCATCTTCACTCATATCTGCAAAAATGCCCCCAACAGGAACAGAATGATATCTCCATGTTGCCCAAGGAGGACTGAATGGCCTGAGTCTGCATGAGTGGCCAAGTTTCAGCACCACTGGCCTGGCCACCAGCTGCCATTGCTCCTTGCCCCAAATTCTCATATAGAAATGCTGAGCAAACAGCAGGAATCACCAGGTGTGACTCATCAGTATGGAGCAGAAGGCTATACATTTTCCTTGCCTGCCCATGAGGATGGGAAGAGGTGTTCTCACGCTGGGAAGCCAGAGAGCTACAGGTAGGAATCAGAGCTGCCTACCAGAGCAGATAGGTGGCTTCTTCCCCTGCTCAAATGACTGCATCAGCAGGGAGCCTGCAGTGTGCACTCTAACCATCTGGACTATGGCAGGGGGGTAGAAGGAGAATGAGTGATACAAGTAGTCAGCTAGAGCCAGCTTTGGCCCCCAGCGAACCCAGACTTTCCTAGGAAGGAAGTTATCTATTTCTATGCAGAGATCTAGGGGCAGCCCATCCAGAGCTGGCATAGCAGCTGAGCATCATGGCAGCTTTGGGTACCAGAGTGCATTTGCCATCTTCAAAGTCTGGCTCCTCTTCCTCATCAAAGCATCAGGATGGACATCAGGTGGAAGAAGAGGTAGAGCATGCTGGAAGGGTCTTAGGGAAATTCCTGGATGTTGCTTTGGGATATTTCTGCTCAGTGTCCTTGGCCAGGACCCAGACCCATGATTATAGCTAATGCCTTTATTCTGGATCTTTATGTGTGGCATTTATTCTGGACAGCCACATGCCCAGCTGCAATTCTATGAATACTTCTGGGGCACAAGTCACTTTCTTTGCCCCAGAATGTCAGGGGCAGAGGAGAGCAGAAGGTAACCCTCACCAGCCCAGCATCTGATACTGCAATGATGCATGATTCCTGGGGAGTGAATGACTCCATTTAGCTGTTCCCAGGCAGGGGGTGCCACCAGTGAGATTGGGGTGTATTTTTCTGAGAACCAATAGGGATGGAAGGAGGAGGGTCTGTCCCCCTAACTCTTATGTTAGCGAGTTCCTATCAGCTGTCCTATGAGAGACGAGGCCTTCAGTGCCTTGTCTGTGCCTGAGTCTGTGCCCTGTTTGATCTTGGGCACATTGCTATCTCTCTGTGGCTGAGCTCCCTTGATTATAACTGGCAACAGTGAGAGGCCTAATTTGTGGATTGCTATGAGGGCTGGTGAATTAAGGAAGGTAAGTCCTATGGAACCAGAGCTAATAAGGGGAAAATCTGCTGGTGTTATCAGGACCTTCCCAGGTAGGGGACATCATCGATGGCCAGCAAGTCACCAACAGAGCACTAACATGGGGCTGTGTAAGTTCCTTCCCATCCCCTGTTCTTTGACCCAACATATCAGAGAAGCCAGAAATCCAGAAGAGCAAGGAAGTGGGTGGGTGTCACAGAGGTTGACCCTGTCCTTACACTCACACAAGCGAAAAGGAGGGAAAGGACAGACAGTGATATTCCTTCTCCCCTCAGCTTTCCCAGTCTGCACTCAGAGGGTAACGCAGGAAGGAAAACTCTGAGTCTTGTAGGACATTTGGTTTTAAACTGGAAGAGGTTGTAATTGGAATTATCAAGGTTTCCTGCATGTAAAGAAATCTACCTGTCTCAGTTTTACATTGCTATAATAAGATAGCATAATTTACAAAGAAAGAAGTTGATTTAACTCACTGTTCTGGGGTCCAGAAGTCCAAGACCAGGCAGCCACACTGGGTGAGAGCCTCATGTTGCATTATAGTGTGGCAGAAATGTGGAAGGGTGAGAGGGATGTACAGAGGAGACAGAACACGAAGGGCAGCCTTGCTAACACCCACTCCCCCAGGATCTGGTTCAGCCCCACGGGTGAACTCAGGCCCTGCCACAGAAATTAACCCAGTCCCGAGGGAGTGCCATTAATTTCTTAATGAGGAAAGAACCCTTCTGGCCAAAGCCCTCTTGAAGGTTGCATCACTTTTCAACACTGCCACTTTGGGTGCCAGAGTTTCAATCGGGGCAAACCATGCCGCAACTGGAGCACTGCCCACAACGGGGTCTCCCGCGCAATAGAGAAAGGTCATTTGCCACGTACATAAGTGCAAGGATTAATATGAAAAACAAAAGAATAGTTGGTTGAAGCAGCCCAGTAGCAGGAATTCGAGAACAAATTACCTTGTGTCCACAGGACTTTCCTAAGAAGTGACTTCTACCCAGTAAAGTGCAGCAGAGCTGTGGGCTGTCAATGCTGGAGAGTTTCAGCCCTGAGAGGAGGGTGCAGCCCCACTGCCTACGCTGATCCTGGCCTCCCTCTCCCACACCCTGCTGGAGGGTTCCTGGGGTCTATGGAAATGTGGCCCTGCAGGAGGACAGTTTCCTGTTCTTCTCCAAGTGATGCCAAATCCAACCAGCTTTCCTGCCACATTCACTGGCCCTTGGGGGCTGCAGTTGAGACATCTTTCCTCTTCCATCCAGCAAATCAAAAGGCGGAAAGCACTCTCCCAGAGCCGATGAAGGCATCTCCAATGTCACACAAAAGCCTCTGTGTTATGTTTCTGTGTTAGCTTAGTTCTGGAGGGAAAGGTGCATTTTCTCCGGGAGATAAGAGTCATTTATTTGTCTTCCAAAATTAAAGTGTAAATGTGGAGTGTCGGAAGTGGAGGGCACCGGAGCTGTCAAGATGTGGGCTCCCCCCCCCCCCCGCCACGAGGGCCCTTGTAACCTTCCATGAGCTATCCGTCTCCTGGGCCTTGGTGCTCACAGCTGCAGAGAGAGAGGAGTGAGGCCAACGTGCCTAACAGCTGGGTGATGTGAGGAGGACTTGAGCATTTGGCACACCTAGCATGGCCTTGCAATGCCTGGGGCAGGCACCAGATGACAGCCACCATCAGGACCACAGTTGATATTGCTACTCGAGTTTCTTCTCAAACTCAGGAGCCAAAGAATGTGGCAGCAGCTCGGACAGGGTCACGATTTGGAGTTGATTTCATCTATGTAAAATGCCAACTATTTCTATTCGGTACAAAACATTACAGAGGCCACTGGGAAGCCAGATGCATCAACTGTCACTTCAGTTATCACCTGTGCCGGGTGACTGGGCTACTCACGCATCTTGTCCCCGTGGGAACACTGGGCGCATTTTTTATCCCCATCCATGTCCCTTTGGGACCTGCAGGAAAGTGAGCATCTTCTCACAGGCTGTCTCCTCACCTGTGCTGTCACCTCATCTTAAAGGTGAGGCAAATGATGGCCCAAGAGATTAATAAGTTGGTAAAGCCAGGCTTAAGTGCAGTTTTGCTTAATAAATACTTCACTCTGTTTTAGTCTCCCTTCCTTGTCGAACTTTTCAGGAAGCTGAGAGGAGAGGAGGATGGTATGAGCGGCCCCCGCTGTGACCGGACACCCCCACTTTTCAGTGCTCAGATGCCTTCTCTCCTTGGACCTCACAGCAACTCTGAGGCTCTCCTCACCTGGCTCAGGGCTGGGCCAGCGCCACTGTCTCCAGACTGCAGGTTTGGAGCATAGTTGATCAAGATGTGAGCTGTGCTGTAAACTCTTTGCTCATGGACTTCACCCTCCTGTCCGTTTCTAGGTCACCCAGATTCTCTGGAAGTGGACAGAGGATATGCATGCCTCTTTAAAAGAAAACAAGCAGTGGGCAGGAAGATGCTTCCAGAATCTGTTCAACTTCAGGTCCTCCGACATCTGTGAACATCGATGAGTGGGCAGTGCTGAGTCACAAGCTCCAAATTACATCTTTCTAATGCCACTCTTGCAAATCCCACACCCTCGGCACGCTGGTTCTCAACAGCACACCTTTGTGACATGCAGACACACGCGCTGTAGTCCGCACTAACTTCCTCTTCCCAGTGACTCACTCGTCACTCCTTTGGGAATGTGAGTAACATCCACATGGAGCTCGCAAGTTACCTTTGCAATATGCTCCACAGGAAATGTGCTCTGAGACGTTAAAAATGCCGCCTTCCGCTGCCCTTGGTAGAAATTCTCTATATTTTCAGGCAGTCAGTTGAGTTCAAGGTTTTCAAACGTGAAAGATTTTCTTCAGCCGAGGGTCTAATGTTCTCACCCTGAAATGGGTGTTCCCTGATGTGTAGCCTTTTATGTATGCAGGTGATTAGGATGAATGGTGAGGAAAATTAAGGAATTTGACAATAAGAATTAAAATAGTTTGTATTTAGGGTTTCACTTAGAGGTTCTTGTTGCTCAAACCTCTTGTTTGTTGTAGAAATACTGAGACCCACTCGTGTGCCTGGCGCTGGGTTTAAGGCTGGAGAGCACAAGGTGGGTGAGAGTTCAAAGGAGTGAGCACAGGATCTGAGGAGATGTGTGATGAAGATTTTTCTCCTGCACAAGGAGGCATAAGATCAGCACAAACACAGAAGGGACAGAGATGACACTGCTCAGGAGAAGTTGGGAGAGTTTCTGTTTTATTTTCCAGAATCAGTCAACAGAAGTAGGGCATTCAGGCACATAGGAGGGCCTAAAAGGACATGTTTGGGTGATGGACTGGAGTTGTATGTTTTTCTCCTTAGCATGGTTTCCCACCCTCTTGTTCCAGTTCTTTTGGGGAACCCATTCTACTTAACATGGTCCTGGGGGTGGTTACCTGGTGGGGGCGTGTCAGACCACTGGAGCTGTAGAGATATGGTTTAAACTGTCTAAATTATGAAACTCCACTGAGGACAAGAATTTAGAGTCATGCGACTCAGAACCAATCTGAACTTTCTCAGGGATAGTCATGTGACTCACGGAGAATGAATCAGAGGCTTCACTGGGGTTGATATATAGACCTGGTGAAAGAAAGGAACCCCTCTCTGTGGTGGCCTGGTGAGGTACATGGCAGTGTGAAGGCACTGGCAGTCTTGCTGCTGATCTACCAGAAGAAAGTTATTTTGCAGTAATGAAGCTAGCAGAGATCTGCAGACATACAAAGGAAGCTCCTCCCACAAAAATATCAGCCATGTTGAATTTAGAAATTTTTAAATAAAACCTTTTCTTTAGTTTGAAGTGGTTTCTGCGATTCTAAATTCATCGAAACAACTATGACAAATGGATACACCCTAGTAGCTACAAGGGACCAGCAGACCAAAGCAGAAACAAAGAACCAAACCATGATGAGCTTGGAGCAACAAGGCTAAGGCGTCCAGACGGTTCGACAGTGGAGAGTCAGCAAGCGACCGTTAAAGGAGCAAAGTGATAGGGTTCAATTCTGTTTCAGAAAGGCACGTCCATCATGTGGATGAGTCAGTCTGTGTTATGCGTTAATTCATGTAAATACTGAGAGTCTCAACTAATGTAGTGGATACGGAGAGAGGAGGATGCACAGTTTGAAGCTGCTAAGTTCGTCTGAGTATACCAGGAGTCTGTTTGCCTCCTTAGTAACTAAGATTATTTAATTAACAATGGAGATTGAATTCTTCTATAGTAAATCATGGGATAAACGCCTCAAAAGAACATTTCTCACTAAGCAGAACCCCCCTGGGTAACACGATGTATGTCACAATTACCCAGTGTATCAATCAATAAAGGAAACAAAGGAATCATCACAAAAGGGAGGCTCAGAGATGCTGCTTTTCCACTCCTAATTCTTTGGCTGATGAGATCGGCTCTGCTCTAACATTTCTTTCTTCATAGTTTCCACTTGGAAGTTAATTTGTTTGGCTCCAAAGTTTCCATCCTTGACAATCCTTATAATTTCTGAAAGGAGCAATGCCAGGCTTAGCAGCTGACCCAAGGCTGTGGACCCAGCACCAAGCAAGACTCTGCCCTTATGGTACAAATCTGGAGACAGGTCACCAAGTCCCTGGATACTGAGTCACACACTGAAGGCAAGACCTGGGGCGGTGCTTAGCTAGACCCATGCCCTTGCCAAGTCATGGCTCTGAGCTTCCATTTATTTCATCTGTGGAATAAATTAAATCATAAAACACAATTCAAGCTAAAGACACATTGCAACAATGCAATACCCTTTACCATTAAGTCCACCAAATCATGCACATAAAGGCTGTGTTTGTGTTGTAGGTGTGTGATCTACCATGGGCTTTTCACATTCCTGACAGCCAGGCTTTGCTGGCATTAGGGTGTATTGATGAGGAACATGAATCCAAGCTCTCAGAAACTGAATTCTAGTGGGTGAAATGCATTAATGGAAGACAGCAGGGATGTGGTCACTGCACCAGTGGAAGTGTCTGTACCTGGTGCTCTGCAGAAGAGAGGACAAAGCACTAAGATACCCCATGTGCTTCCCTCTGAAGTCAGGGAAGGGACAATAATGAGCTGGGAGTAACATCATGACAGTGCTTTAGGCAAATTCCCCAGGCAGTGTGGAAGTTGAAAGGAAAGAAGTCTAAAGTATAGTCAGGGTGATGAAAAGGATGTAATGGTCATGTGTGTCTGTGGTCAGATGTATTTCTTTCTCTTTCCCATATCACAGACCATAACATCCTTCAGCAACTTGTCTTCTTGGTTGCAGGAGGGTTTGCAGATGGAAGCCTGAGAGTGGGAGTTGTAGGGAAACCAGGGCACACTCCCCTTCTTTGGGTGATGCCTCTAGTGAGCTGTATCTCCTCTAGTGTTAGCTTTTCCACATTTTATCACACAGCCCCTCACTCCGTGGTGAAGGACACCCATGGTGATCCCAGCTCTCTAAGCAGATCCTCTGAGGCTCCAGCTTCCACTACAAGGACCTGGCTTTGGGGCTCAATGACTGACCTCTGCTTTCTTTCCCAGGAGCTCCCAGCTCTGGAGCATGCAGAGTTTCCTGACGCTGCTAACCTCTGGGTCTGTTCATCTGCCTCTGTTTACTCCTCAGTGCAGAAGAAATATATTCGTGTCACCAAGTGCCTGTGCAAAGCTCCCTCTGTGTGAAGCCTAGGCTACTTCATGTTTCTGCTGTGTCCTGACTCATTCAGAGTCCAGGGAATTATTCCAAGTGAGACATGGTGATGGATAGAGGCAGAGAAGGACCATGAGGAATAGGGACTTGGGTGGGTGTGGAAATGAGAGAGAGGAAGAGTTTGAGAATAACTCCTGACAGGACCTGCCGACTTGCAGATAGATCAGGAAACTCTTAAGGGCTGGAATTTATTCATTCAATGCCTGGGGCTAAGCTGGCTGTCTATGATTTATGTGTGCCTTCATATCTGCAATTCCAAACTCAAGTCAAGACACACAAGGGCAATTTCTACTTTCAGCACTGAGGACAATTTCCCAGAAACATACACTAATTTTATTGTTTAAAAAACCAATGATCTATGCATCTTGATAGTGGCAAAATTCCTCATATATTAAAAAAAGCTTTGTTTACTATCACAGAGAGAAATCTGGCTTCCACATAAAAACGTTTAGAATTTCTAAGTCCCTTTGATGGTGGTGAAAAGGAAGAAATCCTAATTAGTGTGGGTACTAGAGATTAACTTTAATGGCTAGCATCTTCCAAATGGTGAGAGGACCTCAATTTTTCATTTTAGGTAGGAATCAGAAGGCATTAATATTTGTAGCGATCTTCTAATTGGGTACCCTGACCTACACCTCTCTCATTAGGTTACCTGCTGTGGGTAGCTACTACATTTGCCTCCTCCCAGATTTTACAATTTATGCCATGTATTCTACAAAATAAATCCCAAGTTCTTTAATCTAGCAACTGAAGATCTGCACCATGAAGTTCTAGTCCAGACAGTTACTCAAAAACTTAAAAATAGAATTACTCTATGACCTAGTGACTTCACTTGTGAGTATATACTCTAAACAACTGACAGCAAGATCTTAACTTTGTACACTTTGGATCATAGCAGCATTATTCACAATGGTCAAATGCTCAAAACAAGCCAATGTCCATTATCACATGACTGGATAAGCAAATGTGTAGCTGCACGATGAAATATTATTTAGTCTTAAAAAGAAGGGAATTCTGATCCATGCTACAACATAGATGCACCTTGAGGACATCACATTAAGTGAAATAAGACAGTCACATAATGACAAATCATGTAGGATTTCACTTGTATGAAAGACCTAGTACAGCAAATGTCCGAAGCAGGAGGAGAATGATGGGTGTCAGAGTGGGTGGTGAAGAGAAACAGGGAGTTATCGGATAATGCAAAAAGATAAGAATACCTTGTCTCTGCTTATTCTCTGGTTATTGGTTGCACAGCACTGTGAATGTACTTGGCACTACTATTGTGGACCCAATGTAGTTAAGATGGTACATGTTAAGTTACGTGTATTTTATCAAAATTAAAAAGAAATACAGCTTCAGTCTCTACCCAGGTATAAAGTCACCTTAATGATACTCCCTGAAAAGAGATCCTGCACCTCCCACATCCATAATGCCCCTGACCTACACCACTGTTAACAATCACAAAATAACCAGGCCATCAAGCAGATCACAGGCCCTACCTGCTCTAAGAGTTGTCCCAGCCTCCTCCAATGCCCTCCCCAGGTCTGGCTCACAGGATGTTACCCAGACACAGGGCTTTCTCTCTTGGAGCACACGGGGATGTCCTCCTTACTACTGTCACCTGTGAGCACGTCTTCATCGCCTATGGAGTGCTTTGAAGGTTAGCACAGTTCTTCCTCAGTTCTGTCATCCCTGAGTGTGGTATTGGATCTCATGATCTCTCGGTGGAGTTTTTTAACTGTACAAGTGGCCTTTGAGTCTTTCCAGGTAACAGAGCCACGGTTGATTTGGCCAAAGGAAGTATGAACACAAGTTACGCAGGTTTCCATTGGAATGTTCCTCTGGTCTCCAGCAAAAGCCTTTGTCTTTTTCCTACCTGGAGGGAAAGGCTTCTCCTCCTGCCTAGAGTTCATCTTGCACTCAGCAGCCAGAACGAGTCTGTAAGCAGCAGCCAGTGTGCCACTTTATTGAAAGCATAGATCAAATCATGTCATTCCTCTGCCAGAAACCTGGCAACAGCTTTTCACTCCCTCAGGGTAAAACCAAGGGCTGTAAATCCCCATTACCCTCTGTCTCACCTTTGCCCCCCGACCTAGCCTCCCACCACTCTCCTGCTGCCCACATTGCTCCAGTCACTCTGGCCCCCACATTGTTCCTGAGAAATGCTGAGCACGCTGTCTTTGGGGACCACCACATTTCCATACAGAAACTTCATCTGTGTGGCCTCACCTCACCACTCACCTGCTCTGCTCTGCTCAGCAGCCTCTTTCTCTGTTTCCTATAAAGGAACCAAATCCTCCCCTGTGGTCTTTCCTATGTTACTACAGCATTTCACAGCGCTTATCGCCACCTGACACACTGTATGCACAGTTGGGTGTTTGTCATGTTTCTCTCCATGAAAGTGCATGCATTAAGAAGGTAGACACCAGATCAGTCTTCACTGATCCTTAGCCTGGCATGATGTAGGTTCCTGATAAGTCACTACTGAGTAGATGGCAGGGGGGAATGGATGTGTAGATTAATGGATAGATGGATGGGTGGGTGGATAGACAGATGTATGAGCGGATGAATGAGTAGTGGGTGGAGAACTGGATAGGTAGATGGATGGAGGAGTGTATAGATGAGTGGGTGGGTAAGTCGGTGGATGAAAGGCCAGATGCACTGATGGATAAGTGGATGAATAGGTGAACAACTGAGCTCTTCCCAGACTGCACAGGAAGCCAAGTTCCGTACAAGGGAGATAATGTGAAGTTCCATATTAGGAATCACCAGTGTGTAAATATGGAAAATATACACATCTTCCTCATCTCAGTCCCCAACTGACTCTAAGGAATTATTTCAAAAACACTTGCGGCAACTATTCCAAAACAGAGCCCACATTTAGTGACTTTGCCCTCAAGGTCCTGCACAGGATGACTTGAAATAAGCAGAGGAGAAGTTTGTTGGTCCATCCATCTGCAAACCCCATTTTATGTCAATTGCTCCTTCTGGAAAATTTTCTCTATCATCTGCACTTGTCACAATGTTATTCAGACTTCAAAGTTCACCTCCTCCAGGAGCCCAGGCAAAGCATAGAGCATATTGCATGTGTCTGCTCTTGGAACTCTTAGATCTCAGAGCACTTTGTCCTTACCCATTTCTTTTATGATTCTGTCGTCATTCTCATTTCCCCGCTCTCCTGCTTCCTCTCTTTCTCCTCTCCCTCTGTGTGCATTTGTGTGTGCACCTGAGTCTGTGTGTCCTGATCCATGATGGTAAAAATGTAGTAACTATCATTTATAATTGGTGGAATTCTTCCACAGGACTGACTATTCTCAAATAGATGGGTTGTACTTCTTGCTCTGTTTCTTTCTTTATGGCTTTGTCCCTAGTGCACAAGCTTTGAAATTGCCCACAGTCACACACTGAATGACTGGATGAAACAGCAAAAGGTTCCACTTAGGGAAGGAACTCAGGGCTGTAGGGAGATGGCAGTAAGAAAACTTTAGAAATCTGAGCACTCCTATTGCACGCTGACATTTCCAGAAAGCTGACATGATTTCCTGACGCTGCATTCTTTGTCTTGCTTTTGAACATCTTCTGTAAAACAGCCTGTAATTTATTGGATCCTTTCAGAGATTTGTTTTCTCCTTTCATATTCTGCTCCCAGATTTCATTCCAGTGTCTTTGACATTAAGCTGAGACCTGGATCTCTATTTCCAAAATTTATTATCTAACATAAACACTCTACCCAATTGCTGGTGCAGTTTGTACCCAGGAAAGGGAACAATCCCTTTGAGGAATAAATTGAATTCTCTTGTATCTTACTCTTCTACTATCACAAAGCCATAAATTCTCAGAATGCCAGCCTGTAATAGGAGAGAAACTGAATCCTCTCTCTCAAGTCAATGAAGTTACTCCTGAAATCTAATTGGAACTTCCATCCTAAACGATGCTCTGGCATGTCTTCAGTATTTTTATGCGAATATTTCTTTGATATGAGAGCTGGTATGATCCCAGAACCACAGGGTAATTGAGAAGAACTGCTAGAGCAGTACGTTAATCAGATGGAAACTGGCAGTTTATTTTTGGTACATTGGAGATAGAGGGCAGTTGAGGAATTATCCAGAGCATAAAAGCAAGTTGTATTAGTTTTATTTTATATTTTTAATGATTAGTGTATTACTGATCTTATTAAGGGCTCAGTGTATGGTAGGTAACATTTGGCTGTATGTTCTCCATAGACTTATTTCATTCTCATTCTCATTTCATTTCATTCTCATGTGAGCTCATTTTAAAGATGTAAAAGAAAGACAGGAAGAGGTTAACTTTTGGGCTTTCTCCTTGACTAAGAGATGGGACGAGGCTTCCAACCAGGGAGTCCCATTGAAAGATCGTGTTTGAGAAACATTATGTTTTGCTTTTCTTCATTTAGGAGTTGATATACTCATTAAAGATGACTTCCACATAGAAAAATAAGAAGGAAATAGTGTGGGATCTCCCTTCCACCCTAGTTCCTTGGGAAACTACTTCTTAGTCCTTTCTGTTTAACAAGCACACATTTCTTTACATAGTCACACAATTTCAGAAGCTACAATTCTCTCTCAAGATTATAAAAATAACCCTTTCCATCATTGCTGGGGTTTCACTTTGAGCATTATATATAGGTGTAGCATAGTGTCAGGGTGTCTTAAAATGATGTGTAGAGTCTACTAATCCACTTGCTCCCCTTTAGGTTCTTTCAAAATGATTAGTTTTCATAAGTGATGCTGTATTAAATGTCCTGATGTTTAAAATTTTTACATTGGTCAGACTGGAGTTGAAAGTAGATCCCCGTAAGTAAAATTAGTAGGTCAGAGCATCTTAACATTTAAAAAGTACTTGATGCTTATTGTCAAATACTTTTCTAAAGGGTTGTAACAATTTCTGCTTCCACTAGTAAATGCATGCTCAGGCTGCCCAGGGAGCATTTTTCTGGGATGCTTTATGTTAGGACACATTCCCAAAGGCTGTCTGATGTCGTCACCCCCTAAAAGTCTGGTTGATCCATGGGGCTGGTTCATCCTTGCTGCTTGTTACTCCAAAGCACTGCTGGCAATCTCTGACCCAGCCCTTCCTGAACTACTTGGCTCTGAGACCACACCTGTCTCCTTTGGCCACCTGGACCCAAGTGGCAGAGGCACTGTAGTGCTCAGTGTGTGTTTATGGAGAGAGGACCTCACATCTACATATGTACCATGTCCCATTTTGTTGTCTCTCACAGAGTAAGTGCCTATTAAATATGTATGGATTGGCCTGATATGACCCTGAGATTTGGCTGTCATCAGGGCCTTCTAAGAAGGACAGAAAGAACTCACTACATGGGCAAATTTTTTTTTATGCCCTGGGCCTTAATCATTCCCTTAAGGCTTACACATTCACTGAACACCCACTATGTTCCAGGACCCGTGTTAAGAACCAGGAAATTAGGGTAATCCTGAAGGATACTCTGAGAAGCTCACAGTTCTGTGCATCTCCTGTCTTCAGGGAGCCACTGGAGGAAAGCCCTCATTAAGGGAGGGAAGGAGCCCAGCTGGGTGCTCAAAGGAGGGGGCACCCACCTCTCCGTGGAGCAGCTGGAGTCTTCACAAAGCAGCAGTCATGGAAGTGGTGGGGAAGGACAATCACCAAGATCTTTAGGAAATGCGGTTCTGCCAACACTTTGATTTTGGACTTCTGTCCTCCAAAATTGCAAGAGAATGCATTTCTATTGCTTTCAGCCAGCAAGATTTAGTAATTTGTTGTAGATGCCATGGGAAACTAATGCAATACTCAACACTAGTTCCTTACCCCTCCTCTCCACTTCTCCACCATCTCCTCTTAGAGGTCAAGGTCTAGGCTATGCAACAGGGTGCAGTTTCTCGTGGGCTGGTCCCTGTGCTTGCAAAGGGAGAGCAGAGAGGTGGTTCCCTGTCTTCCCTTTCTGGCAGTCAGTGACAAAATCACCTCCTTACTGCTCCATCCTCTCCCTCACTGCAGCCCTGTCCAGGACACAGTCTGTCCTGGTGGTCTGAGGTGTATTCCTGCTCAGCATTTCCAAGGCCAACTTGTCTTATGCCTGCTACCGGGCACCCTCCTGGCACTCCTGGGTGGGATGCACACCCAGCCTCTCATCTGAAGGTGCAAAGTCCTAACTCTCTGGAGGGTCGGGGTTCCACGTCATCCAGCTCTGATCCTAGACAAGTCTGTCTGAGGTTTAGGGTATTACCCTAGCTAAAAACAAAGCATTTTCTGTAGAGTAGTGTTCCTCCAGAAACACAACAAGGTTGCACAGCTGTAGTTCGGGGCAGGACTCAGGGATAATATCCGCCTGATCCATTCTCCACCAAAGGCCATGCTGCCAGCAGAACATGTCTGACAATGCTAGGAGGCAATTTTTGACTGTCACAACTTGGGGGAGAGGGAGAAATGTATTAAGCATTTAGGATGGCCTTGAACCTCAAAGAAAGAAATATCCAAATATCAGTAGTGTTAAGCTTGAGAAATTGTGCCCTGACCTGATGACTTCAGAATTTCACTGTGAGTTCAGACAGGTGAGAAAAGGTAAATCAGGTATCTAGGGTGCATTAGAAGATGCCTTACAGAGATATGATCATAGAAAACAGTAGGGCCGTGGAGGAAGGCAGAAAGCCCAGGCATGCATCCTACTGGGAGCTGGGTGCGAGCCAGAGGAGGGTGCCGAGGGGGCTGGGCTGTGGAGATGGGCAGGAGGCAGGCCTGTGCCCAAGGTCTGCGTGTGGAGTAATAACAGTAGCCACCACAGCAGAGGCGCAGCACCCCCTAGGTACTAAACTTGAACGTGCAATATGCATCATTGCAGTTTGCTTTCTCAATCTCCCTGTAAGGCAGAGTATTGGCCTCCTTTGCTACTGTGTTAAACAGTCACAAACTTTGTGCCTTAAAACATTTATTGTCTTACAGTTCTGGAGGTCAGAAGTCCAGTGTGAAATGTCAAGGTGTCAACAGGCCTGGCTTCTTTCTGGAAAACCTTGGGGAGAATCTGCGTCCCTCCTGCCTCTAGGTTCCAGAAGCAACTGCATGTCTTGACCTTTGACCTCTTCAAGGCCTCTTCCCCCGAGGTCAACCAGCAATAGCAGGATGAGGGCTGAGCTTTTCTCATCGTGCATTACTTTGTCTTCCTCTTTTGTCTCTCTCTTTCACTTTTAAAGATCTTTGTTTTTAAATAACAACTTTGGTGCTATGGCTTGGTGTGGTTTTAATGCGTCTCCTAAGGGATCATGTGTTGGAAGTTTGGTCTCCAGTGCTGCAATGTAAAGAGTAGTGGGACCTTTAATAAGTGGATCTCAGAAGAGCATTGTTATTGGGGCCCTCAGAAAGAAATGACATGGTTCTCGCTAGCCCCTGGTCCCCCCATGTGATCACACCTCCAACCTGCACACATTCTCCCTGTGATGCCATTGATCACAAGATCCTCACCAGAGCCAGCGCTGTGCAGGTTAGACTTTCAACCCCAGTTAAATAAACCTTTTTTCTTTACTGAGTATCCAGCCTCAGGCAATAGGAATGAACAAACATAACTAGATAGACCTGGATAATCCAGGAGAATCTGCCCATCTTAGGGGTAGCAGATGAGCACTTTTAATTCTGTCTGTGCCTTAATTCCTTTTGCCATTCAGGAACATACCCATAAGCTCTGGGCATTAAGATGTGGATATTTTAGGGAGGTGTTTCTCTGCCCATCACAGGTAGAATTTTTATTTTCAGAAAATAAACCAGCACCTTAGATGATATGGCAGAACTCAGACTAAGGGAGCCAGGCTGTTGTTAGACAAATCCTGGTCTTCATCACTGAGCTTTTCAGCCCACTGCAAGTCAAATGAGCTGCAGTCAGAGAGAACTTTCCACCATGCCTGACACTGCGTCCACATGCTGTTACTAGGCCCGTGGCCACTCTGTCAGGTGATGGTTCCCCCTTGGTAACAGAGTTGCAGCATCAAGTCCAGAGCTGTAATGGTCTGACCCAGGGCATCTTGGCTGGAACACGATGTGAGAACTCTCAGGCCTGTGCTCCACAGCGGCCAGGGCTGGCGCTGCTCATACACAGGGCTGCCAAGAGCCTTCCTACCCTTGGTTATGGAATCTGGGTTTTTTCTCTACAAAATCTGATCCCGTGTCCCACTGCTGTAAGGATTAGATGAAAGATTTTGACTTTTTTGTGAGCTCCATGGCTCACCAGAAGAGACATGAGCTGGGGCCCAGAGAGAGTAGGATACTGACCAGCACTCAACTAAAGCTGCTGAGGCTGTGGGTTAAGAGAATCTGGACTCTTCCATTCTCTGACTTGCATTGGCATTCCTGAGTGAAAAGCCTTATCTGACCCTATTTTGCTACTTGGCATTATCCCTGTCCCCGTGACTTGAACACAGTTGACCTCCCATTAAGGTGCTCATGGCAAATGGGAACCCAGACTCATTCTGTGATCGATGTTCTGGGAAAAGCGCACAGGAAATTTTGCCGGATCATCACAAGTCAAGATAGTTTGTCTTTGTAAGATTTAGAAAGCACAGCCATGAAGCAATAGTCCATATATAAAAATAACAGCCCCACTCTACACCCAGTCAGTCCATGCTACCCCACAGAATACAGCACAGTCTGCCTTGCAAAGCTGAGAGCTTCAAGAATGGAAGACATTGAGTGGTACAACTTAGGGTATATTTTGTCTGCATACACAAACAAAAATAATTCACCATTCTATAAGAGCTGATCATGTAATTTTTCCTTCTCAAAAGCTTGAGTAATGGACAGATTCTAGGTGTAAGAATTGGACAGAAAACTAGCACGATGTGGATATTGACTTCTTGAGTGTGAACTTGATTTTTAAGCACAAGGCCTGGTTCAAAAAATATGGTGTGTTTGAGTAAAAAAAAATTGCAGTAAAAGATACATTGCCATTAACCCCTTCAAAATACTTCCCTGCACTTCAAACACATTTACACCATTACTCCTACTATTTTCTGGAGCATTTCTGGAAGTCCTCTTTCATGAGTATCTTCACAGTTGCCTGCCTTCACATTGTCCTGAATCAGTGGAAACAATGGCAATTTATGGCAATTTCTGTCAAATAATAGCATTCAGGTGTCCTTATCCTCCTTCTTCACTGAACCTGTCACAGTGCAACTTCTGGCTCTCCCAGTCAAGATGACCAAGAATCCTATTCACTAATAACGAAGTGTCTTTTACTGGAATAAAGTTTTTAAAACATCTGCAATATTTTTAATCATACTTCATAACTTTGAGAAAAATCTTTCTTTCATAATTTCTTTTAACCAGTTGTTAGGAAGTCAAATCCTATGAGGGAGGCACTGTGTTACATGTCTTGAAGATGTGGAGGTGAACAAGATAGAAAGCGTTCCCACCCTCAGGGACTTACAAACAGGCAGGAATGTTCTCCGGCTGCCTAGAAACAAGTACCGATAACAAGGAAAGAGAGACATGGGGGTGACTGGCCAGGCAGGAAAGAGACAAGGTGCATGGGGGGAGGGCGACACAGCAGGAACCAAGCTCAGATAAAGTAGGATCAAGAACACCCTCAAAAGAAGCGGGGTTCTTCTCTCTGTCACGGAGCTATCTGTGAATCAGCTGGATGGAGGCGATTTGAGGAGGACATAACCACCGTTTCCCTGTTGTAGCTGGGAAGGCAGTGGGTGTAGCAGAGAGCCTCTGACTGCAAGGCAGACTCCACTTCTGAGTTCCAGTGCCAGTGCTCACTGGCGGCAACTTTAGATTCAAAGTCAAAGTTCAGAAATGTCAGTGGCTCACCTGCACCACAGCCTTCCCTTGGGGCCACGCGTGAGGACACCATGGGCTGGCTCCATGCACGCTTAGTTTCATGGCAATATATGCGGGCACACTCAACCCTACAGGCACTTTGGAAAGAGCTCCTTGCAACTGGAATGATGGGGGCACCATGGGGCTCGGTGGTTCAAACTCTGAGATCTGGGGTCTGAGAGCCTCAGCTTGAATCACACTTCTGTGACCTGCCAGCTATGTCCTGGAGCAAGTCACTCAATGTCTTCAAAATTGGGATCATTACAGTACCCAGCTCATTTTATTGTAGCAAGGATTAAATGTGATGATTCTGTGTGTGCGCATGAGTGTGTGTGTACTATATGAACATCTATGAAATACATTTACATATGCAATATATGTGCATGCACACATATATACCCACATATGCATATATGCATACATGTGCACATATTTAAATTCATATTTACATATGTATATATTTTACAGTAGTGTAGATACCCAAAAATGTAATAAACTGAATTCATTTGATTTTGTGTGACCTGTTCCATCAGGGAGGTCTGTTCTCTGGGTCGGAGGAATCTACTCTGGGTGAAGAATGCTGAATGAGACTCTGCCCCTACACTTGTAGGGATTTCAGAAAGATCATTGTCCATGAAAACTGTACCATACTGTTTCTGAGCTTTAACCCATGGACGAATGAAGGCAAACAGGGCCCTTGATGGCCCAGCCCCTGCCCCCTCACTGAGGCAGGGCTCTCGTCACAGGCCTTTCTGCCCAGAGCCTCGGCACTCATGCTCCTGCCCGGAGCTCCCACCAGCTGCAGTGCGGCAATGTGTGGCCCAGTCTTGGCTTTGGTCCTTTGGCCCCTAGAATGGGTGCTTCCTCTCCTTGTGGGAGGCTGCTCAGTGGCAGGGTGGAATCTCTGTCAGCATTTTTCTCCCAGGGACTCACACACTGCTGGGCCAGAAGGTTGTTAAAATAATGAGACTCAATTCAAACTATGAAAAGCAAATTGAACTGCTTCTTAACAATACCTTGTTTTGACACTATGGTGGTATTTTCCTGCTTGGAAATTATCAAACTCACCAAGTTATGTCCTGACTTTTGTTTTCTAAAGATGTATACCATCACCCTCAGAGGATAGAGATTCCTCATTGCTGAATATATAGGATAGACTGAACTTCTAGTTTTAAAGTCAAGTTCCTAAAGGTAAAAGGAAGGAGGTACCTCAATGAAGGCAGACACGGTGAAGGCCTTTGTGAACCTGGTCTCACGGAATTTGGTTAACAGTCTGACAAATAGGTGTCAGAACAGGAAATTGAGGTCCAAAAGACTGAGTAGGTGGAGTTGAGTAACTTGCCTACATCCACCAAAGTTGGTGATAAAAGTCCTTCTCAGTCCAACCCAGGCTCTTGGCTTTGTGTCTTGACCCTTCTACTTCCAAGTGTGTTGAAAGGAGCAACACTCATCTGAAGGTATAGTGTGGCATTGCAAGTGTCAGGCACAAGTGCATGGGGGACTTGTAAATCCGGCTGTTGAGGTAATGTAAAACATTGTGAGGAATTACCATACATCCCTACATAGTGTGTGCAGACACACATAATTTCAAATCTGTACACACGGACACACTGCAAAGGGATTTATGCACCATGTGGGAGGAGAGAAAAGTATGAGAAATCTTTGCCAAGTCTATAATTTTAGGTGAGATAACTCAACTATAGTAGTCAGGCAGCTCCAGAGAAATAGATCCAAATATACATATGGAGAGATTTATTGCAGGACTTGGCTCATTTAGTTATGAAGTCTGACAAATCCCATGTCTGCCACCTGCAAGCTGGAGACCCGGGACAGCCAGTGATGTAATTCACTGCAAGTTCAGACATCTGCAAATTGAGGAGCTGATAGTTGTAAAGTTTGCCCTGACCTTTGCAGCCAATAACCAGGAGCAGCCACTCTGCGGATAGGGAAGGGAGAGCAGTGTCTGCTCACACAGTCATGGTGTGATTTTACCCTCTTCCTTTTTGTTGGATTCAGGCCCTTGGTGGCTGGATGAGCCCTGTCCACCTGGAAAGGTCATCACCTATGCAGGGCTGGTTTCTTCTGGATGCAGCCTCACAGAGACGTACAGGTAATGTTCAATCAGTGAAACAGATGTCCAATCAGTTGGCACACAGAATTTGTCATCACACATTGACTCGGTGAATTTAAAAAGTTCTCCTTTCTCTAGGGTAGATCTAAAATTTAAGGATAGATGAGTTTCCCCAAAGAAGCACCTTGGAGAGAGACTTTAAAACGTTTGCTGAAGCGTAGTGACACGGTTCCAGGTAGCTGTCCTAGGATATGACAGTTCCTTTTTCTACCTGTCCTGTCCTTGGCACTGCTCTGAGAGCGGGCATCTGTCTCTCCAGTGTCTGCAGGATTCTGTGAGTGAGCGAACTGGAAACATGGGCCATTTCTTGCACCTGTGCAGGGCTGGCTTTGATAATTCATGAAAGACACTGATCTGGTGATCAGGAAAGAAGGTGCCGCTCTCGGCGCCTCCAAAGAAGCCCTGTCAGCAGCGGCAGCAGACTGTGTCCTACCCCTCCGTCCCTTTGGCACAGCACAGCGCTCACAAACACATCCAGAGCTGGGGACAACCTGGTGAATGAGCCACAGCCCTCATCATCATTCTGTGTTACAGTGAACAAGCCCCTTTCTACCATAGCCATCGGCACAGTGGCCCCTCCCCACCTTTGTTTTAGCACGTCTGTCGCTGTTAAGCGTATCAAAGTTATACGTGCAGATATTCTAAGAGCTGAATGTTCTGCAAGCTTATAGCACAGTGACAATTCCTACCTTTCTCCCCTATTCAGCCTTCTCTAGCAGTCACTCACCCACCCATCCATCCACCCATCCCTTTCAGATTGTAAATCTGACATTTATTCCTTCTCTCCACAGGACAGACTTAACCCCTTTCACACTTTGGTTTCAGGCTCTCTCTGTTGCCTCCTATTATGGGAGCTGAGGATCTGGCAAGCTTGCTTCCTCAGGCTCCAGGAGATATGTCTGTCTGTCCCCTCCTCTGTACTCTCCAGAGAGTACTCCCGAATTTGGAGAGATGACTGTTCAGGTAATTATGATTAGGTATTATATGCAGAGATGACCCGACTTACACAGTG
Organism: Dinomys branickii; assembly: GCA_004027595.1. Lineage (NCBI taxonomy): Eukaryota > Metazoa > Chordata > Mammalia > Rodentia > Dinomyidae > Dinomys > Dinomys branickii. Next base: position 46,774 of record PVLD010001678.1, read on the forward strand.
AACTGCATGGTACATGATGTCTTGTATAACATTTTCACTCCCTGGAATTAACAATTGTCTTCATTTTTGTTGAGATCTTAAAAAAAATTTCTCATTTTAACTCAACTTCAGATCCTTTGCTAACTACATGAGTCTCTTTTGACAGCAGCCAGACCCACTAGGAGTCCCACCAGCTGCTCTTCCTGGCGAGGGTCCCAGGGGCCTCCCAGGCCACTCCAGTTCACATGCAGACAACAAGAACCCTTTAGCATCCCCCCAGAACCTCCCATGTCTCTTCTTGGCCAGAGTTTCAGCTTTCTCCTTCTTTTTTCTTCTCCTTGACTGACTCCTTCATTTTAGGGTCCACCTGCTTTCCTTGTATTCTAGAGAAGGTGTACAAAAGGCACAGTTTTTGAGACCTAGAACTTGTGGAAATGCATATCCTTGCTACCGACTAGCACTGCCTGCCAGCATTTGACCAATCTGAACTATTACCAAGCCTTCCACCTTTATGGCCAGTGGCTTCTCCCTGGAAGTTTATGGACCATGAAGTTCACTTGGTGCACTTCTGTTTCTAGCTATGGTTCTGAGCCCCAGAAAGGGTTTTTCAATCTGGATGAGCCTGTGTTTCAGGTTGAGGATATTTTCTTTAATTCTTTCATTAATGATTTCTTTCTCTATGTCTTCTTTCCTTCTGATGGTTTTAAAATTTGTGCAGTGTGACCCTAATTTCCTTGTCTTTTCTGTCCTACTCTTTTCTTGTCTTTTTATTGTGCTTTATGGGAGAGTACAGAAACTTTATCTTCCAACATAGCTTTTGAGTTTTTCATTTCTGGTTTCACACTTTTATAAGAGTTTTATTTGTTCTCTGAATTTAAAAAGTGCCCTTTTAAATTTTACACTTAAAAGAACCTCTTATCCTTCTGAAAATACCAATCATCGTTATGTTAATGTTTTCAGAGCCTGTTTATTTCTAGCTCTTTTGCCATTTGGTTGCTTAGACCTTGATGTTAGACTCCCCGGATGATTTGGCCCTTGACTGTTGCTGACCCAGCTGGGAGTGGGTAACGAACATGTGGGGCTTGTGCATTCTGACGTACAGGATAAGCTGTCGTGGGCAACTGCTGGCATCACAATCCCTTGCTACTGCTCTAACGCATTCCCATGGTAAGAGCTTGCATCTTCCTGGAGGATGCTGGCTCACAGGCACCTTTCTCTGATCCTCACTGGGATAAAGAGGTGTTAGGTCAGCATCTGATATATATAGGTTTTGATGATCTTGCGGCTTCCTATACAGTACCCCAGCCAGTAGGGATGATGACCTGGAGCCTGGACGCTCTCTGTTACTCTCCCTCTGTCTTGTTCCTGGGCGCACAGGTCAGCCAGCTACAGTTGCAATGCCGAGCAGAGAAAGATGCCTGGGCTTCGGGACTTCTTAGAGATTTTCAACCAACTCACCTTCTTGGAGCCATTTTTCAACCTTCGCCCTTCCAGAGAAACTACTGTCACTCCATGAGCCTTTGGGTGCTTCTTTAGTGTCTATCAATCGTGACTCCTCCAATGACAATTTAAAGTTCAGTTTCTGAATTTGAGTGCCCTATGCCATTCATCACCGCATGTTTCCTTTTCATCTCTGATGTGCAGCAGTCACCATTCAGTTTTCCCCATCCTTATGAACTGAACATTTTTGGAACAACTTTCTTAGGGTTTGTGGAAAAGATAGAGGGGTGTGGGTGTGCATGCGTTTGCTTGCTTAATCTGCATTCTTCACCTAGGAGTTTAAGTCCTTATCTTTTCCAAGTCTCCAAAAAATTTATGTTAGAAGCAGATCAGGCAGACACAGTGCAAGACCATGGGTGAAGGCATCTGGAGCCCTTTGCTCCAACTCTGCCTGTGGCCAGGGAAAAGACCTCAGACTAAAGCCCCAGCTTTCTGAGGCCTCTTGCTAAGCTGCTACTCTGCGGCCAACTCACTTTGTTCACCCGTGTTGGACATTGCACCGCTGGGTACAGGAGGGAAAATGGGCACCGTCCCCAAGTAGGAGCAAGAGCACAAGTTTTATACAAAACCCAGAACCCGCACAGAGGCTTGAAGCAGAACAAATCCTCTACAATGCACAACATCCCTCAAAGGGTGGGAAGGAAGAGAGCAGCGTCCCTCATACTCCCAATTCATGAGTAGAGTAATATCATGGTAGCCCTACTGACCCGGGACAGGAGGGACAGCCCATCCCAGACGCCTTGGGGTGGAGAAGCCACAGCCAATCCCAGCAGTTCTCCACCCAGGAAGGAAAATGGCTGTCTGCAAAGAACGGAAAAGCAGTAAGAAAGCTGTTCTGCTTTTTATCGTCCCGAGGCACAGCCACTTCCAGATAACATCAGGGAAAACATCTTCCCTTCACTGCACCTGTCCCGTGTGCCCCTGCTCGCGCCGGTGGCCCCACACCAGTACCTGTGGATGATGTGGTACCTCTGCAGGTACTCCAGGGCCAGCGCCAGCTCGCAGATGTAGAGCTTTACAGCGCCCTCTGTGAAGTGCACGTTCTGCTGCAGATGGTAGCGGAGGTCCCCACCCAGCAGCAGGTCCACCACCATGAACATGTCCTCCTCGTCCTGGAAGGAGTACCTAGGAGCACAGGGCACAGAAGTCAGGGAGGAGGCCCTCAGCATCCGCAAGACCAATCCCCTGAGTAGCAGAAGAGTGAGCGGAGGCCCAGAGAGAGGCGCTGATGTTGCCTAAGTCATGGAATTTCAGCGAAGAGGGTAAAGGGGAAAAGGCTTTCAATTCTACGTCCTCTGCACACCTGTAGGTCTCCTTATCCTCAGTAGGGGGAAATAAGCAAGGTCCCTGGCAATAGTCCCTAGCCTCCGGCAGGCAGACATTTATTTCTGGTATAAGGGACATAACCCAGGGCCTTCACATCGAGTTACATCCTGGCCCTTTTTAGTTTCTATTTTGAGGCAAGGTCTCTAAGTCACTGCATTGCCCAGCCTGGGCTCTAACTTGCAATCTTCTCGCCTCTGCCTCTCAGAGGGATGATGGGTATGCATCACCACATCTGGCTGGCAGACAAGTTTTAACTGGTGCTGGGCTCCAGCACATGCCTTCAACTGTCTCCAACAGCTGCTGTGATTCCTCAGTGCTATAATGTATCCTTGGAATGGCTTCATCCCCAGCCTGGGGCTCTGCTGGGAGGTGTTGGACCCTCCAGGGAGAGGGGCCAGCAGGAAGAAGTGAGGTCACCAGGGGCACGGGACCAAATGGACACTGAGACCCAGCCCCTTCCTCTCTTGCTTCCTGGCGGCCATGAGGTGAGCAGGCACCTGGGTACAGGTGTTGGATGGCCCATACACCTGTCTCCTGTACCCAGGTGCCTGCACCATGACATACCTGCTGGCTTAGGCCCAAAGCAGCAGACCACACGGCCACAGACTGAGAACCCAGAAAAAGCTTTGCTCCTGTGAGACGGTCACCTCAGGTAATTTGTCACAATGCTGGGATGCTGTCTGACCCACGTGCACCAGGACTTGCAGTGTCTGACCGTGTGTCCTCCCCAACTGTCCCTGCGATCAGGTCTACACTGCCACCCCCTCTCACTGGAGCCCTTCAAGGCAGCAATGCTCCAGGACACCCAGTCCTGGTGGCTGGCTATGCGTGAGCCCCTTGGACATTCCTCTGCAGATGCCTGCCCTCACGGGGGGCAGAAGAACCAGCCAGTGGGGCCCGGCCAGTCCACAGAACATGAGATTGAAACATTTGGTGCTTTTGAGCCACTATGTTTTAGGGTGTATATTTAATTTTTTTCTGTTGTTTCTGAACAGAAAATGGATACCATACTGAATTCACTTTTTAAACGACTACAAATGGACTGGGCTTCCCAAGGACTGAGGAGCTGGCACACAGAACCTAAGATGCTGGTAAGCAAGTGTACAATAGCACCTGATATCACAGGACATGGTGATATTCCTTATGGATTCATGGACTGTAGCCATGGAATTCTGTAATAGATTACAAAATAGTGCCTGGGAGCTGGGACCCACATTTTAGATCTCTGAGTATTAGGACTGTACTGTTCTTCTCATTCACTAGAAGAGTGTGTGGATGCGTAGAGGGATGGAGGGATTTGGGAAGGGTCACTGTCAGGCTGGGAACAAGGGTCTGCCACCTCATGATGACTGCTGATGACTGCACTATTGGGATGTCATGTGCATGCAGCGTTTCAGTGACTTTGGACAGAAGCCTGGGTGAAGGAGGAGGAGGGGGCGTGATCCAAGATCCAGTCACAGGAGAAGCGACAAACCACTTGCAAATGGGTTGGAAGGATATTAAGTGTCATCCAGCCCTGAAGCCTCCTGTGACAGGGACTTGGGGTCGCAGAGGGGCTGCACAGTTCTCCTTGTCCAGGCCCCAGATGCTTCTGATTGTCCAGGATAAAGGCCAGGAAGAGGGAGCTCTTTATTGTGTTCCCAAATCATGAGTTTTCCAGATGTTTACTCAGCACCAACTTGTGACAAGCACTAGGCTCTGTAGTGGGGACAGGGAAAGAGAAAATGTCCTTGCCCTGAAGATGTACACAGCCCCTGGAAGAAGAAGACTCGGCTAACAGAGGCTGGCACCCAGCTGGAGCTCCAGGCTTCCTTATAGGGTGATGGGATGTGGAGGGAGGGAGTCAGCTCTAGGCAGGTGGGTGTGGGTAGGAGGGAAACACTGAGGCAGAGACAATAATGGGGCTATGATTCAGACAAAGGAAGGGTTGTGGCCCATTGTTCACATATTGAACAAAGAATTGTGAGCCATCTTAGGGAGTTACTGTGCTGTTGCAGATGAGCAAGAATGAGGTAAGGTACAGTTCATTCACAGAGAGGAGAGACAGGAACAAGGCCTGGCAGGATGGGGATGCGTCTCCACTGGAGGCAGCTGCCAAGCACATGAGGACTGAGAGGGCGGGGCTGCACTTGCCAGTCTGCTCCTGCTTTCTCCAACAAGAGCGTCCAAGACACTCAGTGATATCCCAATATGTGTCTGTTACTGGATACAAGTTCACAATTTCTAGAAGTTTCAGTAAGAAAAGTTTTGTTTTCCTAGTATTATGGCTTGTGCCTAGATGTCCTCCCAAAGCCTCATGGATGCATAGGTAGGGCATGTTCAGAGTGTATGACACTAGGATTGATTCATGCTACAGTGCTAGGCTCAAAGGCACTAGGATTAAGGGGGTAAGTGCTACCAGCCCTGAGTAGCCTGGATAAGACAGAAACAGCTGTGGTCACCCCTCATTGCTTTGCTGCCTTCTGCCCTCCATGAAGTGTTTCTCCTCTGCAGTCCATCTGCCACAGCCCCCTGCCTTGGATCAGCCAACGAGTGAAATCTCTATAAACTGTGAGCTACATAAACCTTTCCTCCTTTAACTTTGGGTATTTCATCTCAGCCATGAGAGAAGAGTACCTAAGATACCTAGAAAGCTTTAATTTTTAAGTTCTCTTATATAATTTAACATTTTATGATATCAATAGATAAGCATAGAGAAAATTATATTCTAACTTTTATTCTGTTTCTTGGATCTATTTGCCTGTCACTGGACCATTCATTCATTCAACAAATACTTCCCAATATGATACCTCCACATGCATAGGGCTGCAGCAGCATAGTAGGCTGAATCCTTCTTTTTATGGAGCTTAGTTCATCAAGAAGAAAACATGCTCCATCAGAGAGTGAGAAAGAACGTGAAGAAATGAAGTCACAAGTCAGAAACATGAGCTGAAACTGCTGTGCATGGCTGGGACAGCAAATTCAGTGCTGGGGACAGTGTTTAGTTGGAGGGACAGCAAGTGCAAAGACCATGAGACTGGACAAAGCCAGGGGAGTCCCACAGCAGTGAGGGAGAAGCCAGTGTGTATGAGAAGAGTGGGCACAATGGCCTATGCCTGAGCTGGGGGCCCCAGGCCAAGTGCTGTGATGTGAATGACCCACCCCTGCCCCCACCTCATGTTGTAATCTAATCCCAGGAGAGAAGAGTAGAGGTGGGACCAGGAGGGACACTGAGAGGTGACTGGGTCATAGCTCTGCCTTTACACATGGATCATTCTACTCTTGGATTGATGGATTAGAGGACTAGTGGGTTATCCCTAGTGGAGTGGCTTTATTATGAAAGCAGTTCCCTTTGGTACATTTGTTCTGTCTCTCCAAGTGATGCCTCTGCCCTGTTGTGACCCAGATACCCTGAAGATGCTGATGATGCACTCTTGGACCGTGCTTTTGAACTTCCCAAATTAGAAGCTAAATAAACTTCTTTTGGGAGGAGGGGTAAACTTCCTGGACTGTGGCATTCAGTTATTGCTGTAAATGAAATAAGACACAGAAGGAAAGTCTTTGGATTCCATTTTTAGTAATGTAGAAAATCATCAGAGTGACCTGGGCTGCCTGGTCATTTACAGAGATCTCTCTGGATACAGGTGGAGACTGGGTATGTGAGGGCACTAGAGCAAAGTAATGGACTCCCTGAAGGAGGGCTGGGAGCCCAGGGTCCTGTGGTGCCTGGGGAACAGCTTCTCCTGTCCCCACCATCTCTGGGTCTTAGCCATTGCTCACCCAAGCCTGGTGACCTGGGCCATCGGTGGTCTTGTCTGAGCCTCACTAAGGAGCTGGGAGTGGTCAGGTATAGGCAGGAGAGAGGTGGACCATGAAGCTTGTTGGATGGCCCATACCCTCTAGAAGGCACCGGCCTGGTCTAGCTCAGTTTCATAACATGAATAATCTTTGTCAAGTGACTGCTGCCCCAGTGGTGCCCGCAGTGGTCAGATGTCCACACAGAGCCTTGTAGGCTGGAAGCACTGATCTTTATTAGGCACAGTGGTTCTCATTTGCCCATCAGTTAATGAACCTGGACTCCAGAAAGAACAGGTAGAAAATCAAACAAGCAAACTTGCCACAGTGGAACTTGGGAGCGTGATTGTTGACTGCGTTTCTAGCTAATACGACAAACACCCCACTCTAATCTTCTTCAACATTGTTTTAGCCATCTGTGTGCCTTTTGTCTTCTACGCAATTCTAAAATAGAATTTCTTGAAAAACTGCTCTGGCTTTTGTTAGACTCATACTGAATTCACAGATAAATGTGAAGATATTCTTAAAATGGTGAATCTTTTAATCATGAACACAGAATATCTATGTATTATGGTATTTAATGTTTATCAATAGTGTTTCATAAAATTTTCTATTTAAAGGTTCAACATATATCAATTTTTATCCCAAGATTTTAAAAATAGTTTTTATTACTATTATAAATATATTCTATAAAAATTGTTTAATAACTGGCCACTGAGAATATAAAGTGGAACTCTCACATATATTTATCTTATATCCAGGCATTTGATTAATCCCTCTGTTATTACTCTTAATGCTTTTGTTCTGATGTTCCAGGCTTACTACATGAAGATAACTGTAACTTCTACAAAAAACTGCCATGTTTCTATCATTCCAATATTTAGACCTATTTGTTTTTCTTATCTCGTATCAGTATTTGAAACTTCCAATAACAAAACATTGACTATAAGAGGTAATGGTGGGCATATTAATCTTGTACCAAACTTGGATAAAGTGTTTCATTATTAAGCAAATTGTTTGCTGTATTCAATGAGTATCATTTATCTAGATAAGAAAGTTCTTTCCATACTTCTAAGAATTTTATTATGAGAAGGTAAAGTTTTTTTAAAAGAAATTTTAAACCATCTTGCATTTCTAAACTAAACCTCACCTAGTGATAAACATACATGTGCACACTCACACATTTTACACAGATTTCATTTAGGGTTGTTGTATCCAATGTTCCAAGAAACTGAGTCCTTATTTTCCTATTTCTATTGTCCTGGCCCAGCTTTGGTGTCCATGGTAGTACTGGCCTCAAAGGTGGAGCTGTCATCTGGTTTCCTCTTGTTGGTACTAAAGAACAGAGTATGAGAGGCCACATGTGTTTATAGGCAGTCTGGTCTCACAGTGTCCTCTGTTCCCCCACTGCTGCCTCATTTGAGATTCTCCTTCCTCACTTAATGTGTTTCTCTTGTTGTTGCAAGATTACTCACACCCCCTTCCACTCAACAAAGAGCTGGACAAATAAATGTCCTTGGGTGTGTAGGGTGCATGCATATCACACTGGTCCCTGGTCTAGGTGGTGGCCAGGGACCCATCAGGACCTTGTGGGATGTTCTCTGTGATATACATGAAGCTTCTGAAAGAAGAGCCCCCTTCCTCTAGGTTTACTAAGCTATAGGCTGTGATTAACAGTCTGCCCAGGGCTGTGCTGCTCCACATGGGAACAAGATCTCTCTGTAGAGTGAGGTTGCAGACAGTCAGGCAGGGCTTAGGATTGTCGATAGAGACAGGTGCTGGTGGAGGTGCAGGTCCAACTTGGCCAGAGGAAAAATCCATTCCTGAACTTTATATATACAGGGACATTGTGGCTTTTGATGTAAGCCATTTTATGTCATGTTACTGTCACCTAGAACTTGTCTTAATCTGTTTTCCATTACTATAACAAAATACTTGAGAGTGGGTCATTTACAGAGTAGAGGTTTATTTAATTTATGATTCTGGAGGGTGGGGAGTTCAAGAGCATGGTGAAGGCATCTGGTGAGAGTCTTCTTAACATGGCAGAGGGCATCCTACGGTGAGACAAAAAAAATTTACCAGGTAGGGTTCTTGCTTCCTCTTCTAAAGCCACTAATCCCATCACTTGTGCCCCATCCACATGACCTCATCTAATCCAAACTGCCTCCCAAAGGCCCCATCTCCAAATGCCACTAATTTATGACTTTGGGCATGGAGTTTCCCACACATGAACTATGGGAGGATATAGTCAAATCAAGCAGAACCAAAAGATCCTTCTGATACAACTTTTCATATATTGCTACTGTACAGAAGGGCTCAGATGTCCAAAGAGAAACCACAGGATTCAAACATAATCTACCTCCCACAGATACAAATTTATATTCAAATAGATGAGGGACTATTGAAACATCACATTAAAAATCAGTGAACTCTTTACTTTTGATTACTGCCAGTCAAAGGGCATTTCACTCAAAATTCCATCAGAACTCTTTGGGGGAGCACCATGAATTTTCAGAAGGAAACTCACAGACTGGAATGAATTCTAAAGAGGACAAAGGAACAGTACCAAGATGCAGTGTGAACAATAATTTAAGCAACAATTCAAGCTGTGATTTTTTCTTGTTACAGATTCATATTTTGCCCTGAGCCACAATCCCTATCTGGCCCAGGAGACTCAATGTTATTCCTGGAGAACAGAGGACATTTCTTTTGTTGACCTCTTGGGAGTTCTGTGCCATTGTGCAGTTTTGTGTCTTTGTCTTCTTTGCTTCTTCTTGGGCTAGAAGTATAATTATGTTCTCCTGATAGTGTTGCATGTGGTCGTGGAGTTCACAGGTGAGGAAGCTGCGCTCTGTCCCAGCAACACAACCCATGGAGAAAGCTGAGGAATGAGGTTTCCCTTGCAGAGGGAACGCATAGGCCCTGGCCTGGCTGTTGCAATAGAACAATGTGAAGAATGCAATCCTGGTTTATTATTTTTCATTTTTAAAAACTTTTTAAAATTTCCTACTTTGCCTTCCAAAGGATATAAATGACTTCCAAAGTTCGTAACATGATAAAATTAAGAATAAGCAAGCCAAAGATCAGGTCAAGGGAAGAAAAAGAAATCTAAGTAAATGACAGTAGGCACATATATCTCCAGCCTGCAGTCATGCTCAGCTTTTCTCTGGCCCCTGCTGCTCTGAACTCCTGTGGCACAGCCTCTTTCTGCCCTTGAAGGAACCCTTCCCCTTGGCCTCACAGTCCACACCACCGGCTTAGTCTCAGAGCGGCGCCTCCCCCCACTTTCCTCTCATTCGGGACATAATCATCCTCCACTGAGATCAGTATCCTATTAGGAAGCCAGGCATTCTCTACAAAGACACCAACCAAAAGTAGATTTTCTGCAAGTTTTAAAATGGGAAAAATTGCAAGGCATGACCCATATACCCGAGTTTCTCAATTACTTTAATTTAAAGAGAATTAAATAAAACAATAAAAATGATACAGAATTTAAAAACAAGATGATAGGAAATTAACAATGGTTATTATATTGCATATTGTTATACTCAAGGTAGTTGCTCAGATTACCAGATATACGCATGGAGGATTGATCAAACAATGCAAACACTAACTGCTCCTTTCAATGCACTAATAGAAATTAGTAGTACAATTATCAACTACTTTCTTAAAATACAATGTAAACACAACGAAATAGGTCAAAGACCCATATGTTAAAATGTAAAATGCTTTATACAGTCCATCATGATGTCATTTGGTTCTTTGCAGTGACATGGCCTCTCTTACCCTCTATTGTATCTGAGACCCATTTCCCCTCTGGCTATTGATCTTTAGTGTAATTTTTCACACTGACTACACATGGTCCTGAGATATCATTAGTTGTATGAGGAATGTGACTTGAGACTTTCTGATGGGTATATGGCATATTCCTCACCTCAAATGCTTATCACTTCTTTATTCTGAGCACATTTGAAATCCTTTCTTGTTGCTATTCTAAAATGTACAATGAAAAGCATGATTTTTTTCCTGGTACCAAAGTTGGAGGGCAATTTCTCCTACTGGATTCTTGTAGAGATGTTGCTCTGTAACACAGTGAACAATATGTCTGCATAAAACGACACTATACAGAGTAAGAGCCTGAACAAGGGTGTGTGTGTGTGTGTGTGTGTGTGTGTGTGTGTGTGTGATGTCCCTGAAAGCAGGATGGAGGTATTAAAATTCCATCCCATAAAAGCAATGTTATGTGGGACAAAGGTACTGCGGTTTATGCTGTGTGGTCTGTGCTGTAGATGCATCACGAGGCCCACGCAATGCATAATGATCAGCCCAGGTGGACGCATATGTGCACGCTGGCAAACAGGGCTGATGGCTTCTACCTTGGTCAGCCCTTGCTAAAAGCCAAGGATTTAGCCAGGAAGTCAGCACGTGATTGCTCACTTGAGTCTGGACTGTCCATAAAAGAGCCTGGAGTTGATGTCACATGTCATGACAAGTCCCCCAGATGTGCAGAGATCAAGGATAGCTCTAAATGCCCTGAGCATTGGCTCAGGGTAGCCCCTGCCACAAAGAAGGGACTGGACCCATGTGTGCATGGCATCTGGGTGAAAAACTCTGCTTTAGACTAAGACTGTCTTCTTTAAGAAGCTTTCTCTAACCCTGGGACACTTAGGCGGGGGATCCCTTTTGGGTGCTATGATAATACTTAACACTGATATGGTGCTTACAATGTATCAGGCACCTCCTTAAATGCCTTATTGCTTTGTTTGTTCTGGTTTGGTTTTTTGACACAGGATCTCACTATAAATAGTCCAAGCTGTGCTTGAACTTACTATATAGCCAGAGCTAGTCTCAGACTTTTGACCCTCCTGTCTCCCAAGTGCTGGGATTACAGGTACGCACTACCATACCCAGCTCCATCCCAAATGCTTTAAATATATGCACTAATTTAATTCTCCTAATGACCCTTTAAGGTAAATTTTGTTATGAATCAGCCTTTGTATCTCAGCACCTGTCAATACTGAGGGTAAATAACATATCCAAGATGACATGGATGGGAAATGGCAAAGCTGGAAGTTGGAACGAGAGAGCTCATCTCCAGAATCTGCAGTCTGTGCTTGCTACTCCAGAGCACTGTCCTCATAGCATTGTGACCATCCGTCCTGATGACTGTCCCACACTGTGTCCTTGCATCTAGCACATGGCTCAGAGCATCACACATGTGAATAGGTGACAAACTCCCAAAGCATCCATGTTCTGTGTGGCATATAAGTCACTCACATGTTCAACAGAAAGGGGGGCTGTATAGAATGAAGGATGGGGAGGAGGGCTGATGGGGAAGGAAAGCCCTGTGGCAGGCACCGGGCATGCTATTTGTGCCACTGCCTATGGGAACCACCTTTTTTCCCAGGTTCCTATTGTCAGAGACTAGGAACTCCCATTGGTGAGAGAGCCTGCCCTGGCCTCTCTGCAGCTCTCTCTCTCTCTGCATCCCAGAGAACAGATGTGACTCATATGAGAGCAAGATTGGAGGGAGAGCAGCCCTGCTCAGCACTGCCTCTGCCTGCCTTCTCCATGGCCAGCATCTGGCTGATGAATGGGGCTTGCAGGCAATCACCGTTTTCCAGTCCTGTGTGCTGTGTGTGATTGCACTTCAGAGCTGAAGTGTTAGCAATCCCTTTGTGATGCAGGTGTAAGTCTGCTTTCTTTTGAATGACTGTGCCAGCCACAAAGTAGATGTTTCTGCCTCCATCTGTCAGATTTTTGTCTGTCTCTCAATTAGCTCCAAACTCAGGAAGCGGGAGGATGTCCTGTCAGCTTTCTTGTTGCTGGGACACAATACCTAACACCCACAATTTAAATGGCTCATACTTTCAGGGGATTCTCTCAGTGCATGGTCAGCTCTCTCCAACACAGAAAAATCATAGCAGAAGGGTATCCTGGAGCAAAGCTGCTCATTTCATGGCAGCCAGGAAAGAGGTCAGGGAAAGAGTGCCAAAGAGAAAGGGTCCAGGAACCACATGTGGACCTAAGGCTATGTTTTCATGATCCAACTAGAAGGGGCTCCACCAATCTCTGGGATAGATCTCCAAGCTAATCAAGTTGACACTCTGCCCTATCCTTTATAGATGGTCTTCATGAACCCTCTGATCTCTTCTTGGGAAGTGTGACCTGTCTCTATCAGTAGCCTGGGAGGTAGGCACAAAAACACACAGGAACATCTGAGAGTGCTTCTGTCCAGCTGACTCTCTTCCTCAATGAACAACCAAATCTCCACCTCACCTGGCCCATGGCCTGGCTCCCAGAAGACTTTCCCTAAAGTAAACTGTGTCATTAATCACAGAGGAGTCATGGAAAGGAAAGGAAGCCTCCACAGAGAAGCCAAAGGCCATTTGGACCATCTGGATATCTTCTTCCACTTTTCCTTCCTGTGGCAAAAGTTACTGAGTACCCAGAGATGGCCCCATGGGATGGCTACTGGGGAAATCCCAACAGTCAGGACAAGCCCCAGTTTTTCATGCTCATCTCCTGGGCCTTTCCTGTGTGGCCCCTCCAGGGACAAAGGGAACGGTGATCCTTCAGATCATCTCATATCCAATCCATCTCTGGAAGACACAGGTGAAGATGGGGGCTCATCCACTGTGCTCAAACCCAGGGCTTCTTGGCAATTTGACATCCAGCATAAGGGATTTGGGGGCAGGGTGCAGCTCAGTGGCAGAGCACTTGTCTAGCACGCATGAGCCCTGGGTTCCAACTCAGCGCCACTGATCAAGAAATAAAATGATATTAAATAGTTGTGCATATGATTTCATTGTGGCTAGTGAGGCCTAAATAGCCTAGCCCTAAGTTCGTAAAAGAAGAAAAAGGGAGAGAAGAAAGGATCTAGAAATGGCCTTGTCTAGAAAAGAAATCCAACAATGGGAGGCTAGGCTCACTGTCAGCTCATCCTATATCAGTAAAAAAGAAATAATCAAACCTGAATGGTACTCGATACATAGAAGTCTTTAATAACATTTTTAATAACATTCACAATAAGCTTTTCTTTTTCTTATTCTTTTAATTTGACTTGAGCCACAAAGTCCTCATCTCACTTGAACATGATGGCTCTTACTGTTCTTCCTGCCATGCTGATTCCCATCTCCTGTCTCCTTCCTGGGAAGTCAGACCAAGCCTGTCAGCTGCTTTGTGCCGATGCAGGTCCAAGTGACCATGGGTGGACTCTAGATGATGTCTAACTCCTCAGGCCACAGAGGAAGCTGTGGGAGGAGGCTGCGGTGAGTGGCAAGTTTGAATGTCACTGGTCACCTACCTAGAGGAGTGGGCAGACCCCACAGGGCAGTGCAGCCATGTGTGTGCAGAGCACTGCTCTTTTGGAGAAGGATTTTATTGATTTTAACTCATAGCCTTCAGACTACCAAAGGATCTGCAGCGGTTGATGTAAGATAAGTAGGAGTGACCAAAGAGATAGGGAAAAATTAAACAAGAAGGAGGTGAGTGTCCTATTCACCCAGACACGATACTGAGCTTGAAGTAGTAGCTCTGACCCGTTCACAGTGCCAAGAAAACCAAGGGCCACGTGGAACAGAGCTTGGCTCCCAGTGTCTGAAGAGTGAGATGGAGCCATTCTGCTCCTCTGGGGCCATTTTCTGAAGGAGATCTGTACCTTGCATTTTCTCAGCTGAGGCATCATCTGAAGAGAGGATGGGGAGGGACATGAAGGTGACTCTGGTGTGTTGAGTCCTTCCTGGGTGACAGGTGCGAGTGCTTTCAGCATCATTCACTGAGACTTAGGGCTCTGCGTGAGCTCCTCACACTTAATGTTTCCACACTTCGATGGCGGTAGTTTGTCTCTGTTTTATGGGTGACAGACAAGGTCCAGAGAAGCTGAGGAACTTGCCACTATCATATTCAGCTTTTCTCCGGCCCCTACTGCTCTGAACTGCTTCTGCACAGCCCCTTTTTGCCCTCCAAGGGACCCTTCCCCTTGGGCTCACAGTCCACACCGCCAGCTTAGTCTCAGAGCTTTGCCTCCTCCTACTTTCCTCTCATTCGGGACATAAGCACCCTCCACTGAGATCAGCATCCTATTGGGCAAGCCAGGCATTCTCTCCGAAGACATCAACCAAAAGCAGATTTTCTGCAAGTTTTATAATGGGAAAAATTGCAAGGCATGACCTATCTACCCAAGTTTCTCAACTACTTTCTTAAAATACAACATAAACACAATGAAATAGGTCCGAGATCCATATGTTAATATGTAAAGTGCTTTAAACATCCCATCTTGATGTTTGTTTTTTTGCTATGACTTGGCCTTTGCTCTCAGTTGTATCTGAGACCCATATCCCCTCTGGTAATAGATTCTTGAAACTTTCCCTGATGTCACCTTTTTACAAATGTTGTATTGAGTTTTAGGGTGGTAAATATATTTTTTCCAACATGAGCAACAGTTGAAAATGATTGACGGAAACACAGAGTTGAGCCATGTGAAATTGCCAATAATCCATCCCTTGTCCATCTTGCTGTCTCCTCTTCTCCTAACTCAACTTAGTGGATGATGCTCCCTTACCACCTAGCTTTGGACGCCCCACTCCTTTCTGACATCCTACAGTTCCAAACCATTTAAGTTTTTCTTCATGGTATCTACCCTGATCTGAGATAATCTGTATACTCATGTGTTTGATTGTGTGCTGTCTTTCCCTTACACACACACACACACACACACACACACACACACACACAAAAGCCCTGAGAGCCACACCTCTGCTTCTGCCAGTGGGCCAGTGGATCTCAAACTCAAGCACTGAAAGCTCTAGAGATCCTGGCAGCTGCACCCCTACCCTGAGCTTCTGACTCAGCAGGTCTGAGATGAGCCTTGACATTCATTGTTGCTAACATATTCCCAGGTGAGGCTGAACCTGCCTAAAAAAGATAAATATCTTTCATTTGTTTACTTGTATGAGCTCATCTATGAAATGTCTATTCAATTCTTTTTCATATTTTCTAATTGGAGTGATTTGTTTTTCAGTGTTTGGGACTAAACTCAGGGCTTGACACATGTTAGGAAAGTGCTTTACAAAGAGGACCTATCCCCAGACTTAATTATATTTTTAAATATTTCATTGAGTTTTGAGAATTCTTCATATATGTAGAAAAATCCTTTATCAAATATGTAGCTTGCCAAGTTCTTTTGTAGAGCACAAATCTTTCATTTATATCGTCTGATTTATCAGTTTTTACTTCATGCATCACACTTTTAAGTCCCTGGTTGTAGTGAATGAAGATACTCTCTTACAATTTTTTTTCCTTAAAGTTTACATTTAATTCCATAATTCATGTTGAGCTTTTTAAAAATATGAAGTGTAAGATTTGGTTATGAATTATTTTTCTGCCCTGCAGCTGTCCAGTTGGAAAGATTCCTTCCTCATGTGTATATTTTATTTTTTCCTTCATCTGTTCATTGAAAAAGTGCCCTTTCTCCACTGTATTCAGTTTGAAACTTTGTCAATAATCAGTTAGATACACAAACATTCCTTGTTTAATGACTGAGTTCTGTTCATGCAACAGAGTTGTTAAAATGAACTGGTAAAGGAATGAGGAACTGTGTATAGTACCTACCTTACAATACTTAGAACAAAGAAATGGTCAAAGGAAACTCCAACTTGATGACTTTGTTTTTATTTGCATGTGGGAGACCGCTGAGAGACCTGCGGTCGGCGTCCATTTTGTAATATATCAGCCATCTTAAAAGTCTTCTTGAATTAAGTTTCAGTTTCTATCTTAAGTTAAGTTTCTGTTTTTCTGAGTTAGGTTTCTGTTTCCCGTAAATCACGTGCTATCCGGACCTCCCTCCGTTACTCAGTTACCCGCTGACGTCAACCTCCCCACTCCCGCACTGTATAAATACCCCAGCTTTCCGCCTAATAAACGAGACTTTATCAGAATCCTATCTTATCTCCATTTCTTGTGTCTCTTGTCCCTTTCTCATCCCCACTCCCCCTCTAGAGTCTCCGTTGACTACCCGCGGGTCAGGTCATTTGCATAACTCTTTTTTGAAATTTTTTTATTTCAAAGAGAAAAAAATTTAAAAAACATTAAAAATTATACAGAAGTTCAAAACAAGATAGGAAATCAACAATGGTTGTTATATTGCATATTGTTATCTTCAAAGTAGTTGTTCAGATTACCAGATATAGGCATACCAGGGTAATGCTTACATGCAGTACTGCATTATATAAGAGAACAAAACTATAACACTGTGCTACATAGTACATTCAGCAAAAGTTACACTATTGTGCTGTAAAAGAAGACACTCTAAGGCCCCATTGCCACTTGGGTTTCTGTTCATAAGTCCAAATGCTAGTCAGAAGTCCAAGGGTGCCTTGGTTTAAGTGCAAACAGTTGCTAAATAGGCAGGTTGTTGAACAAGGAGTATCTGTGCTTACTGTTGTCTGGATTCTATTCTGCTGACTTCTGTGTTATCCCTCTTCCAGCGACAGCCTCAAGCACTGTAGCTACATAAAAGCCTTAACAGTGAGCAATGATTCCACTCATATTTTTCCTTTTCAAAACTGTCTATATAAACTTTAAAAAAACTTAAGTCTACCATAAGAATTTTCTTGTACTTTGACAGTAATTGTGTTAAGTCACTTGGAAATGAATTATCTTAATTAGTAGGATAAATCTCTCAATCCATGGATAGAGTATGCCTCCATTTATTTGTCTTCATTTTTATTACCTTCAGCTTGTAAATTGTTTAGATGTTTTTGTTGGATGCATATCTTAGTATTTCATTATCTATGGAGTAATGAAATATAAATAGTACTTTAAACTTTTTTATTTTTTGGTGTCCACACTCTTGTTAATGTATAGAAATGTAATTAATTTTTGTGTTAATCTTATATCCTGCAACCTTGCTTTCTCAGTTCTAGGAGTTAATAACTAGATCTATTTATCCTTACTTCCAAGTGACATAATAGCTTATGTAGGAAGTCCCAAGGAATTTACTAAAATAAATTTTGTAGAACCAGTAAACTATATAGCTATATAATTCAAGTATACATATGTGCTATGTGCATTCATAGCATCTGAAAATAGAAGTTTTATTGCTTTCTGATCTCTGTGACCTTTCTTTCATTACTTATTCCAGTGTCTAGAACTTCTAGTGGGTGAATAACAGCGGTGAAAGTAAAATCATGGCTTCTGCCCAATCATAGGGGGAAGCTCATTCATCCCTTCACCATTTAGTACATTAGCCATAGGTGTTCCATGTCACCCCTTTATAGATGAGGGAGTTGCCCTCTATCTTAGATAAATAAGGAAACAGAAAAATTGAGTCACACTACAAACCAAAAACTCTAAGAAACATATTCTCAAGTACACACAAAATATTCTCTGTGATAGAACATATGTTAGACCAGAAAACATACTTTGATAAATTTAAAATGATTTAAATCAAACTATATGATTTGATTATCATGAAGCTGACATAAAATTTCCTTGCAATAGACTGCTTTAAACTATAACAATTTCCTTCTATCTCAAACAACTTTGTTTTCCCTCCTCATCTTTTATAATTTTATGTCAAAACCTACATTTAGTTTTGTAATTTGTGTACTTTAATTTATTGTAACTACAGTAAATGGCTTTTAAATAGTTTTGGCTTCTGATTTCTGTAGTCGGGATAAAATTGCTTTCTATACCACGCTGACAATTATTAGAGAATTCTGAGTATTTCTATTACTTGTACCACTGAGCTCTTTACTTATTGGTATGGTTTGTGTCTGGATGTTCCCCCAAAGCCTCACACAGTCACGGCTTTTCAGAGATATCTAAATTTAGAGTTGATGATTGAGTCACAGTCCAACGCTGAGATGAAGGGTGTGAGTGCTACACCTCCACAAGGGCAGGTAGCCTGCATACAATATAAGGCACAGAAAGAGTCTTGTCTCTCCTTGTTGCTTTTGTCATGTTCTGCTGCCATGAACTATTGCCCCTCTGCCATGCACCACTCTGCCATGGAACCAGCCAATTATGTATGGACTTCTACAAACTGTGAGCTAAATAAACCTTTTCTTCTGTAACTTTGGATGTCGAGTACTTTGTCTCAGCAATGAGAAAAGTAACTAAGACACTTATATGTTTGTTCTTATTTATCATGTTTTTATTTTAGCTTAAAGAATTGCATTCAGTAGTTACTGTAGTCTTTAGCTTTTCTTCATCTGGGAAAGTTTTTATTTCTTCCTCATTTTTGAAGGACAAGTTCACCAGATAAAGTACCCTTGGCTGGTGGGTTTCCCCATGAGTACTCTGAACACACTGTACCACTCTCCCCTGGCCCACTGGGCTCCTGCTAAGGAATCCGCTGAACGTCTTCCTGTGGCTTCCTTGCATGCAGTGTTTCCTATCTCTTGCTGATTTCAGTGTCTCCTGTTGTCTTGGATTTTTTTTTTTTTTGATAACTTGATGATGGTGTATCTCAGTGAGCTTCTCTTTGGGTTGACTTTGGTTGGCACCCTCTGAGCTTGCTATACCTGGATGTTCTCCCAGATGTGGGAAAATTTCATTCACCATTTCCATAAATACACGTTCTAGGCTCTTACTCTTTCCTCCATAAATTTCTGTTATATGAAGGTTACTGCCTTTCATGGTGCTCCATAATTCCCTTAAGTCTTCTTCATTCTTTTTTTTTCTGTGTACCTTTGTTTAGATAATATACACAATTGGTTAGAATTCTGCCTTATAAAGGGGAATCCCTGCCGTTTGCAACAGCCTCACTGGATGTGGAGGCCATTATGCGAAGTGGAATGAGCCAGGCCCAGAAGCACAAATACTGCATGTGAAATCTAGTAAAATTGGACTCAGAGAAGAAGAGGGTAGAATTACGGTTATCAGAGACCTCAGGGTAGTGGTGGGAAAGACGAGCTGTTGATCAAATGATTCAAAATTTCTTACCTCCGGGAGAAAAGGGATTTGAGATCTAGTATTTAGCAGGGTTCTATGGTCAGAGAATGCATTACCTATTTATAATAGCTGAGAGAGTAAATTTCAAATGTCTCACCATAAAAACTGATAGGTAAATGAAGTGGTGGATATGTTAGTTAGCTTGATTTCATTATTCTCTGTTGTATACATCTAAATGTTACATTTTACCAGCTAAATTTATATGATTAGTAGTCAAAAACCACATTGATAGTACATTTTAAAAACGAAAAATATTTCAAAGAACATAAACAGCACATGCAATACATGTATATGTGATTTGTGAATAATAAAGAAGTGGTGTAGCTTCTACACAAATTCAGAAGCAAAGTGTCCAATAGCATACAAGCCCTTCGTACCTCTCCTCAATGACATCCCTTCTACTTCCCAGATGGAAACGATGTCCTGAACTTTGCATTTATCCTTGCCTTGCTCTTAGGTAGAATTAGTACCGTTGCACACGTATGTAAAATATGTGGGTGGGTTTAGCATGCTTTTGAATCTGCACTGTGGTATTTTTACCCTGCAGTCATCCTTAGTCATGATCTAGGTAACACAGATCCAGGCCCTAGTGTTTAGGAGGGAGACTCCTGGGGTTTCACAGAAACATGTGATGCTCCCTTATAACAGCCTCTCAGAGGGTCCTTCTTTTGTGCTATGCTGGTGGGCAGATGTCTGGTCAATGCTTCATGAAGGCATAGCCTTCTGAGGGGTCCCAGTTCACATAAAGTTCTCAGCTCACACTCCTTGTCTCCTCTCTTACCCCAGTGTTATGGTTTATACATTGTGTCAACTTGGGGAGTCTACAGGTTTGACTGAATAACTCAGCAGGAAGCCAGGGTGCTTACTTTGTATATATCCTGAGCCTGTGGAAGAGGAGGGCATGGGGACTGTGTGAGAGCTACATGCCCCCTCGGTGGGAGTATGCTGTTTACAAAGTAAGGGAGAAAAAGAGGCTGCTTGCTGCCACTCCTCCCTTTTGCTGGTTGTTTGCTGCCATGAACGTTTGCCCTCTGCCATGTGCCACTCTGCCTCAGAACTAGCCAAATATGGACTGAAACCTCCACAATCTCTAAGCTAAATAAATCTTTCCTTCCTTCATTTTGAGTGTTCAGTATTTTGTCTCAGCAACGAGAGAAAAGTAACCGAGACACCCACGTAGGTACTGAGCTCTAAGTCCTGAGATAACAGAGACCACCACCACTCAAACCCAGCCCTTGGCAGTTTCAGCCTCAGCTTCCTGACACTTAGTTTATAGAAGTCTCCTTGCTTCCTGCACATAAAGATTTTTCCCTTCTTTCAAGCTCAGTTCTGTACTGAAAATAATTTTTTAAATGTGCTTTTTTCCCCCAGAATTTCTTGGTATTTTTGCAGACAGGTGTTATGTCCTGTATTAGCCCATCACTTTGCAGACAGAAATAGAACTTGCCATGACGTGTCACTAGGTCATTTATTCTTCCGTTGCCCTGGGACCCTTCTTCAGCTACTTGACCTGCTTGTCCCTGACCAGCAGTGGCAGCTACTGTGAAGTCTAGCTTCTGGATTAACAGCTCTCCTTTAGGGCCGACTTAGGACAGCTGTATGGTAAGGTGTCATATCAGGCAGTTGACCACTTCCCTTCCTAGGTCACTCAATCATTTATTTATGGAACAACTAATGATTAACCAGTGCTGAGTGACAGATGAGGCTTAGTATGGCCAGAAATATTCTAATGGATGGTCAAAGACAGGCTCCAAAAGGACCAGAGTACTGATTATCAGATACTTTAAAAAAATCTGTGCCTATCAATATAATCTCTGCAAGTATTAAGGAAAAGTAGAAAAGTGAAGGCTCTTCAAAAAGTTGACAATCTGAACTCTCCATAGACCTTCTGCAGAAGTAGAAGCTGTGTGGCACCACTCTATATAGTCTTTTAACTTTTTTTGAGTAAAATGCATCCTAATAATTTTCATATCACAGCAGGGTAGGCAGGAGATAAAAAGACTTTGCCTAAGTTTTGCAGATGGAGACAATAAGTCCAGGGGAGCATCCAGAAGGAAACAAAGAATGAAACAGCAACTTGTCACCTGCTTCAGGTGACCCACTGGAACCCCTTTAAGATGCTACTGTCTGACTGTGGCATTCTGACACTTGCATGACAATTTAAGAAAAATGATTATCTATGTACAATGGATACTCCAGACAGCCTTCTTGTTCTGGGAAGGACCTGCTTTCAAACAGTTCCTCCGAGTCTTTTACTAAAAATAAAAAGCAAGCTATGGACTGGTGCAAAGAATAATTCCCAAGAAGTTGGCCTGCTGAGACAAGTTCTTGAACATGCACTACCCCCTCTACCCACAACCTTGCTAAGATGCAAAATTAAATGCTATCTGTCTTCTAAAGAAGCAAGTGAGCAGGCTCGCAGAAACAATAATAGCAAGAAAATGCTGGCTTTGGAATATCCTAGGGTTATTACATGGATTTGGAGTTAAGAACAAACTCCAGGAGGGGGAAGTTCTGTACAGAGGGCGCTGCCATTCCAAAGTGGGTGTCAGGTCCAATGGAAACCGGGAGGCGCATGGAGATGAGCTACACTGTGTAGGATCTCCTCTGTCCCTGCCAGGCGAGGGGGAAATGCAACACTCTGCAGGACCTGTGTAAATGGAAGGCAACTTGGTGCCAGAGGGAAAAATGAGGGCATTGTTCAAGCTGGATTTACCTTCTTGGTAATGGGATTATGGTAAAAGTGAGAAGCAGTCTGAGGGCTGTGATGACAAGCCAATGAGAAGATGTCTGTGCAGGACAGAGGTGATACCGGAGTCATTAAGAAAAGGAGACACAATTATGATTCTGTTAAAATAGGGAATTAAAGAAAAAAATCCCTGTGTTCGGAGTCCTTTGGTTTTCTCCTTGGCGAAGAACCTGCTCCAAGACATGTAACAACCCTTCCGTTCCAGTTCCTTCACTCTTTGACTTGAGACCTGGAAACATCAGACTCTCTGTCTTCAAGTGGCAGCCAGGAAACTTTGAATCAGAGCCTTTGCATGACAAAGGGGGGTTCCCCCAACTGAACTCCCCAAAGTAAGACATGCACTGAATAAGTCAGCATAATTTTTTAAAAGAGATGAAAACTTGATAAAAAAAATTCTGTGTCATTTAAGATATGGGCTGACTGTTCTCATTTTGAATTTTTTTTTTTTCTTTTGCAGTACTGGGGATCGAACTCAGGACCCTGCGCTTGCTAGGCAAGCGCTTATTCCACTGAGCTATATCCCCAGCCTATTCTCATTTTGTTCTTCGATGAAGAGACGCTTTGGTGTCTCTATGGCAGGCAATAGGCAACATGCCAGGCACCTGAAGGGGGTCCTGCTTGAAACCCTGAGACCTTTCCAGGGCTTCCTTGAGCTCTGGGGTGTGGGCCCTGCCTTCCCTGCCAGCCTCTGTCCTCTGCCCAGCAGTGTGAACCATGCCTAGGGAGGTTCTGCTCTCGTGGCATTTTCCCAGAACGTCTTCATCTCGGCCACCATGCCCAGTGCACCCCTCCATCCATGCTAGCAAATTTCCTGGAGCACTGTACAGTCCAGCTGCTACAGCAGCTGCTGGGGAGTGGGCACAAGAGCCAAGATCTGCAGAGCGAACTCCAGTGGGCCAGCGAAGGACTCACATGGGCCCCGAGGGATGGTGAAGACATAGTCCCAGACTGGGTGAGGGTGTGTCTCCTCCGAGGGGGTCTCTGCATATCCCTGGCCTAAGGCTGGATTAGACATGGACCACACTCAGAAGGTATTTGCATTAAAGTTGATTAGTGACAGTTGTAAATAAAACAGACCCTGAGATCATAACTGTAAAACGATTCCCTACCATAAAATTCAAACTGACAAACTGGAACCCAGTCAAGGCACCTGTGCTGGATTAACTAGTGGTCAACTTGTTGCACTCTGCTGAACTGAATCTGCGTGGTGCTGGGTGTGGAGGGCCCACCTGAGGATTGCTGCCAATAGCATAGAAACTGAACTGGAGGGGAAGACGGTGTGCTGTTGATTCTCCTGGGGAAGCTTGTCATGCTAGCTTTCTTGATATGAATTGGCAGTTCTCGATATCAGAGGAGCTTGGGTCCTCATTGTTGCTGAGGATGCTGTGGTTCTTTTCAAGGGAGCTCTGGTCCAAAAACCTTGAGCGTCACTTCCTGGTTCCTGTGCAGATCCATCCGCCAGCTGGCACAGATCCTTCATCCTGCTGGTGCAGACTTTCTAGCTTCCACCACTGACCTTTGTGCCTTCCCAGTGCAGATTCTTGATACAGAGTTGCATGAGACATTGTCTTGGGCTCTTGGCCTCCAGCTGGACTTATGGAGGACATTGCCTTGGGCTCTAGTTCTTCAGCTGCACTTGTGAAGGACATTGCCATGGGATCCAGGCCTTCAGCTGGATTCTTTGGGTCTTTAGTATGTGGACAGATCCTTGCACTCTTCTGCATTATCATAAAATAATCCTATAATTTATGTGTCCTGTATTAAACCCCTTCCCTTGCAAACCCTGACTACAACAGCCCTGCATCTGCGACCGAACTCAGGCAGGAAGTGGCTAAGCTGACTCTACAGCATCCCTTAACATCACACAGTTGGTTTCTTTCTGTCTGAGTATCTCCTGTCCTATGCTAGCCCCACCATGACGGGAGTAGGGGCCTTGCCCAATATCTAATGACCAGATCTTGTAGGCCCATTCTGGACACTGATTTTGTTCCAGTGATACCAACATCCATCTGGATGCCATTAAGTACAAAAACTAAGTGGTACTGATTTTGTAACCATGTTCACACCATTTAAAGTTATTTTGGTTTTCCTAGGTCCTTTGCATTTCCCCATAAATTTTAGAATGTTTTCTCAATTTCTATATAAAAGTGCTGGGATTTGATGGAGATTGTGTGGAGTCTATGGATCACTTGACAGTACAGCAATATTGAGTCTTAAAATCCATGGACATGATACATACCTTCACTTAGGCCTTTTACATGTTTATCTAGGTTTATCCCTAGGTGTTTTGTAATTTTTATGATATTATAAATGGCACTTCAAAGATTTCAATTTCTGATTGTTGGTATATAGAAATACAACGTTATCTTTTAATCTTACATTCAAATCTGCTCACTTCACTAGTTCTACTATTTTTATAGATTTTATTGGATTTAATTTTTTTCCTTTTATTAGCACATGTTTGTAGTCCATGCCTTTAAGCACACTAATAGTTTTTTCTGTGGTGCCTAAACTGCTATTAATCCTATCCATCCACTGTGTTTTTCAGTGCATAGACTCCAGATTTCATTTCTAGAAGTTTGATCTAAGTCTCTTAAACATATTTCCCATGTCTCTACTCACCTTCTGAATGTGTAGAACACAGTTACATTTTTGTGTCTTTGTCTGCAGATTCTTACATTAGGTTAATCATGATGCCTCAAACATTTCTGCTTTTATGCAGCTGAATCTTGCAGTTTACCCTTTTTCATTCCTAAAAATGGTCTCACATTTTATAAGATATTTCATTCCCTTGGAAACAGTCTGATCCTTCTAAGGATTGCTTTGTGTTTAGAGAGGACTTCAGGAGCAGTATGCAGCCTAATGTTTTGTATTCCGGCTCCCGGGACCCACTGCCCAGTGAATTCTGAGGCTTTCCAGGCAGGCTGGTGGGTATAGCACTATTCTCAGCCCCACGTGAGCGCCACCTATAACCAGTTCTCTCCCTGCCACAGGCAGCTGCTCCCATGCAACCTATGGTCAACATTCAGCTAACATCTCAAGGTAAGTCCTCCACGTATTTCCAGGGCTTTAGCTGATGCACACATTCCTCTCTGTCCTCTGCGCTCTCCCTGCCTCGGTTTTCCTGGAGTCTCCATCTACCTATCTCTTCTGTTCAGAGAGACTCCAGGTTGCCCTCTAAGCCCACTTCCTGAGTCACACCCTGGAAACTCCCTCAACCAGTAAGGTGGGGTCATCAGAAAGCTGCCCTCATTAACCTTCCATCCCTTGGGGATCAATGCCTGGTGTCCCCACTGCCTTCCAAACCATTGTTTCCTATACTTTTTGTGTTTGAGAGAGGAGGAGTTGCTGCCCTTACCCCACAAGGGTAAATCTGGTCCCTGTTATTCCATCTTGACCAGAGACAGAAGCCCCTATCTTACTTTCTCATGTAAAGGAGATTTTCCAAAGGAACTGTTTGTGGAATTAACAACCACAACCATGGCTGGGTAAGTACAGGGACATATGGTGAAGAGGGCAGAAAGGGCCTAGTGCTGCTGAGCTCCTGGTTTAGTGGGGGTGACAATCAACCAACATAAAGTGTTCAGTGGAGGAGGGTAGAACAGTGTCATTCCTGTCCTCCTCCCCTTAGCGTGGCACACTGCAACTAGCAGACACAGGCAGTAGCAGGGAAGGCTCCTAGGCCAGCTGCTGTGTTCCTGGCTACCTCCAGCCTGTGTCCACATGGTGCTGGGAGCTCCGAGTTGGCAACTGAGTTCATCCTTGGAAAGGAGGGAGCAGAGCCCCAAGCCCTTGGGCAGCTGCCACATCTCCTTCCAGAGATGGAGAGCTGAGGAATGGACGAAGTATTCAAATCCTCCCTTTTACAGGAAAATGTGCATCTCTCTCGTGCAGGTTGCTGTTTACAGTAATAAGCAGAACCACTTTCCAGTTTCCTTCCCCCATGCTCTGGCACAGTTTGCCCTCTGTCTACACTTTGGCAGCGACACTGGATGAGAAACCAGGAACGACTGGCAGGAAAGGTGAATAAATGTGATTTTATTCCCAGCTGGGTGACCTTCTTACCTCATGACACGGGACACATCTTCCCATGCTCTCAGGAAAGCCATAAATGACCATGATGGTGATAAGGGCATCCTTCCCTGTCCCAGCATGACGCTGGCACACGCAAACCTCCACACAGGGGATGTGGCATTGAGTTTCAACTCAGGGAAAGCATGGCGCGGTGGGGAAGGGGATCAAGGTCACAGGTTATGATGACTGTTTTTCCTTCCATTCACCTTTTAAAGTAAAAAGACTGAACTTAATTTAGGAGGGTGTCAATGGCATCACATCCATCTGGACCCAGCCGTCAGAAACACCAGACAGGTCTTTCCGGGTTACCACTCATCACTCACTGGGGACCTTCAATCTTCCTCACTCAATTTCAGCAAAAGAATTGAACACGGGCTTTGCTCTTTGCAAATCACATACGCTTTTGTGCAGTCTCCCACCTAAGCATCCTACCGGTACCTCCTGGTTTCACAGTCTGGGAGCCCAAGGATTGGGTCCAGTGTTGGCCCATAGTCCCCAAGAGTTTCAGTGTTTGGATGGACCCTTTGGCTGGCTTTCATTTAACCTGTTCTGTAATGGGCAAAGATATATCTGAGTGTATTATTATGCAGGCCTGGGGGCACAGGCCTGTAACGTCAGCACTTTGGGAGGCAGAGGCTGGAGGATCACAAGTTCAAGTATAACTTATACAGAGAAGTTAGGGAAACCCTGTTTCAAAGTTTAAAAAGAGAAGGCTAGGGATGCAGCTCAGTGTGAAGGCTCTGGGTTCAATCCTCAATAAAGCGCACGCACACATGTGCGCGTGCACACACACACACATACACACACACACACCTGCACATACACCATAAACACATGAATGCACACAGTAGTACATGGTCAATGTTTGCGTGAGAGATGCTAGGAGTTGGGAAAGAATTACACGTAAAGAAGTTTAGGGTTGACCAAGCACTTCACACTCTTGCTCTCACTTCATTTTGCAAAAACAGCCTAACTGGTATCCGCACGGGTGAGCCAGGACTCTCAACCTCAAAGAGATCCAGGGGAAATACTGAAGACCACAGGGATGGAGCAAAGAGACTTGGGCCCAATTCTACCCTGCACTCAGCACTCCTCTGCACAAGCCAAGTTACGAGAGGCCTCCCTGAGCTCGGGACACCAGATGCTTTCGATTCAGATGATCACAGGCCCTCAAGTCTTCCACTTTGTGTTCCCTGATGATTGCAACAGTTCTTTATCTAACGTTTCACCTTTTCTCAGAGTTCATGCCACCTCTCAGCTGAGTCCCATCTGTGAATTTAATTAGCCAGCTGCCATTGTGGTCTTCCAGATCATTAATTAAGATTTTCTTTGAAATAAGACCTAACCCTTTACCCTCAGCCATTCCTTGGAGACCTCTGTGCAGCTCTGAGGAGGCCTGTTTATTTTAACCTCACATTATATGCTCAGTTTGCAAGTTGAGTTCTTAACTGTGTCATCTCAAAAGTTAATATCTCCAGTGACAGCTCTCCATAGGGTTTGTCAAAACTCAGGCACAAGAAATTATTTCCAATGCTTTAATGTTCTTATTATCAGGTAATTAAGAAAAGTATTGATAAATTTACTGTAGCATCCGTGGTGTAAGTCCTAAACCCACTCATGCATTGGATTATCAGGAGACTAACGCATCACAGGAGACTCAAAACACCCACATACTTATCCCTTTCATGCAGGAAACCAACACCTAGAAAGTCATCCTAAAGAAATGAATCAAAACCAATATTTTCATCATTATCAAGTATTGTCTCTAGCTGAATCCATTACTTATTAATAGGAGGATGACTAAAGAAAAATCACCACTATATTGTTACAACAGAAGTACTTGGAATATATCAAGTAGAAAATAAAGATTTAAAAAAAGTTAATGTCTGCCACAATTACATAAAAGTATATATTTATGGCCAAAGATGGTGATGACCCAGATAAAAATGAAAAATTCAATATGGAGTTACAAGATTAGGGTAGGTACATCTCTGTGTTTAAATTAATATACATTTAAAAAATAAGATAAGGCTGTCATAACTCAAAATATTTCATGAGCATCTTAGTTGTCACAGTGTGACTCAGGATGCTTGTGCTAGTGATCTGCTACAACAAACATGTCTGCTCCTTCCCACAAACCTAGGACCTCACCGTTTCTGCACCCAGAGGTACATCCTTCCCAGCACCCTGAGGTGCTTATATCTCTTCAGTGAACGCAAAGAATGGAAAGTGAAAAACTGTAGTTAATGCAAATTAAAGTCTTACTTGTGATGACATCGACTGGGATAAAATATTCACAAAACATACCCCTGACAATAGAGTTATATCAAGAATAAATAAAAGACTTCCACAACTCAGAAGTCTGCCTTGCTCAGAACCTTTATGCAGACTCTCAGACACCTTCCTGCTGTGTGCACAGCAGGCTGGAGAAGCAAGGAGCACTTTCCTAAGAGCAGCCCCCATCTGCTTTCAGGATGAATAGGCACTCTCGGATGAGTGCCTACTCATCTGAAGGTGATGTGAGTCTGAGGTGGGTGTGAGGCACCACTGCCCTGATTCTAACACAGGACCAAAGAAAGGTTCTGGAGAAAGAATTAATTTTCTAAATTTTAGCACTCAAATCACTGTTTATATGAAGAATTGATTTTCTAATTTTCAGCATTCAAATCTCTGATTATGTATATGAGATGAAAGAAGTACCAATCACAACCTCACACGGAAGGCAAAGGATAATTTGGAATTGATAAGAAATCTTTGAGTTCAATATAGTTTCTAGACACAATTAAGCAGAGTATCTTTGTGATCTGAGGCAGGAAAAAATTCATAGACAAAGGAGAAGGAAGCAGTGAACATAAAGGTGGGAAAATGATAAACTGTAGTTCATTCAAATTAAAATCTTATTTTTGATAACATCAACTGAGATAAAATATTCACAAAACATACTCCTGACAATGGAGTTTATCAAGAATATGTAAAAGACTTCTACAATTCAGCAATTAAAAATATGAAAATAGACAAAAGACTTTGGAAGCACTTAGCAAAGAAAGGAAATATAATTATCAATAAGTAGAAGAAAATTTCCCAACATCATTAATCACCAGAGAAAAAGAAATTAAAATCACAAAGAAATACCAACGCATGCTGACTCCAAGTGCTAGGATTCCAAGTGCTGACAACTCAGCAGAATCCTTACAGGCCAAAAGAGAATGGAGTGACATTTTACAAGTCTTGAAAGAAAAAACCTGCCGGCCATGAATAATATATTTAGGAAAGCTGTACTTCAGAAATGAAGGATAAATGAAGACATTCCAAGAGAAGTAAAGAGTGAGCGAATTCTTCATACCAAGATCAGCTTTATAAAAGATGCTTGAAGAGAGTCTTACAACTAGAAGTGAAATAAAGACAACTATCATCATGAATATATACAAACCACTAAAAGAGCAGATGCACAAAAGATAAATAGAAAGGAATAAAAATTCATCAATGCAGTAAATCTAACTACCAAGATGGCCAACATAAGAGGAAGAGAAGAACAGAGGGTTTTCAAAACGACCAGAAGAAAATTAACACATAACCTTGAATGTAAACGGACAGTGTCCTTAATAAACAGGTACAGATTGTTTCAATGAATAAAACCAAGACTTAATGATAGGCTGCCTAAAAGAATTGCACTTCACTAGTAAATACACACATAGACTGAATGGGAAATGATGAAAAATATACTCCATGCAGATGGAAACCCAAAGTGAATAAGAACAAGCTATACTCATATCAGACAGAACAGATTTTAAGACAAAAACTATAGAGACCATTATGGTCTAGATCTAAAATGGTCCCAAAGCCCACATGTTTGGAAGGTGATTGGATTATGGGGTCTTATACCTGACTTCTTTTGGGAGGTGGGGTCAGGCTGGAAGGGGTAGGCACTATGGGCATGACCCGGAAGGTCAAATCTCCCTACCCAGCTCCTCCCTTGACTCTCTACTTCCTATGTGACCACAAGGACATGAGTAGCTTTCCTTTGCAGGTTCTTCCCCATTCTCTTTCTGGGTTGGAGCCAGACTTCTACAAACTGAGCCAACATAAACCTTTCTTCTTCTGAGCTGTGGGTATTAGATATTGGGCTTCAGTGATGACACTGACTGAGACAGTGACAAAGTAGGTCCCTATCCAGTGATCAAGAGACTGACTTAATAAGAATGATTGTAAATGTATATGAGGTCAGTGCTGGAAAACCTAATTTTACAAACCAAACGTTGTTAGATCTAAGGGGAAAACAGGTTCCAATACAGTGATAGTGGGAGATGTTAACACCCAACTTCCATCAATAGACACACCTTACAGATAAAAATCAATAAAGGAACCTCAGTTAAAACCGTATTATCAAATGGACCTAAGAGACTTTAAAGAGCATCTCATCCAAAAATTGCAGAAAGCAGTCTTTTCACTGGCAAATGAAATATTCTCTAGAGTATACCACATACAAGACTATAAAACAGTGTATCAAATTCCAAAATATCAAAATTATATCATGTACTGTTTTCTGACCACAATGCAATAAAACTAGATGTCAACACAAAACAAAACTTAGGAAATTACATAAATACATGAATACCTAGCAATATGTTATTAAACACAGAATAAGTCACTGAAGAAATCAAAAGAGAAACTATGTCTTAAAAAAATACAAGCACAACATACCAAAACTTATGGGACACAGCAAAAGCAATACCAAGAGGGAGGTTTATAGCAGAAAATGTCTATATCAAAAGATAGATTTAACAACACAATTTAATGATCCATTTCAAGGACATGAGAAATAAGAACAAACCATACCCCAGATGAACAGGAGGAAAGGAACACCAAAAATCACAGTACAAACAAAAGACCAAAACCTCCCACAAAAGATAAATGAGTCAAAGTTAGGTTTTTAAAAAAATAAACAAAATTTATGAGCCTTTAGCTAAACTAAACAAAAAAAATAAGAGATGGAGGCTTATTATAGCTTGTGCCTGGATGTCGTCCCCCCCAATAGCCCCAACATTGTGTCAACTTGGGGAGCCTAGAGGTTTGGCTGAGTGATTCAGCAGGAAGCCAGGGGGGCTTACTTTGTACACATCCTGAGCCTGTGGAAGAGGAGGGAATGGAGACTGTGTGAGAGCTACACGCCCCCTGGGTAGGGGTAGCCTGTTTACAACGTAAGGGAAGGAAAGAGGCTGATTTGCCGCCATTCCACCGTTTTTGCTCTTGTTTTTGCTGTGCTCAGCTGCCATGAACTTTGCCCTCCGCCATGTGCCACTCTGCCTCAGAACTAGCCAAGTATGGACTGAAACCTCCGCAAACTGTAAGCTAAATAAACCTTTCCTTCCTTCATTTTGAGTGTTCAGTATTTTGTCTCAGCAATGAGAGAAAAGTAACCAAGATGGCCTCATGCAGTCCTGGGCGGTGAGCTTTTCCAAAGCAGCAGCTAAATCTAGAGTTTGTAACGGGTTCATTGTCTAGTGCTGGGATTGGCAGTGTGAATGCTGCACCCACCCCAGGGCAGGTAGCTTGCATATGGTATAAGGCAGGGAAAGAGGCCTGCCCCTTCCTTTGGCCTCTTTTGTTGTTGTTGCTTTTGCTGTCTTCCATGGCAATGAACTGTTGCCCCTGTGCCATACCACCTGCCTTGGAGCCAACTGATGATGGACTGAAACCTCCACAAACTGTGATCTAAATAAACCTTTCCTTCCTTCATTTTGGGCATCAGGTATTTTGTCTCAGCAAGGAAGGAAAAGTAACCAATTCAAGGCTAAAGTGGTAGAGTTTATGTTTAGCATGCAGCAGGCCCTGAGTTAAAGAGAGTGAGAGAGAGACAGAGAGACAGAGAGAAGATAGAAACAAAATGAATACAATCAGGGATGAAAAAGAAGTCACTAATGGATACCACAGAAATACAAATGATTATTAGGGATGACTATGAAGAATTAAATAACAAGTTAGGAAATTTATAAGAAATGGATTAATTTCTGGACACATATAACCTATCAAAATTGAAGACACGGCAAACCTCAAAGCGGTGATCAAAATAATAGACTATGCTTAAATTTTAAAAACTATATTACAGTAGAAGACATATGGCTATTCATTCCCTTTAAATAGCCCCTGCCCACTGCTCCTTTTAACACACTTATTCTACTGCTCTGGCCACCTCCTCAAGCAGTTCTGGAAGCCTTCCTCTGTGAGCATCTTTATTTAATGGGATAAAATACATGGTGAATGCTGCTGCCCAGTGCCGTCGAACAGAAAGACAGGCTCACAAAAGTATAATGGAGGGTCCTTATCCACTTGTTTGCTGAGTCTGGTCATGTGCAACTTCTGCATCTTCCCTAAAGTGAAAGTGACTGAAAAGTAACCTTTTTAAATTGATTAGGGCCTTGAGGGTGCTGCCACATGACAACTAGTGACACTCATGAAAATGACTTCAGAGCTTCTTGTCAAAGCAGCGAGAGTGATGGCGCGAGTGTGCAGAAGCAGTGGGGGAGGATTTTGAAGGATATTAATGGCCATATGGTTTTTACCGTAATAAGGTTTTATTTAATGACACACACTATTTTTGGATCACATCTTGTACTGAAACAGACCCATAACAAGTAATGAGATTGAATCAGTAACAAAGGTTTTCAAACAAAGACAAGCTCAGTATCAGATGGCTCTGCTGCTGGATTATGGCAAAGTTTTAAGGAAGAAGTAACATCAATTCTTCTCAAACTATTTGAAAATATTGAGAGAGAAGGAATTTTCCAAACTTTCCATGAAGCCAACCTTACTCTTATTAGCAAAACCAGACAATAAGGACATAATAAACAAGGAAAATTATAGACCAATACCCTTGATGAATATAGAAGCAAGAATTCTCAGCAAAAACAGGTGCTAGGAAATTGAAGCCAACAAGTACATCACTCTCATGATCAAATGGAGTTTACCTCAGAAAGGAAAGGATATTTCAATATGTGTATATCAATAAACTTAATACATCACAGCACTGGAAATAAGGATAACAATAATATCCTTTCAATAGATGCAGAAAAACATTCACTAAAATTCATCATTGTTCTTGATAAAACTTTAAATGAAGTATAGAGTTGTATCTCAACATAGTAAGAGCTATATTTGACAATCACATGGCCAGCACTAGATTGTATAAGAAAAGCTGAAAATATTGTCTCTAAGATTGGGAAGGAAAGCCTATCCACTCCCATTTCCCTTCTTCAGCATAGTACTGGAAATGTAACCAGAGCAATCAGACGCAATAATAGTAAATGTTGGCGAGGATGTGGACACAAGGGAACTCATACACTGTTAGTGGCAATGTAAATTAGAATAGTCAGTATGGAGAATGATCTAGCAGTTCCTAAAAAGCGGAAAATAGAGCTGTCACATGCCCCAGCTAGAAACCCACACAGATACCTATCTGCATTTCCAGGTTTGTTGTGGCACTATTCATAATAGTCACTGTGGAATCAACCTGGGGCCCGTGAATGGCTGAATATATAAAGCAAATGTGATATGTATGGAATAATCTCTAGCCATAAAAAATAAATTCTGTCATTTGCAACAATGGGTGGAACCAGAGGACTTTAAGTAAGTCAGACACCATGTGCCTAATACCCACGTGTTCTTCCTCACAAGTGAAAATTAGGAAAAACAACAGCAGCAGCCAAACCCCAATCATGAATGTAGAATAGCAATTACACAACCTGGGCAAGATGAGGGAAGGAGAGAGAGAGGATTTGAAAAATGGGTCCTAAAGCACAGTGAGACAGAGGAGTAATTTGCAGCGTTCCACAGCACTGT
This sequence comes from Dinomys branickii, assembly GCA_004027595.1. Classification (NCBI taxonomy): domain Eukaryota; kingdom Metazoa; phylum Chordata; class Mammalia; order Rodentia; family Dinomyidae; genus Dinomys; species Dinomys branickii. The sequence goes on from PVLD010001678.1 coordinate 80,969, forward strand.
GGGCAGACTGTAGTTCAAACTAGTGTGGATTTTATGAAGAATTGGGAGAGAGGATTTCATAACATAAAGGAATGACAAGGACATGGAAATGCTAACGACCCTGGTGATTAGTGTATGCTATATACATAAGTTGAAATATCACCCTGTATCCTATGAACATGCATAATTGTAATATGCTAAAAATATTAATTGATGAAAAATGTTGTATAAATCTATACAAATACAAAATATGCAGAGACATATGAACAGGAGGGTTTCTTCACTATTATATAACAAGCTCCGCTCCCCATATCTTGAAAATAACTCAAATACCCAACCATAAGAAATTGGTTCAGTGTGTCATGGTTATTACATGACACTCGGACACTACTAAAAAGAATAATGAAGATTTTATTTAATAATATGCCTTAAAGAAGGTAATACAGTATTTATACTCATGTGAAATTCTCAAATAGACAAAGAGAAACTATGGTGACGGAAATAAGCAAAGTGACTTCTCAAAGCATAGTTACGAGGATTGAGAGGAAAAGCATATAAATTCCAAGAGAGACAGAAATACTCTACACGTTGCTATGAGTGTGGGTGATGTGGGTGCTTTTGTCAAAACTGATCATTCTTCAAAAGCAATCATCCTTGCCTCCAAATCAAATCACACACTAAGGTGTTTGTCTATCATCACCTGTACAATACACTTTGGGGAAAAAAGAAAAGGGGGGAGTATCGAGCAGAAGACGTGCCACCCTGCTAGGCTGTCTATGCGGTGGTCTGGTGGACAGAGGTGGGCAGAGGCGAGCTATGCAGCAGTAGTATTTGGGGGATGAAAAGCAGAATGACTCTGTTCTGTGAGGGGATGGATGTCAACATGCTCCAACAGAAGTTCTGCAGAGAGAGCCAGTGGGAACACAAGGGCTGAGATCCCATCGTGGCTTTATGGGACTGGGTAGTGTGACCTTGTCAGCAACTGGCAATCAGAGCCAACCCCAGACACTCCTGCTGAGACCCATCCATTGTGTGAGCTGTGCTGACTGACATGGGCTTCCCCCAGGGAGAGGCTTCTGTCTCTTCCTGGCTTTAGTGAGCACCAATTCTCATCAATAAACATTTTCTGAACCCCTACTGGTATTTCGAACCCTCTTTTTAAGGGCTCACAGGCTGGTGGAGAAAGAGCTGTGCAATGGAATCTAAGAAGGGCTAAGACAGAGGTGTGGGAAGAGACCGTCAGCTGCTTGGATAAGGGGCGGGTGAGGGAAGGCATCAGGGGAGAGCTATTGATATTGAAGCTAAGCCTCCTTCCATATGAGTATAACTCAATGGCTTTACGTGGATTATTAATTTGTAAAAAAATTAAAAAGTAGAAGAAAGGCACAAAGTAGTATGTGAATATTGACCCAGATCCTATCATTCAGATCTGAACTATGAAACCTTTTTAAGGCTCTTTCTTGCTAGACAACTCTGTTAAGTGCCTGCTGTGTACTTAGTGAGAATGTGATCACATTTTGTATTTGTTTCATAAATATACAGATACTTATATTTTTAAAAGTGCTTTGCCATATATTGTTGCTAGCTCTTCATAACGTATGTGAGTCCATATTGCCAGTTTATTGGCTGTGTAGTATTCCATAACTGAAGTTATGTCATTATTTAACCAGATTTATTCGGGGTCATTTACAATTGTTTTAAGTTACTTAGAATGGCTCACAGCTGTTTATGTTGCTCTTGAAAAAGGAAGAGCTTCCAAGAAGACATAAGAGGTGAAGAACAATGAAGGATTGCAGATGCCAAGGCATAAAACAGGCAGCAGGCTTTGAGGGAAAGCAAGTCATTCCGTAAAGCTGGAGACTGGAGACTGGGATGTGTATGGTGTGAGAGAGCTGAGGCAGAAGGCGAGATGGTGAACTCACACAGGTCTTAATGGTTAGGCTACGGATCTGTGTTTGACCCTCCAAGCACATCACCATTTGACGCAGCAGAGCGACACCAGCAGCTTTGCGTTTTGAAAGATCCCTGCTCTTCCTGGGCATGCTACTGTCTATCGCCTTCTGCTCTCAAATCTTGGGTGTCTGTTCTGATCACTTTGGGAGTCAGCTCCTGCCCAGACCCCAGGGACTCAAATCTACACCCGGAGCCGCGGATAGGTCCTGGCTTTGAGCTGTTGCCATAGACACCTGGACTCTTTAGACAGCTATGTTGAAGCTTGGCTCAGCTACTGGGTTCTTTCCATTGGTCTGGGTGGTCTGGGCGCCTGGCTGCTGAGCAGACTGGCTAGGGTGCTTTTCAGGTGCGACTCTGTGGGGAGTTGGCTGAAGCTGTGAGTACGGAGTGCGGACGCAGAATGGGCCTCAGGAGGCTGATGTCATGTGAGGTGAGCATTCTCCCCCTCCAAGCTTACGGTTTCCAAATAGAAGATGACCAAGAAATCCAAAAACTACCCAAGCTTAGGTGTGAGAGAGTTAAAGGAGGCAAATGCCAGAAACGAGGTGGGGTCTCTCAGCCAAACAGGGCAGCAGGGGACCAAGCAAAAGACACAAAGTCAGACTGGAGTCTGAGAAGTGGAGAGCAAGCTCAGGGGAGAGGAGACAGGTGTGGGACCTCAGCTGAGGGAGAAAGAGGGCAAGAGTCCCTGAGGCTGGGGGGATTTGGGGGCTGCGTGGTGTGATTCTCCATGCCCCTCTATTTTCTTGATATTGCTTCAACACTTTTTAACATTCTATCTTGATTTCTATTGTTTTTCTGAGTTTCTCTCTGTGTGTTATTTCTTAGTAGTTGCTCTGAGTATTACAACATACACATGTGACTTTTCTCAGTCACTGGTTTAAAATTTTATCGTGTCAAGGAGAAAGGGAAACCCTCATTTTTTCTAGGTCCCCCATATGGCTTGTGTTTAGATGTCCCTCCAAAGCCACGTGCTCACAGGTGGGGCTGTTTGGGGGTGACTGGATCTAGGGTATGTGAAAATGGATTAAAGATGTGTGTTAACTAAATCAGTCCACTGATGGTTTAGCATGGTTCTGGGTGTGGACAATGGAAGACTCGTGCTGGGTGTGGGTGCACCATCCAATGGGATGGTCCCTGGCTGGGATACAAGGGCAAGGGTGGCTTCCTGTTCTTGACGCTTTCTGCCTGATTTTCCAGGTCTGTTTCTTCCTTCCGTGTTCGTCAGCCCTGCCACCCTGCCTTGAAGCCAGCTGCCTATGGACTGAAACCTCCACACACTGAGAAACAGAATAACCCTTTCCACCTTTAACTTGTGGGTATTGGGTATCTTGCCTCAACAATGTGAAAAGTAACTAAGACAGTCCCTTTCCATCTGCCACTGTGAATACTACTATCCTATGTATGGGATGGTGGTATTCTGTTTCTGTTCCTAAACATGATTTATAGAACTCCTATAAAAAGAATACCTATTATTTATACCTGTATCTCTTTTTCTCTGATATTCTTCTTTCCTGCTACTCCGAAGTTATTTCAACATTTACTTTCTATCTGCAAAAGTTCTTAACTGTTTAAAGGCAGGCCTGCTCACTAATACATTCCCTCGGTTTGCCTTCTTCTGGGAGTGTCTTCATTCACCCGCATTTCACTGAGTGCAGAGCTCTCGGTTGCTTTCAGACAAGGACTCTGCTGGTCTTCTAATTGGTGTTCCCTATAAATAAGGTGTCATTCCTCTCTGATTTTATGAAACTTGTCTTTAATTTTTAGATTTTTAGTTAGTGTCATGGTGTGGATTTCACTGGGTTTATCTTACTCAAGGTTTTCTGCGGCCCTTGAATCGTATGTTTAGGTCTCTCTACTCACTTTCCTGTCACTGGGACAAAATACCCGACATTCACAAGGTAAAACAGGAGATGTTTATTTTGTCTTTTGGTCTTAATGGATTCAGTCTGTTACTGGCTCCCTGGAAGAAACATCATGGTGGAGGAAAGTAAGGAATACGAGAGAGAGAGAGAGAGAGAGAGAGAGAGAGAGACAGAGAGAGACAGAGAGACAGAGACACACACACACAGAGACACAGACAGAGACAGACAGAGAGAGAGAGAAGAGACAGAGAGGCGGGGGTGGAGGAAGGAGGCGGGGACAAGCACACACCCTCCCAGGTCACACCCCCTTCTGACCCCGCCCCCCATCTGAACATAGGGAACTTTTGGGGACATTTCAAATCTAAACCTTACTGGTCTCCTACCAAATTTTGGAGAAGTTCAGCTAAGTTTCCTTCAAATACTCTTTTAGATTCTCTCCCTTTCTTCTTCTTTTTGATACTTCAGTGACATGAATGTTCCTGGAACTCTGTTCTTTTAAAAAAAATTCCCAGTCTCCTGTTTTCTGTTATTCAGCCTGGGTGAATTCTATTGATTTGTCCTCAAGTTCACAGAGTCTAGCTTCTGTCATCTGTATGCTTTTATGGCTATAATTTGTGTTATTGTACTTCTCAGCTCTGTAATATCCTTTCAGTTCTTTTTTGTAACTTCTATTTCTTAGCTCAGCCCTTTTTTTCTCATTTGTTTCAAGATATTTTGTAATTGATTGCTGGAGATTTGTGAGAAGGCTGCTTACAATGCCCATTAGATAAAGCTGACATCTGATTCGCCGCCTGCTGGTATCAGCTCATTGTCTGCTTTATTCGAGTTGTAATTTCCCTAGTTCTTGGCATAATGGGGGATTTTCCTTTGTGTCCTGGACCTTTCGTTCATTACATGTGGAGACTCAGGGTTCTTTTTAAATTTATCCTGGGGACCAGGTGCCTTGTTTCTGTGTAGCATGCAAGCCTTGGTCCTCTGGGCAGCAATGTCCTCAGAGCCTTTGTGACATGACAGTGACCCGCCTGGTGGAGCTGACACTGCTGGGCTCCCATTAGCCCTGGTAGGTGCTGACTACGGGTGCAGGAAAGGCTTTCCTGGGGCAGATGCGGGTGTTTCCTGGTGGAAGAGGGGGCTCTCAGCCCACATGGTGCCCCAGCCACACTGGCTTTGGTGGCTGGGTCCCTACCACTTTGTCTGTCTGCCTCCTTCAAGCTAGAGATGAAAATCCATGTCCATGAGGATGATGAGGCTTATAGAGGGACACTGCTTGCCTCTAGGCAGGAGAGCAGTGCCCGAGCGGGGCCACTTGCTGCTGATGGGGAGCTCCCGCCATGGTCTCATTTCCACTCGGTCTCTCACGTGGAAGTGGAACATCTGCCAATAGGGACAAAGTCGTCCTCAGAACAGCCCTCACCAGGGGGTTGCTCCTGTGGCCTCTTCTCACACTGGAGCATCCATGTGGACAGGTAAGGGCTGGTGGGATGGGCAATACTCTGATTGCTCCTCCTATGGCCTGTGAGCCACAGCCAGCCTCCTGCCCCCTAAGAGCACTGCTGGGCTGGCCTGGGGTTTTCCAGAAGGTTCCCCCATCCTGGGTGAGAAAAGGACCCCCTGGGCCACCTCTGTTCCTATGTAGAAGGTCAGGAGATGTCAAGTCTAAGTTTCTCCTGTTCTTGTCCTCAACCGGAGAGAGGACATTATCTTCTCTGCTCCTGCCCAGTGGCCCAGGGCAGGCTGTGATCTCTGCTCCTTCTCTGCATTGCAACTGGATGCATCCTGGCTTTGAGAGGCCAATTAATTAGACTCGTGTCTGCCAGCAGAGAGAGTGGACAAACATGGGAGGAAATTGTTAGCGGCAGAGAAGAAGGGAAGGGAGGGGGTGGGGAACCGGCAATTTGTTAGGCAGTGGAGTGAGGCAAGTTATGCCTCCTGCTAAATTACCATATGTGCTAATTGTATATGCACCAGTAATTGTTGGCTGCTGCTCATTTACATTTGATTATTATATTTGCCGTTTTTTAATTGCATTTGAATATTTCTGCCGCTAATACCGTCGAGATCGTCATTAGCTGTCAGAAATTTGCAGCGCTTCTGTTAATGAAATGCAGATCTGCTACCAGAGCCTTCATCTAATCCAAATAATGACAGCAACAGTTGTGATGAGGATAATAGTAATGAGGATGCTGGTCAGAGTGCCCACTGGGTCTCTGGAGCTGTCCTAGGTACTGGTTCATAAGACAGGGCCAAACTTTGCATTTAATAGGTTCATTTCTGGTTCAGTTCTTTACGACTGCGTGACTTTAGGCAACATACTACTGTGTGGTGTTGGGCAAATTTCTAAACCTCTCTGATCCTCAACATCCTCATGTCTAAACAAAGCATACAGTGCAGAACTATTATGTAGGACTATGAGCAGTAATAAGTTAGATGGCCTGGTGTGTGGCAGGGACTTGGCAAGTGGTGATTGTTATTTCTCTCATTTACCCAGAAACCCCATAGCCTTTGTCTCTCCTAAGGACCCAACATCACTCCCTGGGCTGATGCAACTACCTCCCAGCCGAAGTTGCTGGCCCCTCCCCCTCTCCACCAGCTGCTTCACAGCCAGTGTTTCTAATGCACAAATCTGAATGCGTGTCTTGTCCATGTTCATAGATTTGATGGCTCTTTGCAGCCTGCAGGGCAATTTTCAGGTCTCAAAACTGCACAGACAGGGCCAGGCTGGGGCATTGGACAATGGTATGAGCTACGTAAGCCCCTGGGGGACTGCAGACTAACCCTGGCTGCAGGGCATGCTGAGGACACAGGTTTAGAAGAGTTTCAGAGGCAAAGCACTGCCTTGAACAACCAACTCCACAGAGCTGTCCAGCTTCAGGGCTCTGCGAGGTCACTGAGGGTTCACGGGCATATGCCAAGGCGAGCTGCTCTTTCCACCCTCATCTGCCCCCTTCCCTGCCACTCCTTCCTGCAAATGTGAGTCCCACAGAGCATCCGTAATTAGGCGCCCCCGTATACCTCCGCCTGGTGATCTCCACCTGAGTCTGCTCCCTAAGTAACCATCTTGCAACACGGTTGGTTCAACAGACTTGTTTGCCTCACTGGCAAAGACATGTGCCGATGTTTTTCCTTCCCAAATGCACCATTCCCTGGCAGCTCCCTGCCTTTCTCCTGCTTCTCTCCCTTTCCAGAAGGTTCTTTCCAACTCAGCAGTCCAGAGAACCCCTGAACCTCCAGCAAGGTTCAGATCAGATGACCACCCCACCCCCGCTGTTCCAGCAGTCAACATTTGGGCCTCTGGGCCTGTGAGGCCTGTTTGGGCATCTGGGCAGTGCTGATCTCCCTGAACTGCGACCTCCTCATAGCTGTCTGCTCTCGGCCCAGCTGTGTGCCCCTTCTGGCCACATCTCAATCACCGCAGTGCCTGGGTCTGGTGCACGATGGGTGGTAAGGAAATTTCTACTTAATGTACAAAAATCTCCCCATGCCCAGTTCTGGGGAACTGATGGGTGTTTGGTGAGGATATTGCTTATGTGCACTGTTGGGGAAGCTCAGTGCCATTTGGAAGCTTCCTCCCTGTTTCACTTAACCAAGACTTGCAGAAAATCTTGAGAAGCTGTAAATTGTGTTGCATAAGGTTCTAAGTGTGTGTGTGTGTGTGTGTGTGTGTGTGTGTGAGAGAGAGAGAGAGAGAGAGAGAGAGAGAGAGAGAGAGAATCAGCTCTTTATCATTGCAGTGAGCTAGCCTGGCACAGGCTCCTTGTGGAGAAGAGGAGGTTTACTCAATTCACATCTTTGGAGGGCCAAATTCTAGGAACAGATATTTCGATTGGGAGCAAAGAAAAAGGATGGAGTGGGGGGGGGTCAGTCTGTGTGTAACCTTCTCTAGAGATAGTTCCCACAGGGATGCATAAGAAACACCCCACACTTCGGATGACCTAAGAGCTGGCTCCAGGCCCCAGCTCCCAAAGGGTCCCCTGCCTCCCAACAGCACCTTAGTCACCATGGACTCTGGGGAGACACAAGCCATGTTCCCAGCACAGCAGTGCATGTGTACATGTTGCCTGTGGTGTCTGCAGGTCCCCACCAGCGGTAAGGACTGTGGGGAGCAGGTGTGCAGGCCTCGACTCCAGCATTGCACACACAGGCTTCTTGGGGTGGCACCATCTTGACCCTCCTCTCCTCCCACACGCATAGGTCTGGTCCTCACACTGTTCTCTTCTGTAGACTTCCTGAGCTCTGGCAGCAGGGCTAGAAAATCCAAGCTCTGTGCACTGAGGCCTCCGGATTCTATGCCTTACCATTCTGTTTGTGTCCTCTCTGCCCAGGATGTGTGTTTTCCTGAATAAGTCGCTACCTCACACCATCTTCCTAGGTGTTCAGGATCACTGAGAATCCTAACGCTTGTTGGGAAACTAAATTAAATCAAACCACATAGCTGTACCTGGGAGCAGCCATTCAGTCAGCACAGACCTTCGGGGTGGCTACTGCGTGCCAGGCACAGATCTAGATGCAAGGGCATTTGGAGAAGAGAGAGGTAAAAATGCCTGTTTCTGTGGAGCTTCCTTTCTAAATGAGGTGGGCAGTAAATCAAAACTTATGCACAGTATGAGTGTCAGGTGCTGATAGGTGCTATAGGAATAAAATGTAGAGGCTTCATAAGCAGATTTTGGAGGGTTTCAAGTTTAGATGAAGTGGCCAGGGAAGGATTTCCTGAGAAAAGAGCAGGCAGCACTGAGTAAAGCCCTAGAGGAGAAAGGGGAGTTGTATAGATATCTGGGAGAAATACACTCTAGGAGGAAGGCACAGTGAGCACAAAAGCCCTGGGGCAGGTATGTGTTGGGGCTTGAGGAACAAAGGAGGAAAGCCAGGGAGGGAGTGAGCAAGGTGAAGATGAGATTGGAGGGAGAAGAAGGGGCAGAGCCTGTGGAGGGTGTTTCAGGGAATCTGGCTTCACCTCTGCCTGAAGAGGAAAACCCTGGCCGGGTTGACAAGAGGGGAGTGATTAGGACTGGTTGAGGTTTTACAGGATCGCTCTGCAGCTACACTGGGAACTGATGCACAGGGCCCGAATCAGAACTGGGGTGACTAGAGAAGAGGTTATTGTACACCCTGGAGAGAGAAAGGGGTGACGTGCACTAGGGTAGGAGCTGGGGTGGTGGTAAGTGGCTGGATTGCAGATATTCTCCACAGAGAGATTTTCTTATGGTAGAGGGGGAAAAATAAACAGAAGTGTCAAGAAACACTTATATGGGGGTCCTCCATGGGGGACAGTGAGCTGCCTTTGCAGAGCTGGGGGTGCCTTTGAGAGGAGCACGTCCCAGGGAGGTGGGTAGCTGTGTGTGCCGGGCTCTGGGGCTGATAAAACGACCATGCTCCAGCAACATTTACTGAGATGTGGGCTCGAGGCAGGTGCTGTTCAAATTACTCTGATGCACTCATTCTGGTAACTGCCCCCACACTGGGAGGGGCGGGCTATTATGATCCCAAAGGATTGTGAGGAAACCGAAACTTTGGAAGGTTATGTTAACTTCCCAAGGTCACCCTGCTGGTAAGTGACACGAGGGTGAAGACTGTCAACTTGACTGGCTTAGGAGCTACCGATGGGATGGGTAAGGCCCACTTATAGGTGTGTTGCAGGGATCATGGAGGTGTGTCCCTTGAGACTGTATCTGGCCCCCGGTCCTCTCCTGGCTACCATGAACAAAGCAACTCTCCTACACCTGCCCTTCCACCGTGACGTTTCTGTCCTACAGCCAGCTTACCACGGAACAAAACCTCTGAAACTGTGAGCCAAAAATAGCCCTCTCCTGCTCTAAGGTGTGGGCATCTGGCAAAGTGCCCCAGCAATGGCAGCTGACAACCCAGTGGCTAAGCCAGGACCTAAACTCAGTCTGGTCTACCCTTGTCTCTTAACACCAATGCTGAGTCCCTTCTCAGTGTCATTACTATTTTCTTTTTTATTCTCTAGCTTGATCCTCATAGCACTAACAACTCATAGTCTTCAAGAATCTAACTATGGTCAGATCACTGTTCTAAGTGCTTCCCATGAACTGACTTGCTCTGTAGGCTCAGTGGGACCCTCTATAGACACAGAGAGGTATAAGAATTGAGGTAAAGTCACATAGTCAATAACAGAGGAGCTGGTGTTTGAGCTCAGACAATCTAACCACAGCCACACTCTGTCCTACTATATTGTTTAAAGAAGATGGGGGACACTGATGAGTTGTAAGCTAGTGTTACAAGGTATGTTTCAAAAAGGTCTCTGCGCTGTGCTGAGAGAGCCCAAGACTGCAAGAACCCAAGGGTAGAAGTAAGGGGACCCCTGGGGGCTGGGGGAGAATGGTTATGGAGGACTGGGGAGAAGCTGCCACGTTTGGACACTGTTCTGCCTTGACTCACCCATTTTCTGGGTGTCTACTCCATGCTGGTACCAAGGACACCCAATTCCTGCCCTCATAGAGCTCATATCTCATTAGGAAAAGAGACAGGAAACCAACAATAGCATGGTGCACGTGGAAGAGAATCTTGGGTTTCAGCAGAGCGTATATCTGAGAGGCCTGATCTGTGCTAAGTCCAGGGCTGAGTTAGCTAATACAGAGCTGGGGGCCTCACTCAACTTGGAGGAGTTCTTGAATGGGGACAGTAGGTCTCACCTGGAACATCAAGAAAAAGAAACAGCGAAACAGCATTCAGACAGACAGGGCAGCCAATGCTCAAATCAGGCTAAGTGTGCCAAGAATAATGGTGTGATAGGTCTGTACCACCTTCTAACTATAGGATGGATACACATTCTCCTCAGCAGCTCTACATTGTCCAAAGTAGATCAGACTTTAGGCCAAGGAGCAAGCCCTAACAAATACAAACAAGTTGAAATAATTTTTTGCATCTTATTGGGTCAAAATGAAATGAAACTAGACACTGATGACAAGAGAAACCACAGATATTATATGAACATATGGAGACTGAAAAATTCACTTTTGACCAATTAGTAGGTCAATGAAAAAATCAGGTAGGAATTAAAAATTCTAGAATCAAATGAAAATGGAAATACAACATACCAGGACCTCTAGAGTACAGTAAAGACAGTTCTAACTGGAAACTGGAACATTGAAATTTACAGTACGATTCCTACATCCAAAAATCAGAGATATCTCAAATAACCTAATGTTGCATCTCAAGATCTTAGAAAAACAAGAATATGCCAAAACAAAGCCAACAGAAATAAAGAAACAATAAAGATTAGAGCTAAAATGAGATAGAGACTAAAGAATAATATACGGCATCAATGAAACAAAAAGTTGGTTCTTTGGAAACAGTACAAAATGAATTCAGCCACACATTTAAAGAACCATAGATCATGATTATACTTAATAATCAAGATCATACACCACCATCAAGCAAATACTGAACATACACAAATCAATAAATACAATATACAACATAAATGGAATCCAGGATTTAAAAAATCACAATAGTCTCTCAATAGACACAGAAAAATATCTCACAAAACTCAACATCTCTTCATAGTAAAAGCCCTAAAAAACTGGATACTGAGTCATCACACCCTCAGTATAGTAAAGGGCATATATGATCGAGCCACAGCCAATACATTCTGAGGGAGAAAAACTAAAAGCATTTCCTCTCCAATGAGGAGTGACACAAGGATGTCTAGCCTCACCACTTGTATTCAATATGATTCTTGAAGATGTAGCTAGAGCAATTAGGTCATCGGGGAAAAAATAAAAGCAATACAAAGAAGAAAGAAAGCCAAATGATCCTTGCTTGCAGATGACCCTAAAGACTCGAAAGACTTCAGAGGTGATAAATGAATTCAGCAATGCAGCAAGATATAAAAACAACGTTAAGGAATCAATAGCTTTACTGTATGCAAATAATGTATTAGCTGAGAAGAAAATCAGGAAAGCTATTTAATTCACAATAGCTTGAAATAAAATACATAGATATCAATCTAACCAAGGAGGTAAAAGACTTCTGCTATGAAAATTTTCGATCACTGAAGAAAGAAATTGAAGAAGATGGCAAAATATGGAAAGGATTCTTCTATTAATGGATTGGCAATTAATATTAGTATATATATATATATTTTAAATATATGTATACTTAATATTAGTCAAAATACAGTTAAAAGCAATCTATAGGTTCAATGTATTCTCTATGAACATCTTCACAGAACTAGTAAAAAAAAAGCTAAAATTCATATGAAAGCACAAAAGGCCCAGAATAGCTGAAGTAATCCTTAGTCAAAAGAACAAGGCTGGAGGGATCACAACAGCTAATTTCAAATTACACTACAAAGCCACAGTAACAAAAACAACATAGTACTGTGACAAAAGTAGAGATATGGACCAATGGAATAGATTTGAGGGCACAGCAACAAATCCATATAAGTACAGTCATCTGTATTTGCACGAAGGAGACAAAAACATACATTGGAGAAGAGACAGTCTTTTCACAAATGGCCCTTGGAAATTGAGTATCTACTTGCAGAAGACTGAAGCTACATCCTTATCTCTCGCCCTCTACAAAAATTAATCTAAAATGGATAATAAATCTAGGAATAAAACTTGAAAATTTGAAATCAATAAAAGAAAACATAGAGAAACAAGTGAGGCCATAGGCACAGAAAGACTTCCTAAATAGGACTACAATAGCATCAGAAATAATAGCAAAAAACAACCAGTGAGGCTGCACTAAATTAAAAAGCTTCTACACAACAAGGGAAAGAACTAACAGAGTGAAGAGACAGCCTATGGCAGGGGTCCTCAACTCCCAAGCCATGGATGGGCACCAGGCCTGGGAAATTGAAATGAGTGGTGGATCGGGAGGGAGTGAAGGAGGCTTCATCTATATTCAGAGCAGGTCCCTATTGCCTGAATCACTGTGTGAGCACCACCTCCTGTCTGGTCAAAGTGATCACTTTTGAGTCAATGCACTGTGCCATCCATGCAGAAATGATGGCTAGCCAAAAAATGTCACCTGAACTTAATAATGTTTTTAGGATATGATTAAAAGTATTAATCACATTAAAGTACATGCCCTTAACTCACATCTGTCCATGCACCTCTGTGAGGCGATGGACACAGAGCACACACCTCTTCTCTTATACACAGAAGTGTGATAGCTTTCTAGCGGTAGATCGCTGGTGACAGTTTCTGAGCTATGATAACCACTCCAGAGATTTCTTTCAGAAAAATGGCCATCACTGGAGGCACATTTCAGTGACACAGAATGGGTCACAAAACTTGCTTATTTCTGTAATATTTCCAACCTACTCAAAGGATGCAATCTGTCACTTCAGGGTAGAACAACAACTGTGTTCATGTCAGCAAATAAAGTGACTGCATTGAAAGATAAACTAGATTATGGGGTTGAAAGGAAACATTAAGATTTTGTTGTGCTTTAAACATTAGCAGAGACTTTGAAAGAGACTGAGCCAGGACCTCCTTTCTCCCAGCTGGTGTGTGATCATGTATCTCACCTTTCAAAAGCGTTTGAGCATTACTTCCCACCTGTCCCCTCCAAAAAACTGGGAAGGAATAGATCCATGACCAGTTTGTGAATAAACCAGGTACATTGACTTTGTTCATGGTAGAAAAAGATCAACTGCTTGAGACTGCAGATTATGGTGGCCTTTAGTCTGAGACAACTTAAAATCTCCATAGTTCTAGATTAAAACCAAGGCCAAGTATCCTGAGTTTGCCACAAAGACATTGAAAACCCTGCAACATCCTATCTTTGTGAAGCAGGGTTTCTTGTAGTGACAGCAATGGAAACAAGATTATGGAGTAGGCTGAAAATAAGCAGTACATTAAGGTGTCACTGTCTCCTATCACCCCCAGATAGGACTATCCAGTTGTAGCAAAACAAATTTAGGGTTTTGACTGATTCTGTATTGTGGTTACTGGTATGGTTATTTTATTATATATTACAGTGTAACAATAATACAAATGAAATATACAATAAATATAACACACTTGAATCATTCTGCAACCATTTCCTTGCCCTGTTGTATGGAAACAATTGTATTTTATGAAACTGGCTCCTGATGCAAAGATGATTGGGGACCATGGGCCTACAGACTGGGAAAATCTTTACAGCTACTCTTCCAACAGAAGATTAATATTGAAAATGTATAAAGAACTAAAAAACACCCAAAATTGAATAGTTCAATTAATAAATGGGCAAATGAATTGAACAGACACTTCTCAAAAAAAGGACAAAAGGCCAATAAATATTTGGAAAAATGTTCAGTATCTTTAGCTATTAGATAGCTACAAATCAAAACTGCATTGGAATTCCATCTTACCTTAACTGGAATGGCTATCATCAAGAATATAAAAACAATAAATGCCAGAAAACATGCAGAGAGAAGGGAATCTTTCTACACTGCTGGGGGGGGGGAGGTTATAAATTAGTGCAGTCACTGTGGAAATCAGTGTGGAGGTTCCACAAAGAAATAAAAATAGAACCACCATTTGATCCAGCTGTACCATTCCTCAGTATACGCCTGAATGAATTACTGTCAGCATACTATATGGATGCCTGCATATCCATGACTATAGCTGCACAATTCCCAATGGTTGAGATATGAAAGCAGCCTAGGTGCCCGTTGACACAGAAATGGATAACGAAAATGTGATATGTATACAGAACGGAGTCTTATGCATCCAGAAGGAAGCATGAAATTCTGTCCTTCACAGAAAAATGGAGGGAACTGAGACCATATCATGTGGAGTACAATAAGTCAGACTCAGACAAAATAGTTCACGTTCTCCCTAATATGTGGCATTTTAAAAAGATGACAGGAAAGTAGAAGGGAGACTATTATTAGACAAGAGGAAAGGAATAAGGAGCAAGGGTGGCAGGGCGATTATTAAGAGGGATGTATATGAGCACAGCGTAAGGACTGACCTTCCCCCAGTGTGAAACCAAGGGGCAAGGAAGGCTAGGGGTGTGGCAGGAAAAGTGATCAAAGCAGGTTACGTGTGTGTACAAATCTGCCAAAATGAGACCCTGCGTCTGCATGTCCAATACAAAAAAAGAATAGCGGAACTAAGTCAACTGTCACATGTCTGTGTGCCCATATGGGAATAATAGACAAACCTAGAAGAAAAAATAAGTCTGTGCTGCAGGATGCACTTAGGAGTGAATGGCGGTTGAAGAATGCTCACCATGGGATCCTCTATGCACCAGTCTCCCCGCAGCCTCCTGCTCTCTCCCTACACCTGGCAATCTCAGGCTCTTGTCCTGGGAGCCCAAGCACGCACACTATGTTAAGAGAGTCAATAGTTTTCAGCCTCTGGTGAAACATTTTTGTCAATTAAATTTCACACATATCTAAGAGACATGGTGTCCGGCTTCAAAGACATTGTGTTGCAGAGATGAAATTTTAGCAAATATCATGTGGTGATCAGAAGCCACTGATCACTGTGTGGTCCCGGGAAGGTCATGTCCTCTCTCTGGGCTTGATGTCTGCATCACCAGCACAGATGTGATGCCCTGATGAGATCAAAGTCGACCTCCAGAGTCATGTCCCACAGCTTCCTCCCACTTGTGTCAGATTAATAGAGAACTAAAGTCACTATTTACATGCAGTGTAGTCCTTGGGGCTGGCAATGCCCTTGCACATGTTACGTGCTCTGCATGTTTTACCCAATGAGTATAAACTGCCCCAAAGATGTGAGTGCATGTGCCCACTGTGGAGGAGAGTTTTCACAGCAGTATCATTCACAACAGTCTCAAATATTAAGCAACTCAATTGTGTAACAAGAGTACAATAATTAAATGGCAGACTATTCACATAGCAGAATTGTATACAGCAGTTAAAAAGGATGCATTTTTGGTACAAGAGTGTAACAATGAAATTATAAGACTCAAAGACATTCTGTTAAGTGAGAAGAGGCAGATATAAGAGAACATTTATTCTATGTTGCTACTCATATAAAGCTTAAAAAGAAGCCGCATTAATGTTTAGTGAGGGAGACTGGAATTGCAGTGGCCCCCTGGAGGGATACTGGCTGAGCAGGAGAGGAAGGAATTGCTAGGAGGTGATCATTTTCCACATCCTCAGTGGGTGGCTCTCACAAAGGTGCCATCATGTATATAACTTTATTGAGCTTAGGAAAATTAATTCACTTAGCTGTATATATGTCATTTCAATTAAAGCAGTAAACTTTTAAAACCTTATGAGGTAAATATAAATTAACAGAAGAAGGAAATCAAATGGTTGTGAGGGTTTCAAAATAATACAAGAGCTCTGCAGAGGCAGCTATTAACCTTGTTTTGGAGACACCAAGCCCTAGCAGTGTTCCTAAACACAATAATGACTACTGTGCTGGTACCAGACAGGCCTTTTTCTCACCCTAGTCCTGGAGACACAAGCAAGATGCTCTTGTTCTACGCTTCCAGGGAACGAGGCTCATTTTCCTAAGGCATCTGTCTCAGCTTAAAGTGACACACAGATACGCTGATTATGTGATTAATATCAGTCTGGTCAGCCCCCTTGGGCTATGAAATCTGAGAGTTGTCTGCTTTTGCACGTGGTTGAATCCTCAGCATTCCCAGCATCTAGCTGAGCATCTCAAAGATGCTCAATGAGTGATTTTTATAGCAATAAATGAGGAATCCTGTAAGTGGAATATTCGTGAAGGTTTGAAAATAACTCGAATGAAAAACCAAGATGGCAACCTCTACTTTGTTTCATGAGCTGCAGCCTTTAAGAATATTTTTTATAATCTTATAAAATATCTGGGTAAAACCTGAAAAATCAAATCAAAGGACATAGTACCCATGAGATCTGAGCACAAGACTGAACTCTAATCAAGGCCATTAGAACCAGGTAGTTTACAGTCTGTTCCAGCTCAATTTAAGCTAGAATTCAGTAATAAAATGTTAGTCCAACAATCCCAAAATGATTGGAAACTAAAAAAATAAAAAACAAACAACACCAAGAAAGAAAAACTTTTCAAAATTCATGGGCCAAAGTGTAAATTATCATGGAAATTAGTAATTTGAACTGAGTGATGAGGGAAACTTGTGTAACAGATAAAGCAATGCTTAGGAAAAATGTACAGCCTTAAGTGCATTGTGAAAAAGAACGCAAATGTTGAAAATGATGAATCTGTAAATTTAAAGAAAACTAAAAAGGTAAATAAGGACCAAAATATAGAATAAATATTGTGGAACAGGAAGAAAAGGTTCCAAGTGGGAAGGGGAACAAAGGAGTGGGGAGGAGGGATGGTAGGAAGGGAAAAAAGAATAGAAGGAAAAATGGAAAAAAGTTGTCATAACTAAGGAGGGTTGGAAGGGGGAGAGGGGAAGGGGAAAAAGGAACAATCAAGGTATAGCGTTACAGGCACAAATCCCCCACGATGAATGTTATCATTCTGTGCATCTCAAATGTACAATACCAATAAAATTAATCTTTAAAATCCCTAGAGAAAAAAATTAACAAATTACCAGTTAGAGAACAATTTTTTTAAAGGAAAGCATTAATGAAATAGAAACCAATGTAGAATGTGGAAAACCAATAAATCTGAAAGTTGTTCTTGGAAACCACTGATTTATAGCTTCCTGGTAACGTGGATGGGAAGAAAATAGGGAAGCAATTAAATGACATAGAGAATGAACAAACCCCACAGTCATTCAAAACAGAAAAAGTGATGCTTTCGAAAATTTAGGTAGGGGGCTGGGGGTATAGCTCAGTGTCATAAGCGCTTGCCTGGCAAGTGCAAGGTCCTGAGTTCGATCCCCGGTACCGGAAAAAAAAAAAAGAAAATTTAGGTAAATTAAAAATTTTACAAGTGCGTAGCTTACAAAGACTAACATAAGGAGAAATAGAAAAGATATATAATGTTTTGCTAGGTTCAAGAGATAAAAAGCTACCACTTCTGTTCAAAAAACAGTATTGAAAATAAGTGCAGGTGGAGGGCCAGTTTGGCTTCACAGAGGCTGTCTTCCAGTCGCACTGGGGCAAGTCTCTCAGGAGGGGGACACCACATGCTCAGCCCAGGAGGCAGCAGAGCAAGCAGGTGAGCCTGTGCTGCTGGACTCTTCCCAGAGGCCTCCCAGGGGGCAGCTCAAGCAAGGGGGATGAAGGCCAAATTTTCGTGATTGTGACAAACCAGGAAGAAGAGTCTGTAGTCATTTGGAAGTGTGGGAGCTCGGAGCCATGGAACAGAGTGAGGGTAAGCCCCTGGGAAGGCGGTGGTGGTAGTGGTCGTGGGAGGAATGGAAGAGAGTAATAATTAGAACAGAGGCACAGTAACCAGCCAGCAGGTTACCACAAAACTGATGGAACAGAAAGAAAACTCACCTTTACGCAGCCCTACTCAGCGCTAGGTCACACATTAGGTACTTGACTAGTCATTGTCTGTAACTCTCCATGACATGAGCCTCCATTTTGCAAAGGGGCGACCAGAGGACAGGCTAAATAGACTGACTAGTCTCACATAGGTCAGAAGTGATACCGGAGTGTTTGGCCAGGTGCAGTCCCAGGCTGCCCAGGCTCTGTCTCTTCATTTTCTTGCTCACTCCAAAGACTAGGTGGGTGAGAACGACAGCCCAGAGGAAAGGGGAGGGGACAGGGTAGAGAAAGACAGCCTGGGAGATGGACTGGCCAGACAGCAAGGACAAGGGAAGGGACAGAACTGCGGATGACCTGCAGGGGGGACCACTCACCATCTACCCATAAGCACTCATCCTCTACCAGTACCACTGTATGGAATGACACATAGTAGCACTGGCTCTGTTACCCTAAATACAGGTGATAGTCCAGCTCTTTCCATTGGGAACAACTACTGGGACATCAAACTTATGAGCTTCAGTTTTCTGTAAAATGGTGACACGGAAACCAGTCTCACAATGTTATTAAAACAATTGAAGATTCCTTGTTCAGTGTGCCCAGGACAGGTCCTTGCACATGGGGGATGCTCTCTGATTGGAGCTGGCATAGCCAATGTGACAAGTGTCCAGCGGGCAGTTGTGCCGGGGAAGGCATGGGATAAAGAGCAGGGACTCTGGGCATAGAAAAGGCATTGTGTCCCAGAAATGGCTCCAATCCTCTCCTGTTTCTCAAACCAGCTCCACCAGGGCATCTGAGGAGAAGCCTTGTAGCCCTCACTCAGCTGAGCTGGGTCTCTTTGGAAACTACTTGGGGATCCATCCCAGCTGGAGAAGCTCAAGGTGTGTGAGCCTCACACAGGTCCATTTACAATGTGTGCTCTCTTGGTGCTTCTGCATAACCTGCTGAGGAGCAGTGGTGCCATGGGTTCCCCCAAGGCCTAGAAGCTGGTGCCCACACAAGGGGTGACATTTTATCAAATACAACTGAACAAACTGGTGGGAGACCCAGGTTGAAATGCCAGGTTTTCTGACTATGGGAAACAGAGTTTTTAATCCATCTCTGTGTTTGGTGTCTAAATGAAGAAAGAATGAAATCATACTGAAAAAATTATTTCAGTCAACATTAAGCTCACATTAGGTGTGAGTTTTAGGTTGCTTTGGATGCCTGCTAGCCATACAGACAGACACAGAAGCACGCATCATCTATGCAGTACTGCTAAGCATCACTCAGTACCCAGTGCTTAATTTCTGTCATAGCTCCTTGTAATTTTATAACCTAAGAAATTTCAATTCACTACACCCCCAACTATCAACTTCTTCAAGAACCACATTTAATTTTGGTCATTATTGTCTTCCTAATGCTTGCCACAGTGTTCAGCATACAAGTATCCAAGAAGTGTCCAGAGGAGGGAAAGGGAGGGAAAGAGGAAGTAGAAAGGAAGTAGGGCAGGAGGGAGGATGAGGAGGTGGGAGGGCAGATGAGTAGAGCTTGAGTTCTAGATTCACAGCTGCTGGGTCCGAAACCCATCTCTCCCCATATGGGCCCCTTTCTTTCACTGCCAAGACAAAATATCCAACCTCCAAAGTTTAAGAGGGAAAAGTTTATTTAACTCACAGTTTTTAGAGGATACAATCCATAATCCTCTGACCCAAAAGCAGGGTGGTACATGGCAGAGGGGCAACTGTTCATGGCAGTGGAAGGCACCAAAAGCAACAAGAGACCTTAACAGAGTCTTTCTACCCATTTTATCTTATCCAGACTATCAGGATTAGGGCAGTGCTAAACCAATCAGTGGAATGATTTAGTAATCACACACCCACAGACCTAGCGTCACACACTCTAGATTCGGCCACCTCTGAAAAAGCTCCATGACCACATGAGGCTTTGTGGGGACATCTAACCATAACATTCTGTCCCTGGCCCCCCAAAGACCCATGTACATATCTTTATGCAAAAGGCATGTAGTCCATCCCCAAGAGTTTCCAAAGTCCTAACAGTTTCAGCATTGCTGAAAAATCCAAGTCCAAAGTCTCCTCTAAGACTTAAGGCAAACTCTTAGCTGTGAGCTCCTGTACAAATAAAAAGAAAGCTAAACACTTTCAACATTCAATGGCACAAAACAGACATTTCTATTCCAAAAGTTACAAATGGTCAATACAAAGGAATGGGACCAAAGCAAATCCAAAACCCAGCAGGGCAAACAATAAGTTCTGTAGTTCCATATGAAGCATCCAGGGCAATCTGTGGCAAGATGTGGACTCTGAGGGCTTGGGTGGCTCTGCCCTCATGTTCAGTGGTTGTAGCTCCCACGGTTTCTCTCTTGGGCCTGCTGTGCTCCCTACTCAGATGATCTACATTCCTGGCTTTTTCAAACTTTTGGAGTCTCCACTGCACCTTTGGCTTCACACATCTTCACATGCTGTCCCTTCAGGGGCACACTGCGTGGCCTCCCAGGCCGCCTTCTTAACTCTGGGTGGAAGCCTTCCTGACCCCATAACTGTTCCATTCTGAATGGATCTAAAACCAGTGCCAGGTGAATAATGCCAAGGTCTGCTGCCAACAGGAGCAGCTGTCAGGCCCTTCTCTCTCTTGGCTGTAGAAATTTAGTGCCTGGATCACTGAGAACTCTGAATCCAATTCCAAGGAACAAATTCTCTAGGCTACCACCATTCTGGAACATGATGCTCTATGGCTTTCTTCTCAAAGTCTTTCACTTTTGCAATTTGAGGATGCAAAGTGTGGAATCCTGCTGCTTTGTAATGCCCTCAGACATTTTTTTATTTCCTTGCTCAGCAATCAAGGTCCCCTCTGCTCTATCTTTGCAGTGCACAGCTTAATTGGAGCTTCCTTTCTGGCCAAACTGCCAACATTTAAAATTATTCTGCTGGCCTCTTCTTGATTCTCAGTGTAGATCAGGCTAAAAGCCTCCAACAGTAGCTATTTGACAATCTCAACATTCAACTGCTTTGCAGGTTTTTCTACAAGATTAGTCTGCTGCCTTTAATCTCAGTCTCAGGCAAAGTCTCTGGACACTTGCAAGGTGCACACAAACTTTCTGCCAAGGCCAATGCAGTCCTTCTTCCCAGAAGAAACCTCCAGAGCCTGGTCTGTACTGTCTTTATGGTCTTCTGAGCTTTAACCAGAATCTCCCATACAGTACAACCTAAGGCATTCCAGCGCTACTTTTTCAGCTGACATCTCTGAACCTTTCCTAACTCTTCCACAAGCCATCCTCAAAGGCTTTTGAGCCAAATAGCCAGTTATAGTTACAGCAATAGCCCCACTACCAAAAACTATCTTGGTTACTTTTCTCATTGCTGAGACAAAATATCCAATACTCAAAGGGGCCAAGATTTCTTTAGCTCACAGTTTGTAGAGGTTTTAGTCCATAATCTGCTGGCTCCAAAGGTGCAACTGCTTATGGTGGTTGAAGACAGCAAAAGCAACAAAAGACCTTAACAGAATCTTTCTGCCCCTTTTAGGTTATCCAGACTACCAGGATAAGGTTGGTGCCAAACCTATCAGTAGACTGATTTAGTAATCACATACCACTAATCCCAGCTTCACACACTCTAGATTCAGCCACCTCTGAAAAAGCCTTTGACTCCAGAAGCCCACATTTGGTGGGGGGGCATCTAAACAGAAACCATAACACTAGGTCACTCTGCCTCCCTAATTTCTTTCCCTTGATATGCAGTGACTAAGCTCCAGCCAGCAGGTGGGGTGAGCTTCTAGATGTGCTTTGCAAAGAAGGTTCCAAGGTTGAGTGGCCTGCTGGGGACTTGCAGTGAGGATGTGATACAGCCTAGCTCAAAAGCCGCTGCCCCTTGTTAGCCCACAGCCTCACCAACTGTGAGGGAGACATGCAGATACCAGTTGGGACAAGTGGCTTTTCAATGTTGTCAGAACCCCCAGGGCATGGAGATCCCTGAAGTTCCTGCAGCAGGCTGTAAAAGTGCCATGCATTTTGTCAGCAAGGGCTTCAGTGACTCATTTCAGCCCAAAAGCAAAGTTCTTGTTTCTAGCAGCTGAAGGGAGAGGCAGGAGGATCTGGAGGATAATTCAAGGAGCAAAATGATGTTGATGTAAGACTGGCCACCTCATTCCAGGCCAGTTCAGATAGATCCTTTGAAAGGTGATGATGAGGCTGAAGGATCTTCAACTGTGATAAGAACAATTACAGTAAAACATCTTCTAATTAGCTCTGATACACAGATGCTTTGTGTTGATTAAAACCAGCACTTTCCTCTACTTTTCTTAAGATGTCTTGCCCTCTGCTGCACAGACTATTGAAACTGTCACTCTCAGGGGATTAGAGCCTTGGGAGCTGTAGCCTGGGTCCTTCTTTGGAGAAGGACGTGCCATTCCCCCTTTCAAACATCATGGGCCCCCACCCTCAAGGACTGAGGAACTGGTGGATGTTTCAGGTGGGTGACCTGGCTATTTTTATGAAGGATGGTATATGACGTGGTAGAAGCCAGCCTCAGGTATGCTGTGAGTTCAAGATCAAGGGAAGCAATGATTCAAATATGGCTGAGTGCTGGAGGGCAGAGGGGAACAGTAAATTTGATAAGTTGAGCAGAAGAAAGAAAAGACAGAGTGTTTGGGTGGAACAGACAGCAGGGCAAAGCCCAGACTCTGGCAGGGTATGTGGAGGACGTAGAAAAAGGAGTAACAGCTACAGACCAAGTGCAACCATGGTGTTATAGTTTGTGTCTGGATGATCCCCCAAAGCCTCATGCAGTCATGGGATGGGCTTCTAGAGTTTATGATTAATTCGTGGTCCAATGTTGGGATTATGGGTGTGAATGCTACAAGCCCCCCAGGCAGGTAGTTGGCATACAGTGTAAGGGAGGGAAAAAGGCTACTCTCTGCACTCCTCCCTTTCTGGTCTTGCTGCTTTTGCTGTGTTCTTACTGCCACAAACTGTTGCCCTCTGCCATGTGCCATTCTGCCTTGGAGCCAGCTGAGTATGGACTGAAACCTCCACAAGCTATGAGCTAAATAAACCTTTCCTTCCTTCATTTTGGGCATCAGGTATTTTGTCCCAGCAATGAGAGAAAAGTAACCGAGACACATGGATACTTGCACTTTTCATTTCATCAGTAAGGCATCTCTACCAGCTACATATTACTGGTTTTCAGAGGAGAAAGGTAGTGCTCTGAGAGGTTAGCCGACAGAGGTGACAAGCCATGCATGGTGTCACATGGTTGTAATCCCAGCATTCTGGGAGCCTGAGTCAGGAGGACTGCAAGTTTGAGCCCAGGCTGGGCAATTTAGCAAATTAGTAAGACTGTCGTAAAATTAAAAAAAATTTAAAAGGTCTGAGGATATAGCAAGCCCTGGGTTCAATCCTTAGTGCCAGAAAAAAATAGAAAAGGAAGAAACAGGATAGAGAAGTGACAAATGCCACCTACTGGGGAAGCAGCAAGCCAAGGTCTGTGTGGTTTTTGAGTCCAGGGTCATCCTTAATGCCATAGCCACAGGCACACAGTCTGAGGTGGCCTGGTGGAAGCCAGGGCACCATTTGTCATACCTGCCTCCCTCCACAATATCAGGAATCCCTGCTACACCAATTCTGGAGCTTGCACTGGTGGAGGGATGGTGTCCCAGTGAACAGGAAGCCCACACACTGTGCCCCACACCTGCGGAAGGGGCTCACCCGCTGCTCTCCCTGTAGTCGCACGGGGCCTGTCTGCTGAGTGAGCAAGGATGTGGACACTGCCCCCAGCCATGAGCTGACACAGAGCTACTTAGGAACTGGTGACCGCAAATGCATATCACAGTTCAGCTGAAACCAGCAGTCCACTGGGCCCAGCCAAAACTCCTGACCACAGAAGCATGCACCAAACTAATGGTTGTTTCAAGCCCTGCACTTCTTTCATTTTGAAGGGGCTCGTTTTGCAGCAAAAGTGAACTGGCACTTATTTACTGGTGCCTTGCACCTGGCTGGAAGTGGCAAATGCCCAAAGAGCACAGCATTTGAGTCAAAGAGAAGTCCTCCCTTGCTATCACACACTCTGGATAAACTCTTCCCTTAGAAGGAATTTGTCAGTGGTATTTGGAAAACCACCAACCTGTCTGACCAGCAAAGGGGTCAGGTCTTTACACTGCCTGTTGGCTTGCTCCGACCACAGAGCTGATGCCCAGGGCTTGTGACTCCTGAGAAGCCCATGAAGACTGCACGGTTTGAGAGAGATGCTCTAAGCAGTGAGCTTTTCTCCTCATGCTGACTGAACACAACTAAAGTTTTGCGTTTCTCCTGCCAGAGGGCTCTTTCAGCCTTGAGTGGTGAGATTGATTTTTTCGTTTCCCCAAGCGGCTAAGAAACTATAATGACCCATAATGACCCATGCAATCCTCAACACTCTATGGTCTGCAGTGTGTCTGTTTCTGTACCCACAGGACAGAGGACCCAGCAGGTGCTCAATAAATGGGGATGTTAAGAGAAATCACCTCTGCTTTTTGAGCAACAGTTTCCTGAGGGCACCAATTGCAACCTTTACAGCATAAGAAGCTTTTAAAGAGAAACAGGTGAGACCAATTTGTGTGAAATAAGATGTGCTATGGGGATGTACTGACTTCACACAAGAAATATAAACATTGTGTACCACAAACACGTACTAATATAAAATGCACATCCAGGAAAGGAAGTAACTCATCTAAGAGTTATTGCTGAAATAGTATACATCTGGGGTTATTTTTAATATTTTAAAAGGTAAGGACCCAGGATTAGATATGTCAAGCTTCAAGTTTGGTTTTCATACTTAATAACGGCACATCTTTTAGTTTTTTCTATTCTCCCTTTCCACAAATATGACAAATGCATGTGGGCACAGCACCTAATGCCAAAAAATGTAGGCTTTAAAGAAGATATGTGCAAAATACAAGGAACAAAATACAGATAAAAATCATGATACACCACCTCACACCTGTTAGGATGGCTACCGTAACACACACACACACACACACACACACACACACACACACACACACACACGCTGTCAGGAAAACAGCAGGGAGACTCCAAAATATTAAAAATAGAATTACCAAATAGTCCAGCAAGCCCACTTCTGAGTAGGCAAAGGAGTTGAAATGGGGACGTTGAGGCAGTATCTGCAGACCTGCATTCACGGCCGCATTACTCACACTGGCAAAGAGGTGGGAGTGCTCAGAATTCCCACTCACCGCTAAACAGATGGTAAGACATATGTGGTGTAGCCACACAAAAGGGCTGTGATTCAACACCAGACAGGAAATAACTGCTGTCTGGTGTTGCGATGCATAAACGTTGAGGACATCATGCTCGGTGAAATAAACCATCCACAAAGGACACAGTGAGAGATGCCCCTCATAGGAGGAAGTTTCACAAAGACAGCAGAGTGGTGACTTGCAAAGTCTGGGGGAGAGAGGATGGAGGACGAGGGCCTAACAGGTGCTGAGTTTCAGCTTGGAAAGATGAAAAAGTTCTAGAGGTGTATCAGGCAGCAGTGTGAATTTATGTGTACTTTTCAACTGCAACTGAAAAGCAATAAGCTCTACAGACACTTGCTCAATTAAGAAATGAAGAAGAAAAAAGAAAGAAGGAATCAGATCAACTGTCATAATTCATTCGTTAATTCATGTAATCAAAAAAATTGAGGCTCAGCTTTGAGCCTTATTATCTGTGTGACCTTAATAAAATCAACCGACACCCCTGAGCCTCATCCTACCATCTGTTGTATGTGGGTAACATCACCCGCTGACCAGGGATTTTTGGAAGTGAAATAAGGAAAGTAGAAAGTTTCTGTAAATTACAAGACTCAGTAAACATGCTTGTTATGGCAACAGCAGGAGAGAGGGAAAGCTCTGGAATAGATAGATATGGTGCTTTACATTTGTAATTTAGAAAATAAATCACCGAAGAGGAGTCTGTTAATAGCACTCACCGAATAAAAGGACAAGAATTTCCTAAATACCTAGTTGGAAAACAGGAGCAATGAAATCGACCAGCACAGTTTTGTAAAGTTTGGTCTTATGTTTAGAAAGTAAAGGAAAAACTATGGTTCTCTTTCCTCCCTAGCAAGTCTAAAAATCACCTAGTATAAGACATACAAGCTAACAGTGTGTGTCCCGGTCCCTTTCCTGTGTGACAGCAGCCCTGAGGGGGGATCTCTGGCAGGAAGCCCCAAACACCTGCCCTCCTGAATTTATCAATGTAGGAAAGACTACACAGAGCAGAAAGTGTAGATCTCAGAGACGTGGACATCTTGGCTTGTGTTCCTGCATCTCCAGCTGGATTACAACAGACAGGGTCCTTCCAATCACTCTGCATCCCACTTCTCACCTGTGCAATGGGAATGAGGGGAGCTGAACTTTCAGCAATACGGCAGACTGCATATCCTGAAAATAGCCACTGCCTTACCCTAGAAATGCTGGATAGCTCAAATGTATCTGTGGCTGAGGCTGCCAGAAGTGAAGAGTTAAAAATAAAAGATGGAGGTAGACGCTAATCCTGAGCATGTAACAGCACTCAGAAGAAAAGGGGGTGTTTTCATCACCCAAAGGAGATCAGCCCAAGCCTCAGGCCTATGCAAGAAGAGCTGATCAAAGACCCTGTAAAGACGTTATAAGACAACCCAGAGTGGGAAAACATTTTAGCTAACTGTCCCAAGGACAAAGGACTTACATCTAGAGCATATAAAGAATTGAAAAACATCAGGCCCCCCAAATTCAAAGACCCAATCCAAAAATGGGCATCTGAGATGAACATGCACTTCTCAGATGAAGAAATACAAATGGTAAAATAAATTCATGAAAAAATGTTCAACATCATTGGTCACTGGAGAGATGCAAATTAAAACAACATTGAGATTCCATCTCAGCCCAGAAAGAATGGCTGTCATCAAGAAATCAACCAATAGCAAATGCTGAAGGGGCTGTGGGGAAAAAGGAACCCTTTTCCACTACCGGTGGGAGTGTAGACTAGTGGGACCACTTCGCAAATCAGTCTAGAGATTCCTCAAAAAATTAAGATTAGAGGTCTCATTTAATTCAGCTATTCCCCTTCTGGGTATTTTCCTGGAAGAATTAAAAACATCATACCACAGAGATACATGTGCACCCATGTTTAGAGCAGTGCAATTTGTAATAGCTAAATCATGGAAGCAACCCAAATGCCCATCAACTGAGGAATGGATAAATAAGTTGTGGTGTTTTTATGCAGTGGAATATTACTCAGCTATAAAGAAAGATAAACTCAAGGCTTTTATAGGTAAATGGATGCAACTGGAGACCCTACTCATAGGTGAAATAAATCAGATCCACATGTGTAAACATCATATTGTCTCCTAGTGTAAGAACCTAAGTGTAAGTAAAATCTGAAAGGCACAACAGATATTGTGAAAGGGAAAGAAACTGCTCAATAGGAGAAGAACAACTAGGATAAGGCGAAGGAGAAATGAACGAAAGAAGGAAAGGAAAGAAATACATGAATGAATACACAAGATAGCTAAGGCAATTGTGCTACTAATTTCTGTTGTTTTATCAAAAGGAATAGTTAGTGCTTACATTGTTTGATCAGTCTTGCACACCTATATCTGGTAACCTAAGAACCACTTTGAAGGTAGTAAGTAACACAACAATGATTATTGATTTCCTACCCTTTTCTTTTGAAATTCTGTATCATTTTCACAGGTTTTTGTGGTTTTTTTGTATTTGTTTTTGTTCTTTTCTCTTTAAATAAAAAATAAAGATGTTGTAAGACCCCAGGTACCCAGAAACAGTTTAATATGTGAAAAAAATCCATCAGTGTAAGATGTGTCATGTACATGTAGCAACTCCTTACAATTAAAATAAACATTATGCATCTAAAGCATGTACTGATACAATTTTTAAAAAATAAATAACCCACATTGTCAGAATAAAGGAGAAAAAACTGTTACACTTTTAACACATGCAGGAAAACATATGATAAAACTCAACACTCATGCATAATAGTAACAATCTCCGTGCTAGGAATATTCTGATGAAAGATGTTAGCAACATTCCCTTCAAATCAGGATTAAGATATTGGGCCAAAGACTTGAGCCAAAGTAGTGTGATGAAAAAGAAGAACAGAAACTCTGAAGTCTGTTAAGGAAGAAACAGAGCCACCTTTATTCACAGATGAAGTCACTGCTTAACTAGAAAGATGGGACCAGGGTTATAGCTCAGAGGCATGGTGCCTGCCTGGCAAGCTCTACGTCCTGAGTTTGATTCCTGGTACAAAAAAAAAAAAAAAAAAAAAAAAAAAAAAAAAAAAAACTGGAGAATCTAATAGAAGGTATTAGGATGTTTGTGCATAGAAGATCAGTACAAGAGACAAACTGCTTTTCAGTCGCCAACAACAAACAGAATATATAATCTTAAATGATACAGAAGTATATGGAATTTAGGATTAAATCCCACAATTGATGTGCAATTATTTATGGAGGAAATTATAACGCTTTGATGAAGGGATAAAACGATCTAGCTGAGTGGAGAAAAATGCCGTCCTCACAGCTTTGATAAATGTGTCAGCTCTTTCCAGATTCATCTAAAAATCACCGCCTTTGCTGTCAAAACTGGAGAGTTTTAATAGAACCTGACAAACTGATTCTAAAGCCTACATGGAAGAAGAAAGGATGGATAGACCCAGGATGATTGTGGAGGGTGAGCAGGAGGGGAAGACTTACTCAGTGGAAGCTCAGATGGCTCATAAAGCTACAATTAGTAAGAAAGTGAGACACTGAGAAAGATATCAAGCAGCAGAGACAGACAGGAGTTCAGAGATTCACAGCCACATGGAGGCGTGGCAAAGGGCAGACGGGGTGTTTGTAGACAGGTGAAAAATGAAGTCTAAAAACCCAATCACCACAGAGAAGAGTAGTTAATTCTACACATTAAACTGAAACGATGCATCCAAAGGGTTCATAAGAGAATGAAAAGATAAGCCACAGACCGAGAAAGTATTTGTAATCAATCTAACTAATAAAGGTTACAACATCAATGCTGTACAAAGAACTCAGGTGTTACATTTCAAAAAGCAATGGCTAAGAAAAAAATTTAAAGTAGAAAATGTGTAAATCACAAGAAAGAAAATCCAAATGGCAACTGAATATACCAAAAGTTTTAAGGAGGCTTCTCTTCCAGGCAAGTGTCACAGGAGAGTTCCCTCAACCCAACAGTCAAAAACAATCCAAAAACAATGAAATGTCACAGTTTCCTAAACCCACCAGGGAAGACTAGAGTGTAAAGAAATGTGAATCAAATCACAGAAAGCAGTGAGCCATTCGTTCAGAAGGAGGACTCTACTGTGCTCATCTTGGCAGGACACCAGGAGGGAGAGGAGGACCACATCATTGGCTGGAGCTTTACTTATGGTCTAACAGCGGCTGGTGAGCTGGTCAGAGAGATCAGAACGCACAGATAATTCAGATAGACTGGACAGCTCCAACACCAACTCCTTGCTATTGGTTTATGTCGAAGGCATAGGGTACAGAAGGGGTGAGGGCGTGGCCTTCCTCTGTGACCCCTGGCCTTTCCCAACTCCATGATGGTTGCTTCTGAAAGTGGCAGCTCAGGAGAGCTGGGACTTTACCTGCCAGAACTGGGGCTGTTGCAGGAGAACTGGGAAAAGTCCTCTGAGAGGCCGAGTGGAGATGGCCCCTGGCGCAGAGCCCTGGAGTGGGGATGGAGGGAGAGCATAGCATCCAGGGACACGAAAAGCCAATAGCCAGGCTGCAGAGCAGAGGGAGCCACCTACCTCAGCACAGAGAAGTTAGCAAGACACCTGCTGAGTAAAAGGACTTGCAGAGTCACCAGTGTTGTGCCCACTCAAGCCCAGCAGAAGAGGGTCCTGACCCCCACATTCATGGCATGTGAGGCCAGGATGAACAGAGTTAGGGGAAAGTGGGAACCATAGTTCACAAGAGCCTGTTACAGACCTTACGGTGATCTGGAAGAGAGAAGCTCCAGGGCTCCAAAGAAGGGGCAATCACAAGGAGGGATGTGCTCACTATCTTGATCAGGGCACGCTGTGTGTATGTGTGCAGTATCACGCTGTAGTCCATTCACATGCACAACTCACACACCTTAATAAAGAATCCTAGAAAGAAAAGATAGAAAATGTTCTCCTCTTAGCAGTTTAACTTATGTTTAGAATTCAACTATTAATAATTTCATTCCCAAAAGAATGATTTGGCTTTCTTAAATTCAAGATAGTATTGCTTCTTTCTTAACGGGGTTACTGAGAAATACTAATTGTCTGTTTATTTTCATCCTTAGGGGTAGAAATAAAGCAATTTTTCATTAAACTATACTTTTTAAATTTTTTTGAGAAAGGGTCTCATTGTGAAGTTCAGGGTGATCTGAACTCACTATGGAGCCACTGGCCTCAGACTTGCAGTAATCCTGCTTCAGCTTCTCAGTGCTGAGGTTACAGGCATGTGCCATCACACCTAGTAGGTTAAACTGTATTTTTAAATAAAACATATGAAAGCTGCAACAAGACCAGATCAATGGGAGATCAAATTAATTTTGTCCTCTGACTCCAGGAGCCTGATACCAGAGCATGCAATCTTTTCTGGACACAAATATGATTAAGTCTAGTACCGACAATTCTCTCATACAAAATTTCCAGGATGCAATGAAAATTACAGAACACAGGAAAAATAAAGACATTCAATATTAAGGAAATAGTATGTGACAGCAACACATATGCTGCCCAGAAATTGGATTTGTTAGGGACACTTTAAAATGGTTATGACTACTAAATGATCTGGTATAAAATGAGGCTGCATGCAGGAAGAGAGAATTTCAGCAGAGGTATAAAACCATAAAAAATTAAATGTAATGTTAGGAACCAATGTTACAGCATCAGAAATAAAAACAGTCATTGGGTCAGATTGGACTATGTAAGGAGAAAAATGAATTGATTTTAGGACAAGGCAACGGGAAGTCTTCAAACAGAAATATACCCACACACACACACAAAAGTGAAAACAAAGCTGGGTGTAGGGCATATGCCTGTAATCCCAGCACTGGGAAGTTGGGGAAGTAGGATTTTGAGTTTGAGCCCAGTCTGGGGAACTTTATAATGTAGAGAAAACCTATTTCAAAATGAAAAGCACTGAGGATATACTGGGGATGTAGCTCAGTATAAGGGTCCTGGTTCAATCACCAGTACCCCAAAAAAGTGAAAACAGACTAATAGAGATTTTATGACTCCCAAGGAAGTAAATATAAATAAATCAGATACAGACAGAGGACAGTCAAGTATCTCCAAGCTAAAGCCAAAACCAAACACTTCTGTCTCTGTCTCTGTCTCTGTCTCTGTCTCTGTCTGGGAGAGGGAAAAGGAGAGGGAGGGAAGGAGGGAGACAGAGAGGAGGGGGAGAGGAAGGAGGAGAGGAGGACGGCAGGAGAGGAGAAAGGCACGGCAGTGGGAGTGGAAGGGAGAGGGGAGTTAAGTTCAGTGTAGCTCACATATGAGTGACAACTGACTTCTTACCAGAACAATAAAGCCCAGAAGACAACAGAGCAAACTGGAGAAATATAAGCCAATCAATACTATATCCAGTGAAAACAGCATGCATACATGAAAATGAAATGAAGACATTCCAGAAGAGAAGCTGAGAGGTGTGACTTCCCGCAGACCTGCTTCTTAGACACACTAACAAAGCTAAGAGGAGGCTGACAGGAACAATGCCAGGTGGAAGATCAGACCTTCAGGAAGAAATGAAGGGCATAAAAGGGTGTGATATGGGTAAATACAATAATTATACATGTATGTGTATCTTTAAAAGTTAGCTGTTGATGAAGTAATAGTGATTTGTGGGACTTGGAGTATATATGGAAACACACAGAGACAGGGTAGGAGAGACAAATACTGCTTTAATATTGTGAGTTTCTTACATTGTTGATTTGGAGTATAATAAAATTTCAGTGTACACTGTGTTAACTTAAAGGTATATAATGTAATCTCTAGAGATATCATTTTTAAAAGAGGCATAGTTAAGAAGTCAATACAGAAGACATGCTTTTCAGAAAGTAGGAAAAGAGAAAATCAGAATGAACCAATGTATACACATTAAACACACATCAAAATGTAAACCATTTCAAAATCTAAAATAACTATAATATCAGAATTTACAATAACAATAAAAACATGAAATTTAGGAATAAGTCAAAGATACACAAAGGCTTCTTAAAAAAAAATCCCAAACAACAACAAAACATAGAAACTCCAAACACACAAATGAATGCAATAATACACCATTTTTGTGTAAGAACCCGAGGGTGGGAATATAAACTAAGAGACATGAAGGAAATCTGTTCTAAAACAAAGAACAGATGGGACGAAGGAAAGTAGAAAAGCAAAAGACAAAAATGTATGTAGGTATATATGAATATGCATATATGCAGGAGGGCTAATATGGTTCTACTATTGTATTATATCACTTAATGCTAAGCAATAATCGATGACGGGTTATTTGATCAATCTTGTATGTCTGTATGTGTTATCCTGAACACACACTTCGAAGATATCAATATGTAAAGCAGCAACTATTGATGTTTTTTTTTTGTTGTTGTTGTTTTTGCTGTTGTTGATGTTTGCCTGTTTTGTTTTTTGTCTTTGGATTTTTGGTTTTGGTGTTTTTTCTGTTGTTGAGAGGATTAATTGTCTGACTAAATTTGCATGTCTGTATATGGGTTCATATATTTACACTTCGAAGATATCAATGGATAAAGCAATAACCACTGTTGAGATCATATCACCTTGTCTATAGATTAGTTGTGATTGTACTATTTTTAATGCTAATTGGTGTCTGTTTGTCAATATGTTTTTGTACTTGTATTTTTTAAATAAAAAAATAATAATAATACACCATTTTTTATGTTCTGAAATACTCAATATTGATAAACTATGTATCTCCCCAAATAATATACGGGTTCCTATGTAATCTCTGTGAAAATTCCAATGAGCTTACCTAAAAGAACAAACTCATTCTAAAAATAACACAGAAATGCAAAAAATGTAAAACAGACAAGATAATTTGGAAAATAAAAATGAAATTGGAGTGCCCAACTTCCAAACTTGCTAGAAGGCCACCATGTTTGTGTTAATGTGTTATAGGTGCAAACACAGATAAATACATTACTAGAGCAGAATAATGGGTCTGATAATACATCCACATGTTCATCATCAATTGATTTTTAGTAACACCTTGGAGGGGTCAGTTCAGCAGGAAAAGAAGTCTTTTTAACAAATGGTACTGAAACAACTGGATATTTATAAGGAAAGATTGAATCTCTTATCCTGATGACTCTGTATCCAAAGTTAATGGGTCACAGACCTAAACTCAGAAGAGTCCACAGGAGAGAATTTTGGTGCTTTCTGTAAGATAAGGATTTTAGACAGAACAGAAAAAACAAACAAGAGCCCACAGAGGACAAAAAAAGATATAGAGTGAATTTTATCAATGTTAAATTTTTTTCTCAAAATATTATTAAGAAAATTAGCCTGATACTTTGGGACAGGGAAGGAACTTGGTCCATGAAGCAGCATCTGAGCATCCCTCCTGCGTGGAACTCTGGGCAAGTGAGGAGGGCCCATGCACTCTGCCCTGATACTTTGGGACAGGGAAGGAACTCGGTCTGCAAAGCAGCATCTGAGGGGCCCGCCCGCCTGTGTGGAACTCTGAGCAGGTGAGGTGTGAGTGTGCACTCTGCCCTGATACTTTGGGACAGGGAAGGAGCTCGGTCCAAGAAGCAGAATCTGAGCAGCCCGCCTGTGTAGAACGCTGGGCAGTTGAGGAGTACACCTGTGCTCTGCCCTGATACTTTGGGAGAGGGAAGGAGCTCAGTCTGGGAAACAGCATCTGAGTGGCCCGCCTGCGTGGAACTCTCAGCAGGTGAGGCATGAGTGTGCGCTCCACCCTGATATTTTGGGACAGGGAAGGAGCTTGGCCTGAGAAGCAGCATCTGAGTGGCCTTCTGTGTGGAACTCTTGGCAGAAAGCTTAAGGAGCAGTTTCCCACAGAGAGGGAATCCAGCTTGGTGGCACCATTGGAGCAGCCTTTGCAGTGGACCTTTGCTAGGTGAGCTGCCTGGGTAATTTGTAGCTCACACTTGTCATCTGACATCCAATATGACAAGACAGAGGGGCACAATGCAGTCTCAGAACTCAACCCCACCCAGAACAAGTCCAGGAAACAATGATATAGGAGAACTAGGAAGCCCCATACCTGCAATTTCTGCAATGATTGCATCTAAAGTAAAGAAACAACTCCATCAGGCCATAGAAGAGATTAAAGCAGAAATAATCTCTCAGGCAAAAAAATAAAGTGAAAATAATAATGGAAGAAATGCTCCGCACATATAGAGAAGAAATAGATAAAAGAATAGAACATAGGAAACAAATGAAAACGTTACATGAGCAATTTAGGAATGAATTACAACACATGAAACAGACTCAAAGAGATTGCCAGGAAATGAAAACTTCCACTGAAAGGCCGCAAAATCACTTCAATGAAGCTGAAGATAGAATTTCAGATCTTGAAGACAGCATGGCAGCTACTGACCATGAAAGGGAGGATCTCTTAAAGTAATCAAGGATCCAGGAAAAAGCAATCCAACAGCTGCAAGATGAGACAAAAAGAAATAATATTCAAGTCATAGGAGTCAATGAACCAGCAGGAGGCAACACAAATGATATAAAAAGAACATTTGCAGATATAATAACAGAAAATTTCCCAAGCATGGTACAAGATACTGAAGTGCAGTTAATTGAGGCATATAGAACCTCAACAAGCCATAACCCAAATAAAACCACATTCAGACATATAATAGTCAAGAACCCAAACATTCAGCAAAAGAACACAATATTAAAAGCTGCTAGAGAAAAGAAACAGATCACCTATAAAGGAAAGCCCATCAGAATCACAGCAGACTTCTCAACAGAAACCATGAAGTCAAGAAGAGCTTGGAGCGAAGTACTACAGATTCTGAAACAAAACAGCTTCCAACCAAGACTGATGTATCCTGCAAAATTATCCTTCAAATTCAATGGAGAAATGAAATATTTTCACAACAAAGAACAACTGAAGAACTTCATGAGTGCCAAACCAACATTACAAAAGTATTGAAAGATATTCTAGACAGAGAAAAAAGAGACCACAATCTCAAGAACAACAGATAGGGACCCTCAAGCAGAACAAGCAAGTAAACAGATAGCAAAAGTAGGAAAGCAACAAGTAAACAGCATGACAAGAATAAGCCAACATATAACAGTTATAACCATTAATGTAAATGGCCTCAATTCACCAGTCAAAAGAAACAGATTGGCAGAGTCGATTAAGAAACAAAATCCAGTGATATGCTATATACAAGAAACACGTTTTACTCAAAAGAAAATCCACAAACTGAAAGTTAAAGGGTGGAAAACAATTCTCCATGCAACAGGTTTTCAGAAAAAGGCAAGGGTAGCTATTATGTTTGCAGACAATGTAAACTTCAAACCGAAAACAATCAAAAGAGATAAAGAAGGCTACTACATACTAGTTAGGGGAAAGCTGCAAGAGGAAGAGATAACAATCCTAAAGATTTATGCACCAAATACTGGAACACTAAACTTTATAAGTCAAATCTTAACAGACATGAAAAACCAAATCATTAATAACACTATTGTAATAGGGGAACTAAACACCCCTTTGACACAAAGAGACAGGTCAGCTGGACAAAAACTCAGCAAAGAAGTAACAGATCTGAAACAAAGGTGCAAACAGATGGACTTGGTAGATGTATACAGAGTATTCCACCCCACAACATCGGAATACATATTTTTTTCAGGTGCACCTGGGTCTTTCTCTAAAATAGACCACATTCTATCCCCTAGAGCATACCTACCTAAATGCAAAAGAATTGAAATTATCCCATGCCTATTATTTGACCACAGTGCAATGAAATTGGAAACTAATGACAAAGAAAACTCCAAAAACCCCATAAACACTCGAAAATTAGACAACAACCTCCTGAATAACCAATGGGTCACACAAGAAATTAAAGAAGAAATTTAAAAAATACCTACAAACAAATGAAAATGCAAATACAACCTACCGTAATCAGTGGGATGCAATGAAAGCAGTCCTCAGAGGGAAATTTATAGCAATGAACTCATATATAAACAGAAAGAGAGCAAATAAATAGCCTAATACTGCACTTCAAACTTTTAGAAGAAGAAGAACACATGAAACCAAAAGCCCAAAGAAGGGAGGAGTTATAAAATTCAGGGCAGAAATTAATGCAATTGAGATGAAGAAAACACTACAAAAAATAAGTGAATCAAAGAATTGGTTATTTGAAAGAATAAATAAAAGTGATAAACCCCTAGCCAACCTTATCAAAAAAAGAAAGGAAAGAACTCAAATTCATGCAATAAGGAATGAAAAGAATGAAATCACTACAGATCTCACAGAAATTCAAAAGATCATTAATACCTACTTTGAAAATCTTTACTATCATAGGATAGAAAACTCAGAGGAAATGGACAGATTCCTAGAAATGTACAAATTACCAAAATTGAATCAGGAAGATACAAAAATCATGAACAATCCAATATCAATTAATGAGATTGAAAATGTCATTAAAAACTTACCCACAAAGAAAAGCCCAGGCCCTGATGGATTCACAGCAGAATTCTATAAAACATTCAGAGAATATTTAATGCTAACACTCCTCAAACTCTTTAATGAAATTGAAAAGGAAGCAACTCTCCCTAACTCATTTTTGGAGGCAAGTATTATACTGATACCAAAACCAGAGAAGGACCAAACCAAGAAAGAGAACTATAGGCCAATCTCTCTAATGAACATAGATGCAAAGATACTCAATAAAATACTAGCAAATAGAATGCAGTGAATCATAAGGAAAATTATACACCATGACCAGGTTGGGTTTATTCCAGGAATGCAGGGACGGTTCAATATTTGCAAATCAATTAATGTAGTACATCATGTCAATAGAGCCAAAAACAAAAACCACATGATCATCTCAATAGATGCAGAAAGAGCTTTGGATAAAGTCCAACATGCATTCATGTTAAAAACCCTAGAAAAAATAGGAATAGATGGCCACTACCTCAATCTGATCAAAGCCATCTATGACAAACCAACAGCCAACATCATACTAAATGGACAAAAACTGAAAGCTTTCACTTTAAAGTCAGGAACAAGACAAGGATGTCCACTGTCACCATTACTATTCAACATAGTTCTGGAAGCATTAGCCAGAGCAATTAGACAAGAGAGAGAAATAAAAGGAATAAGGATAGGAAATGAAGAAGTTAAACTATCATTATTTGCAGATGACATGATTCTTTACATGGAAGACCCCAAAAACTCCACAAGAAGACTCCTTGATTTAATTGACAAATTCAGCAGAGTAGCTGGACACAAAGTCAACACCAAAAATCAATAGCATTCCTATACATAACAACAAACAGACTGAAAGAGAAATTAAGGAAGCCATACCTTTTACAATAGCATCCAAGAAATTGAAATATTTGGGAATCAATCTAAACAAAGGATGTAAAAGATTTATTCAATGAAAACTACTGTACTCTGAAAAAAGAGATCGATGAGGATTTCAATAAATGGCAAAACATCCCCTGCTCCTGGCTAGGAAGAACCAACATTGTGAAAAAGGCCATACTGCCAACATTATTGTACAGATTCAATGCAATTCCCATTAAACTACCATTAGCATACATCACAGATCTAGAGAAAACATCCCTTAAATTCATCTGGAACCAGAAGAGACCCAGAATAGCAAAAGCAATCCTGGGCAACAAGGACAAGTCTGGTGGAATCACAATCCCTGATATGAAATTATATTACAAAGCTACTGTAATATAATCAACCTGGTACTGGCTAAAAAACAGACCTGAGGATCAATAGAACAGACTGGAAGTTGCAGCCAAAACCACAAACACACTCAGCCACCTAATATTTGACAAAGGGGCCAAACAAGCTCACCGATAGAAAGATAGCCTGTTTAATAAATGGTGCTGGAAAAATTGGCTTGCCTCTTGCCGAAAACTGAAAATAGACCCAAGTCTATCACCATGCACCAAACTCAAGTCAAAATGGATCACAGATCTCAATATTAAAACAGAAATTCTAAATCTATTGGAAGAGAAAGTAGGTAAAAATCTTGAAGACATAGGAGTAGGCAGAGAGTTCATGAACGAAAATGAAACTGCAAGGGAAACACTTCAAACAATCAATAACTGGGACCTCATCTTACTGAAAAGTTTTGCACACCTAAAGAAATCACCAGCAAAGTAAAAAGAAAATCCACAAATTGGGAAAAAATCCTAGTTGGCTGTCCCTTGGACAAAGGTCTTCTGTCTAGAACATACAAAAAAATAAAAAACGTGAAACTGTCCAAATTCAAAGACCCAGTCCAGAAATGGGCATCTGAGATGAATATATACTTCTCAGATAAAGAAATACAAATGGCAAATAAATGTATGAGAAAATGTTCTACATCTTTAGTCATTCAAGAAATGCAAATAAAAACAACACTGAGATTTCATCTCACCCCAGTAAGATTGGACAGCATTAAGAAATCATCCAATAACAAATGCTGGTGAGGCTGTGGAGAAATAGGAGCTCTTTTGCACTTTTGGTGGGAATGCAGACTGGTGAAACCACTGTGGATAGCGACTTGGAGATTCCTCAGCAAACTAGGTCTAGAGGTTCCATTCAACCCAGGTATTCCCCTTCTGGGTATTTTCCCAGAAGATCTGAAAACATCATATCACCGTGATATATGTGCACCCATATTTATAGCAGTGCAATTTGTAATAGCTAAATTGTGGAAGCAAGTCAAATGTCCATCCACAGAGGACTGGATAAAAAAAAACTGGCGTTTTTATATAACTGAATATTACTCAGCTATAACGAAAGACAAATTTGAGGCTTTTATACACAAATGGTCACAATTAGATACCATACTCATAAGTGAAGTAAATCAGAGGTACATATGCAAGCAACGTATTGTATCACTAGTGTAAGAACCTGAACGTGGGAATACAAATTAGGAGGTATGAAGGGAACCTGATCAAAAGTAAAGAGCAAATGGGATGAGGGGAAGGAGAAAAGGAAGAAAGGGACAAATATGTATGTACGTACGTATGTGCAGGACGGCTAACACGGTTCCACTGTTGACTTATGTCGCTTTAAGGTAAGGAACAGTTGATGATTGGTTGTTTGATCAAGATTGTATGTCTGTATGTGTTTTCCTGAGCATATACTTTGAAGTTATCAATATGTAATACAACAATCATTGTTAATTCTCTGTCACTTTGTCTATAATTCAATTTTGATTGTACTGTTCTTGTGCTACTTTGTGTCTCTTTGTTAATGTTTTCCTTTTTATTGTTGTTCCTTTTCTTTTTTACTTTAAAAATAAAAAAAGAAAATTAAAGACTGGTGGAAAAATATTTGTAATATGAATCTGAAAAAAGACTCATACTTAGGATATATAATAGAACCTTATAAGTCAACAGCAACAAACAACTGCACAAATGAATGGTAGACTATAATTTAAAACAATAAAAATATTTTCACACATCACATTGTCAAAGCCATTTAATGTATAAAACTGTATGTGCTGGTGAAGATGTGGAACACCAGTAATGATCATTACCCTTAATGTGACTCAAGCTGGTAAAAACACCCCAGGTGCTGGCAACTGGCATTAGTCTGGTGATGCTAGAGGCTGCTGCAAGGTGACTTATAAATTGACACAATAAATAAACATGAAGACCCACTTACACATCATACACAATCCAACAGCATGTTAAGATTCATACTAGCATTATTTGTAATTACAGGAAGCTGGAAACAACACAAATATTCCCAGCAGAAAAAAATGAATGTTTATGTTGCAAGGTTTCCATGCAAAAAATTCTTGTAGCTGTAATAGTGAAAAAAATTGGAGCTTAACATATTGATATAGATAAACCTCCAAACATAAAACAATAGCAAAACAAGCTGCAAAAGTTTCATACATATGATATCATTTCTAGAACACTTAAAAATATGCACATGACATACCCACGTGCAGAAAAGTA
Organism: Dinomys branickii; assembly: GCA_004027595.1. Lineage (NCBI taxonomy): Eukaryota > Metazoa > Chordata > Mammalia > Rodentia > Dinomyidae > Dinomys > Dinomys branickii. The sequence continues at coordinate 121,266 of PVLD010001678.1, forward strand.
AATAATGTAAACATCACAACTGGAGAAGGTAGTTGTATATGTACTCAATTATTTCATGGGAGGTGATAAGTGCACTGGTGGATATTCGCAGTTGTAAAAGTTACGCATTTCTTGTCGAATTTTTTTTAAGTTTAAGAGAGAGAAAGCATAAAAAAGCACATAGCACATAAGTGCTCAATAAATGTTTGTTGATTTAGAGATTGAATAACTACAATTGCAGATTTTCAGGATAAAAGAATCTCTGCAATTTATCATTTTAAGAGATGATCTATTCAAATCTATGATAAGTATGAAAAAGATGATTGATTACTTGCTAGAGATAAAGTCATGACACATGAGTCAGAGATATTTGGTGATCAAAGATAATTTCCCCATTGATTTTCTTATGCTTCTGGATGCATACACTTACACATTAACCCTCCTTAATTTCATTATTTGTAAATTGCAATAAATTGTCATTCCTGCAAATAATATTTATTCCAGACATGATTCATTCTGCAAATAAGCATAAAAAAGAAGTTAGAGATTTTGCCTTTATATTGAAAAAGGACTCGGACCCAGAATATGTAATACACCTGTCTAAGTCACCAACATAGAAACAACCCCACAAATCAGTGCCAGACTGCCAACAACACAAAAATATTTCAACCAGCTTCCCACTGGAGGCTGAAACTCCCTGTCTGATGGCGTGTTCCTTCTCCTACAAGAAGGTGCTTCCTTCATATGAAGAGAAAGGTACTCCTTAGAGCAGAACACCACAGTTGCTTTTAGTTTTATTCCTTTAATGATACCCTTCAACTCACTCTCTTATTCGCTCATTCAAAACCATCCACTGACAACCTAGATTCCTAATACACCAGCCACAAAAGTTGGTCATGGTTCCTGTCTTCAGTGAACTCCTCTCTCTAGCATGGCAGAGAAAAAAAGTGCTATGATGAGGGGCACCCAGCTGGGTTGGAGACGCAAAGCACACGCCTTGGGAAGCCTGGGGTGTCAGGGAGGAGAGCTTATGGGAGGCATGAGGGATGGGAGGAGGAGCCTTGCAGGTGATGCCGGGGGCACGACAGGGACACAGGCAGACAGGTGTAAGAGCACACTGTGCACCCAGAGCACAGCCAGGGTCACTCCACTGGGACCCACATGTGCAGCGGGGGCATGACGCTGGAGCCCAGGTAGCGACAAATGACCCGAAAGTGTGGTGCAGCCTCTTCTAATTCTGTTGGCCACTTGGCTTCTCTAGATGTACCCTGGATAGCACTAACCCCTTACTCCCTGTTCTACCTGCAGCCAAAGCAATATTCTAAAGGAAAAAATGATCTCTTTTTACTTGTGAAAACCCCCCAGTGGCTTCCCAGAGTGTAACCATGACACTGGCCCTTGTTCTCCTCTCCTGGCACCTGTTTTTTCTCCCTATCATGAGTTCTGGCCTCTGGGGGCACCAGCCCTTCATGCTTCTCTCCTGTAGCTTGGAATGCACTCCTGCTCCACAATGCTTTGAAAGATGCTTATCCCATCATCCTTCCAAACACAGGTCACACACCGCCTCATCTAGGCACCTCTAGAATCTCCCCAAGAGGTTTACACAGATCCTCTATTTCCACAGTACTTTCCCCTTTTCTATTATGGCACTCAAACAGTACTTTCTAAGGATTTACTTGCCCAAATTTTCAGCTAGGCGGTGGAGATCAGGGGCTTTGGAGTATGCTTATCTGTCCAGTGATGCCAGCCTATGTACCACAATCCTTGGTACACAGTGGATGCTGAGTACCCAACTGTGGAGTGTGTGAATGCATGAATGAACTATTTCTCATGATCCTCTGCCACCCCCTTCCACTTACGTACTCATGCCTGAATCTGTGACAGTCAATGGGCTCTTGAAGGGTACCACAACAACCGTATCAGTCATGTGTCTTTCCCCAACCTTATCCTACACACACCTGCTTTTCTTCCTAAGAGACACACTGACCACAGGCCAGGGGTTCAGCCAATCCCTCCATCATGGGGCCATTCTGACCCTTTTCCATCTTCTGTAACTAAGGCATAAATCTCAGGGGTGTAACCCAGGAGCCACATAGCACTGTATTCTTTACTCAGAGTAGAGACCCACCATTAGGATGCCCTGCATCTTGAGAATCACCCATCACTTCCATGACAGCTCTTGGACAGTCACTGTCCAGTCCCCCACCTCCTCTCCCTTCCCTATCTGGACTTATGGCCTCCCTTGCCATACTCAGGCTTGAACCATTGCAGTGCTTCTTGGGAAAGGCAACTGCAAATATATACTTATAGATGTAATAAAAAAATATGGTGTATGTTTAAATTAAAAAATTTGTCACAGTAAAAAGACACATTGCCATTAGTTCCCTTCAAAATACTACCTCTTACTTTGAACACACTTATCCCATTGTTTTTACCACTTTCTGAAGCAGTTTTGGAAGTCCTCTTTCATGAGTATCTTTATGAGGTGCAATAAAAAATACCATGAACACTGCTGCCGATTGCCATCCAGTGGGAAGCCAGGCCTGTAAAAACATGACACTGCATCCTCACCACCTTGTTCACCATTTCTGATACCATGTGACTTCTGGCTCCTCCCCAAAGTCAAAATGACCATTAAAGGTAAACATTTTGAATCCACTCAGGACATCAAAGCAGCCACAGCAGCACAACTCACAAAAGAAGACTTCCAGAAATGCTTCAGAAAGTGGTAAGAACAATGAAATAAGAGTATTCAAAGAGGGAGAGTGGGGAATGGGATTCATGCCAATGTGTCTTTTACTGTAATATGTTTTTAAAACCTTTATGCATTGATTAGTTTTTGGTCACTCCTTGTACTTGTCTGTATCTGCCAAATACCTGGACTCTTTCATTCAAGCCTGGTTGAGCGCCTGGACCCCATGTAATTCTCACCTCTGTTTAGAAGCTCACCCAGAGCTTGACATTGAAGATGCCTGTCCTGTGAATGGAGCCCTACACACCAATAATGATGTGCACTAATTTTCTTTTGTTCAAATTAAATATTTTTGAACTACTGTCAATTCAGGACTTCTTGACTATTTTCTGGACAATTAGTTATTTGATCTTAAATGCTGACCTTTATTACAATTACATTTCAAGTTTCCAGGTTAAGCTGAGGACTTAAGCCAGGACAAATTCAAGTGAACCAAGATGTTTCCATCCATGATTTATAAACATCCCCTTGAGGGAATGACACTCAAACCTTCCACACGTCCAGGTGGATCTGTGATTGGGAATTTACTGAAGAATAGGCTCTTTGCAAGTGCAGTTAAGGGTCTTCGGGGAGATCATTCTGAGTAAGAGTGGACCCGGAATCCAGAAGTGTGCGTACAAGAGACAAACAGGGAGAGGAGAGCTATGGAGAGGGGTGCTGTGAAGGTCAAGGCAGATCGGCGTGATGCTGAGACTCCAAGCAATTCCTAGAGTCACCAGAGCTGCAAGGGAGGTTTTCTACCAGAGCCCACGGAGGGTGCAGGTCTTCTGACTATTTGATTGCAGGCTTCTTGCCTTCAGAATTGCGAGAGCCGAAGTATTTGTGGTTTTAAGACCTGTCGTTTGCAGTAGTCTGTTATGGCAGCCACAGGAAACCAATATGCTTGCTATGCCCCCTTTTGCATTTCCATCAAAGAATTGCAGGATCCCAGAACATGAGCTCAATACCACAGCGGATATCTTCACAGTCAACACTCTCATTTCAAGGGAGAAAGCTAAGACCAGAAGAGAAAGAAGAATGGCTTCTAATGATGCAGGCATCCTGATTCTCCTTCCATTTTACTCACTCAGGGAAATGTTGAAATGCTAGAACAACAGAAAGGGTCTTCGGCTGTTCACCAGAAAACCCACTCTAACTCTCCATCACCATGGGTGCCTGGTAGTGGGAATGTTGCTGCCACCTGGACATGGTCACCACAGGGAAGGAGCCTTGTGCAGTGGTCTTTTCCTGGAGGAAATACACTGCTACCCACTTCTCTCTGTGAGCACATAGCACTCTTCCAAGGGTCCATTCTCAGAAGCCTCCCACTTGCTTCTTGCACACATTTCCTTTATTAATGAGGCCTTTCCCTCATCCTAGATTTGGTGTCTTCATATTTCTGATCAAGCCGCAGAGAAAACATCAGCAGGTTTTCAGCTTCCCAACAATTAAACCCAGCTGGGCTTGGAGATCTCATCGAAGAACTGTGTTCTTTCTTGTTAATCTCCTAGGTGTGGAAATGCTCCCCAGTAACGGGTGGAATGAAAACAGGACATTAATAATGAACATCTGCGGAGTGTTTTCCTCGCTCACTGTGCATTTTCGCATCGCAGTCCTAACTGCAAGCTTCCAACAGTCCCCCAGGCAGCTGTCATCACAAAGTCTCCACCGCTGTGTAGGTGGAGCTGCCTGAGCTGGGGTGGCCAATCAGATGGTGGCCAGCCCCACCCACGGGGGCCCGGGGATGGGCGCTTGACCAAGCCTGGCCAGAGAACATCTTTTTCTTTTCTGGGGGTGTGGAATATAGCTTTCATTCTGGCTCGACCTCAGCGTCTCTAAGAACTGATTCCTGGAGGTTCCACGCAGCTTTTTCTCCTCGTTGCTTACGGGCTCCGCTTCTCCTCCCATGAATCGAGCTCATCAGAGGGTGCCTTGTGTGGCACAATCAGTGACAACTGGCGGAAAGACCAGCAGATGTTGGCACAGCTGCTTTGCCACACTGACAGCGTCTATTCACACTGGACATCAGCACACCTAGACCCTGCAGTTCTACATGTGAGTTTATACCCAGCAGAAACACATCCGCACCAGGAGCTCATACTGGACCAATCCTAGGAGTGTGAATTGCAGTGGCCCCATACTGTGAATTACTCAAAGCCCAGCAACAGAGGTTGGATAAACATGGTGGGAGTATTCACAGGGCAGGTTATCCACAGCAATGAGAATGGCCATCTACAGTGACCTGCAACAGTCAGGACGAATCTCACACAATGATGAACAAATTAAACCAGATGCCAAGACTCTCACCTCTTTGTATGTGTGTACAGGGCTGTGTGCTTGGTACACAGCTCACACCAGTTGTAAAGCTGACTTACACAAACATGAGCAGAGCTGATTTTGTTGCTCAAAATCAGGATAGGAGTGGCCACAGGGGGTCGGCCTGGAAGGGAGTTTGAGGCATCCTCATGCTTGGTTTCTTCTCCCTTGGTATGCGTGGGTGTGCTCAGTTTTAGAAAATCCTTTCAGCCAGCCAGTTATAAGTATACTTTTCTGCATCTATTCAACTTTTTAAAAGGTAAATAATTTTTTTTGAGACAAGGTGTCAAAAAATAGTTTAGACTGGCCTTGAACTCACTGTGCTGCTCACTCTGGCCTCAAACTCATGGTGGCTCTCCTGACTCAGCCTTAGAAGTGCTGGGATTACAGATATGTGGCACCAAGCCTGGCTCAGTTTTTTTTTTTATCTTTCTTTTGCTTTAACAAACAAACAAAAAGAATCAGTGGTGTTCATCCTAGGAAAGGAGACTTGCAGAGGAGACAGCAGGGCTGGTCAGTCTTTGAGTGTCACGTGGAGGAGCGAGGTCCAGGAGCATGCCGTGAGATGGGGGACAGAAGCAGAGTCCCTGGGAACACTTGTGCTCAGAGCAGGGAAAATCAGGACTTTCCCAGTATGACAAGGCTGGCCTGGGCTGCATCTCTGTGTAGCTTACTCCCAGGAAGAGTCCAGGTGTTCCTGATCCCTGCAACTCAATACATCTTGTGGACACTGTCTGGCCCTCTCAGACCTTGTTTCCATGGTCCAGTCCTCCCCATCCATTGCTGCTGGTGTCCCTCCTGCCAGAAACCTCAGTTTGCTTGAAGAGCTGGCTTATGACAAGGGCAGGACCCTGGTTGGCTGCAACTGAAAGGCTACCTTGACTCTTCTGCATTTGGCTGCCTCTCAGTCCTCTTCAGTCTGTAGGTTTGCTTTTAGAACAAGGAAGCTGCACACAGGCCCAACAGCATTAGCTGTGTTAAGCATCTGAAGTGCTGTTGGCATCAAAGGTTCAAATTAAAGTCTCTATTTTAAGCAAAAGGGGACTGGAGCAGATTGCACTGAGAAGACTCTTCCACAAGGATGGATTCTTTTTCCTGGAAAATAACAAGGTGCAGTATAACTCAGATTTACTAAAGAGGCCAGCTTTTCAAGGGTGAGCAAGTTTCTGATCTATTTGGCTAAGGTAGAGCCTATTTACTTAAAGTCTCTTCGTGTGGATATGACCTTGGAGGTGTTAGGTCAAGTTGGAGGTACGATCCAGGGTGATCTATGTACCTGGCCCTGTTCTGAGAGCCACCATCTCTTCAGCTTCCCCATCATGATGGGGTCATGCTATTGCCATTCCTTTTCCAACAGGAGGGAACTGAGGCTGGGGGAGGTTCCATAACTTTCTCCCAGTTCATCCAGGCAGTGAACAGCAGAGCTTGGCTTCAAAGCCAGGCAATCAGGTTCCAGAGAGCATCCTCTTGACCACCACCCCTGCTGCTGGCACCTGCTACATGCAAAGTGTCATACACAGCACTTTTCACACCCACCATGAACACCAGGCAGCACAGTCCCCACATGCTAGAGGAAACTGTGGTGTACAGAAGTAGAACGTCTTGCCCAAGGTGACTGATTATTAATGAACAGAGCCCAAACCACTCCACCCCCACATCCCTGCACTCTCCATCTGAGGAGGGGAGTGTCCTGCTTTACTTGGTTCCACAGTCATCTCAACTGCTGTATGGAGTTTGGTTTACAGCATGTTCTCAGTAAAACCACTTCTTCCCCTTCTGGGTATGTGTTAACATGCATTCATTTGGTTTGACCCATGGGTGATATTTCCAAAGTGTGATGTCTATATTTGGATGTCTCCTGAAAGCCTCATGCAATCACAAGCAGGATCTTGGGAAGGTGACTGTGTCATGGGCATTCTAGCTAGCCTTGTGTCAGAGGTGGGCCTGGAAGAGGTGGATCACTGCAGAAGCTCATGTTTCCCTCCGCAGGTCCTTCCTTGACACCCTGCTTCCCGGGTACCATGAGGTGAGCAGCTCTCCTCTGCCAGGCCTTTCCTCCATGCTGCCAAAGATACTCCCAAAACATGAGCCAGAATGAACCTTTCCTGTTTTCGTTTTGGGTGTTGGGTACTGTGTCCCAGTAACAAGGGAAATAATTGAAACACAAATTATTTCAAATTCTTTGGGGAGAAGGATTTCCTCAAAAAACGTACCCTACCTGGTAGCCCCAGTGTAACCTTTTATGCTTTGTGTGCCCTTGGGGAAGAAATATAATTATCAGTTCCAATATTTCCTGGGAGATAAGGATCCATATCCCTGCCATTGTCTCTTCTGGATTGTTGTGACTTCAACACTGTGGCCAGGTGAACATGCTTTCAAAAAAACTGAAGGGTTAAAGCCTGTAAGAGTGAAAGAATCAGTCCATTCCAATGTTATCTTTTCCATATATAGTATAAAAGTAAAATGGAAAGAGAAGAGTTTGTGAACCCACAGTGTTATTTTTATGAGATTCAACTGGTGCTAACCCAATGAACATGTATTTATTAGTCCCCTGTCATGTGCCAGGCACTTCATTTGTGGCGGAAACAGTGATCAGGAGAGACAAGCACCCATCCATGAAGGTCAGTTAATCTTTTTCTGGATTAGCCTTCAAGAATATGCAGTTTTGAAATAGCTACCATTTAACTGAGCTTGTCCTATCTCCCAGGCAATGTGCAATGAACACGTTGTACATAAAACTCATCTCAGACAAGCTATTATTGTGCCCATTTTACACATGAGAAAAACAAAATACAGGAACAGTTTTTAATTTGTACCTAAGTTAGTAGCAGAATTCAATTGAAACAGCAGGCACTTGTTAGGCTACGGCACACCTGTAATAATCCAATCCTATGTTTGAATAAAGTGTGATTTACATTTACAGATAAGAGCTCAGAACAGACCCAACCTCACCGGATAACATGAGGTCAGCTGAGGCAGGTCAGACTCACCTGGAATGAGGGCACACTCAGATCAGGGCAGGAGGGTGTCCTGGGGGTCAAGGGAACAAGACACAAGCCATGCCAGGTCTGGAGGTGGATGCTTATGTACACTCTGGTCATCTCCCATTCCCAAACATTGCCTCCACATCCTTCATAAGCGCCTTCTTCCTTAGAGATCTCGGCTGTCCCTTCCTGTTTCTGCCATTCACCACTCTTCATTGTGCCCATGGACCTCAGGTCCTGGCCCTCAGCTGTCCTTTGAGGTCCATCCTCCAGCATGGGTAAGCCCAGCCTCCACGCACATGCCTTACCCAACACTTTGGTCTCTGGGTTCCTTGATTTCCCATCCCCAGCGATACCCTCTGTAGTGGATTGACAACAGGTGGTCAACTTATAACACTCAGCTGAACTGAGTAAGCATGGTTCTGAGTGTATGAGGCCTACTTGAGGATTGTTGCCAGCAGCATAAGAGGCAGAACTGGAGAAAGAAGAAGTTAGGCTGTAGGGAACTGAGAAAAGCTGTTTAGAGTGGGTAGAAGCTGTAAGGAGCTGTTAGTTCTTTTGGAGGACCTTGTCATGCTGGCTTTCCTGAAGAACTTGGCTGTTTTCATCCTCCAAGGAGCTTGGGACCTTGCTGGCACTGAGAATAGCTTTGGTTCACTTTGTGGGAGCTCTGGTCCTCACTTTGAGCATCACCGGTTTCTGGAGGGGAAGATGGTGCACTGCCAGTCTCCTGGAGAAGCTTGCTGTGTTGGCTTTCCTGATGGAAACTCAGCTGTCTTCTTCATTGGAGGAGTTCAGGACCTCACTGTTGCTAAGCATGGCTGTGGTACTTTTCAGGGGAGCTGTGATTCTTATTTTGAGCATCGCTTCCTGGCTCCAGTGCAGATCCCTCAGCCTGCTGGCACAGATCCTTCATCCTGCTGGCACAGACTTTCTAGATTCTACCACTGACCTTTGGGCCTTCCAGAGTAGATCTGTGGAACAGGCTTGCATGAGACAGTATCATGGGCTCTAGGCCTCCAGCTGGATTCATGGGAGGCATTGTTATGGACTCTAGGTATTCAGCTGGACTCATGCAGGACATTTCCGTGGGATCCAGACCCTTTAGCATGTGGACAGATTTCCTGCACTCTTTTGTATACCATTCTTTGGGTGACTATTATAAATAATCTTATAAAATATGTGTCATTTATTATATTGTTTCACTTGAAATAAGCCACAACCTAGAGCACCCTCCACTCCAACCATCCATTGGTATGGAATTCACTAGCTACCCTCATCACTCACTACTGAAACATCAAATTCATGACCACAGCACCAGCTTTCCATCTTCCTGGCACTCTCTTCCCTCTGCACTTGAACTTCAACCTCATTGAGACTTCCAGCCCTTTAAACCCTCTACTGTTTTCCAGTGTATCAGCTCTCATCTTGCGCTATAAACTCCCCAATCTGGCCCAGAGCCCAGGCCCCTCATGCTCACACCTTGTCCTTCTTTCTTCATCCACAATTGATCCCTCGTACTGGTGACGCCCTGCAAGCTAAGGTGCCTGGAAAATACCACACCCTGTCATGTTCCACATGGACCCCTGCTGATTCAAAATCAGTGCTGCCTATAGTCTGCCCATTCCCCAAGGCCATGCTCCAAACTCTCAAGGTTTATATAAACTCCCCAAACTGCCTCACCAAGATGATAGCAACAGATAGACGGGTGCATCCCTTAGGTAAGCTGAGGTTATTTTAATAAAAGATGTGAGCAGAGCAGAGGGAACCACCGAAGCCCAGGCAGAGGGTGCTGTGTAGGGAGACCACTGTGACCTTCCAGTTCCTGTATCCCTCCTTCAGTGTCTGTGCTTCCCAGTAGACTGACTCTACAGAACCAGCTGAAATGGAGCAGAGTGGGACAAAAGCAGGCATAGCACGGGGTTGGAGGATGGAGGGAAGCGTCCAGTCCACACCATCCAATCCTCAGCAGGTGGTTCCACCTCCTACTTGTTGCCAACTAATATTAAATGCCTTCACTTGCAGCTCTCCCTGTGGACACTGTTATGGCTTGTGTCTAGATGTCCTGCCACAGCCCCCTGTGGTCATGGGTGGGGCTTTTCAGAGGTGGCTGGATCTAGAGTGTGTGATGCTGGGATTGAGTGTTTGAAGCTGGAATTAAGGGGGCCTCACTCTGGGAGTGAGTGCTGCCAGTCAAATGGCATGAACCCTGGATATAATGGGACAGAAAGCAAGGCCAGCTGCTGTTACTTCGCTACTTCCTTGCTTTGCCGCTTTCTGCATGCCATGAACTGTTTCTCCTCATGATGCCCCTCTGCCATCCCACCCTATCTCAAAGCCAGCTGACTGTTGACTGAAACATCTACAAACTGAGCCAAGTTAAACTTTTCCACATTTTATTTTGGGTTTTGGGTATTTTATCTCAGCAATGAAAGAAGTTAAGATGGTACTGTCCACCCTGTGTCCATCCTAAGTGTCATCCTCTGCAGGTCCAGAAAACATGTGCACTGCACCCTTCCTGCCAGGGTGGTCTGCACCTGGACCTTTAGGACATTGCATTACATGGAATTAGGGACTCCCTTAATTTAGAAATCAGTGAATTTCAATTAACTTCTAACTAAAACCAGCATGCCCTTTAGTTAGGAAGGCAGCCAACCACAGTTGTCCTAGCAATGCCTGTAATTTTGGCAACAGTAGAAAGTGCAAATATTTTGATATCACATCATAGTTATTATGCATATGTCTGTCATTGCCTCCTCATGCTTTTAGATCTTAGTGAATACATTAGTTAAAAAGCCTATACATTATTGAGTTGCAAAATTATTTTGTAAAAGTTTCAACAGAACAATCTCAGTATCACTGACATAGTGTGTAGCTCTGTGTGTTCTACTACATGCAGTTACAAGCATTACTCTGAGAGAGGATTCATAGGCATTATGAAGAGGTCCAGATCCACCTATATGCAAATGTCTTGGCTGGGACCCAGGCAGGGCGATGGCAGGGATGTGTTCCTATTCTTCACCACCAATGAACTAGTGTAAGACTGGCACATGACAGGCATTCTTAATATTTGTTAACGAACGGGTGAATGGATGGACAGATAGAGGAATGAATGGATTTTTATCACCTCTGTTTAACGCTTTCTCCTTTGTCTGCCTTCCGTCTTCCTGTCCACTCTTTTGTCTTAGCCTGTGGCTCTGCTCCTCCCTCTTCTCCCTCTAAATCTCCTGCCCCTTTTCCCAGTCCCTTGGGATGCTTTTCCCTTTCTTGTTCTTCACTGTAAATAGTCATTTGCTGTTGTTGTCTCTCTACTGCCTTCCTAGCCAGCAGGCCTCACCCTGGGTTCCCTGTTTTCTCTACTCTACCCACCACTGCCCTGCTGAGAACTTCTCTTTCTAAGGTCAAGTTTACCCGCTCCTTGGCCAAAGGAACGCAGCAAAGCATGGGAGAAGGTGTTTACAGGCTTTTCCCTCCTGGGGTTCCAGGCAAGTGGACACAAGACAAGTGACAGCAAGGGCATGTGGGATACGAAAGGAGTGCAAAAGCTCTTGAGAGTTAGGTGTCTGGTGTGGCTTTGACACTGGTGACAAGAGCCACTCCATACACTCACAGGCAACTTGGGAGGACTTGGACATCGACCCTGAGGCCAGGTTTGATGATCTCCTATAACTGTCTCCAGGGGTTTCCCACGTCCCTTCCTGTGGGCTCTGATTACATCTGTCAGCTATTTGCTGCCTGTCACTGGGAGACCAAACAGTCTCCCCACCTCTGTCACTCCATGGATCTCTTTCCAATGCATCCCTCAAATACTGGGGTTTCCGAAGGTCTATTCTGAGCTTTTGGTTACCTTATCCTGGGGAAATTTTCCCTAAACTCCGCTGTCCTCCCCTGCTTCCTTTGTTTGTCTTCCACACCAGCACCTGCGCTAGGTGTGCTGCTTGGGTGCACCGGCCCGGGTGCTTCTTACGCCCTGTCACCAGCCCACAGTGTGGTGAGGCCAGCACTCCAAACACAGGACTTGGGGTGGGGAGAGTCTTCAAGAGCCTTTCAGGGTGTCTGCAAGATCAGAACTACATTCATCGTATTAAGACTTCACTTGCCAAACCGTACACTTGCACCTGAGAGTACAAGTGTTCCATGGGCTGTGAACACGTGATGACAGAATATAAAGCAGAATGCACACTTTTCTAGAGTTTGGGGTGTAAATATGCACATTTTCAAAGACTATCTCAGCTTGTTCTCAAGACTTTTACTGTGTTTTTACGGCCGTCTTTAGTTGTAATTGCTTAATATTTGTTATCTCAACATTATCCATATACCACTCATCTGAAATCCAAGTTTTCTTTGCACTTACTCCGAAACATGAAAACTAGTTCTACTTCGTCATCTTGTTCTGGAAAATAGAAATAATTTCAAAACAATTTCTAGAAAATAAAAATATAAAAATTTAAATCTTACCTAAATTCATCCATCTTTATTGTATACTATAGTGATATTTTACTTTAAAATAAATGATTTATTCACAGTATATTTTTTCTTCTATTTATAGGTAGATCACTGGTCTTAGAAAATTTAAAATTCTCACCTCCTTAGCCCATAGCTGTATCATCCATGAAGAAAGATGCTAGAAAAGGCGAAATTGATGCATTCAAATTTTAACTTAAGAGAAAGCTGCTGCAAAGAAACTGGGTCAGATAACAAAGAAAACTGCACTGAAACCATGCAAATTACTTTCCCTTAGCTTTAGAGATATGAATAATTTATCTCATTGCATCTTATGGAATACAGCATTTTGCAGTAACTCTATGGTACTAGTCAAGCTGTGGCATCATTGTGTGACCAACTGATTCAGAGTTTTAAAAAAAGGAACAACATATGTTAAACAGCTTCCTCAAAAGCCAAACACTTGTACATTATGATTTTTTAAACCACAAAGGAAGAAGCCACTGAAACGGGGATGGGCTGAGTCCTACGTCACATTGCCCGGAGGATTGCGGCAGGAAGACAGCACTCCCACGTCCCAGTCACATGATCACCCTTGGAATTAAAGGTTGAGCTGCACACATGAAGACCAAGTTACTGTTCAGCTATGTTTTTTTTTTTTTGGCGGTACTGGGGATTGAACTCAGGACCCTGCACTTGCTAGGCAGGCGCTTATTCCACTGAGCTATATCCCCAGCTCCCCTACTGTTCAGCTATGGATCTGATACCAGCACCAGCCACTGTCAAGACCTTTGATGCAGACACTTTGTCACAAATGCAGTCTGGCCGAATCTCAGCATACCTCCCTGCTGCTGAGAACCCATGGTGGGTGACACTGCAGGTTCCTCTGCATGCATCAGAGAGGCGGTGCCAAGCCAACCAGGCACTGTACTTCTCATGGGCACAAAATCCCCAATAAAAGCTGTTTCACTTAAGGACAGCATTGAGGAAGCAGGAAAAAATATTAACTTATTACATGTTTCATTCTTGATCATACCTTTTTAGTATTCTGTGTGGCAAATGGGAAGTGTCTACAGGTACCTCTTTCCAGACAGAAGCGCTTGTGATTAGGTGGTCAGCTGATGCTTTGCACAGGACATCATTTTTACTTCAAAGTGTGAGTGACTTGCAGCTCAGAAGATAAACAAAAGGGTAGTCATTTCACGGAAGATGGCTAAGTGTGCATGTGGCCAATAACCAAATTTGAGTTTTCAAGTGAAAATCAAACTTGGAGAGAATTTGGACCCATCATATGAGTCTGATAGCTTCCAAAACTTAAAGGCTTTTTGATGAGTTTAGCATATTGTTAGAAATGTGATTTTTAAACATTGTACACTGGAATATGCCAACACTTGGGATGTCTGTATAAATCAGTGTTTGTTTTCAGATTATCATATATTATGTCACAAAGTCATGAAGAGGTTAAAAACACTTAAATTTTAAAGATAGACTGAAGGATTTTAGTGCAACAGAGAATGAAAGGCATATTGACATGATTTCAGATTCTATACTGGAACTAATCTTTAAAGAACAACCATCTGTTCTATTTGGCACAATACCAAAAATCAATATCCAAAATTATCTGAAAAATAAGCTATTAAAATACTTCTCATTTGTCTAACTTCTTATCTGTCAGAAATTGGGTTTTCTTCTTCTGTATCAACTGAAACATCACTTTGTATCAGACTGAGGGCAGAAGCCATTATAAGAGTATTATTTTCAATAAAAGAAGATGTTAAAGAGATTCATAAAAAGTAAGTAACATTTTTCTCCATAGTTTTGTTTTGGAAAAATACACATTTTTATTAAATAGGTTATTTGTGCAGAGGGGTTATTATTTTTGAAAATGCATGCATGAATAAATATGTTTAATTTCCCGGTTTGTTTGTATTTTTAAATGTTAGTAGATAAAAAGCTCTTTGACCACATCAGTGTTCTCCAGCCTAAGAAGTCCTGAGACTGCGCCCTTCAGGAACTGCTCTGAATGTCTACTGGGTGTGCACAGCAATAGTCATGAGTACATCAAGTGCACACTTCAACAACCTCACTTAGCAAAAACATCAGCCAACAGTGCTGGAATGTGCACTACTGCCAAGCGCTAGAACAAAATGCCTTATGAACATTGTATTGAATTCTCACAACACTCTACATAATTTGTTTGACAGTTGTCAACTAGCAAAGGATCCCGGAAAGCTACCAGGGAATAGAGAAGTTGGAAAAGTAGAGGAGAAAATATGTGACCATAATCCAGAACCCAGAGAGATGCCAAAGGGGAGCTCTGCAGTGAGTCATTTCTCAGAGCACCCCTGCTGGGTCTGGAGGGCAGCTATAGGACTGACGCACTTGTACAGAGGATCTTTAGGAGAACATAGCATTCCAGGCAACTCCAGCTCTTTGTTCATCAGGCATAGGAGGTTCCAGTAGTCTGAGAGCCACTTTCCCTGCCAAAAGATATGCTGGCAAGTTCAAGAAAAGTGCTTTGGGAGATGACAACTAGAGAACGGATCATCTTAATTTGTTTGCACTACTATAACAGCACACCTGAGACTCATAGTTTATATAGAGCGTAGAGTAATTTTCCCACCGATCAGGAGGCTGTGAAGTCCAAGATCAAGGCACTGGCAGGCTGGGTGTCTGGTGAGATCTGCTCTCTGCTTCTGGGATGATGCCTTTGCAGGCACACTGTGTGTGTACTCGCATAGCAAAAGGTGGATGATGGAAAGGTCCTTAACCCTATTCATGCAGGAGGAGCTCTGTGGTTTAATCACCTCCCAGCTTTTCTTACTATCACCCAGACAGCCCCTGTAGTCTGGAGGAGACATGTTTGGACTACAGCAGGGGTCTCAGTGGGCATGAGCATAGGGCACAGGTGGCACCTAGCATGTCCCATCTCGTAGGTTACCTGAGCACCCAACATGTCTCCAGGAGAAGACAGGTTATACATAGGATCACGTGCATTGCCCATATTGGTAAACAATGTCCTTCCAAGACTGAAGCATGAGTATGATCCAGGACCCCTCTTCCTTTGTCTCCCATCTCTTGTGGAAATATGGTGATTAATTGTCAGTTTTCACTCTGTGATATCTCAGGAGTGCATGCATACTGAAAATCCTGGACTCCTACTTTGGCAATAGAATAAGCTGTATCCTCTACCCAACTCTAGAACAGATTCTTAACCCACCAGCCTTGGGAAGAGAGGGAGCCACAGACAGAAGATGTCAACCTACTCCTGGATGGCCATCTCTAAGGAACAGAGAAGGGCAGGGCAATGCTTGCATCTCACATGACAATCTGTTCGCATGGAGGAAGCATAAGCAATATTTACTATCTAATCACTCTGAAGTCCAAAAGGGCTATGAGCAGCAGGAAGAGGTGGTAACAGCTTGTTTCCCAGTAAGTTATTTAAAGGGTGGAAATTTTGGTAGAAATTCCTATTTGGGTGATCAGATTAATAATGAGGACAGGAAATGTGTCTCTGTACATTTTCTACCCCTTCTGCCACCACCTTAGTTGACTTCAGTGGAGAACTCCCTGACTTCTCTGCCTCTGCTCTCTCTTCTGCCACCCAATTCTATGGTCCCAAGGAGCTCTGGCTAAGGTATCAACACTTCCTGTGTCTCCTCCCTACTTCCAAGCCTCCTTTTATCTGCAAGATGAAATTTAAACTCCTAAGCCTCACACTCAAGCTTCTTGGTGATCTACTCCCTGCTTTGCTGGCCTTCTCTCCAGTCCTTCAACTTTTTGCATTTTATGTCTTTGTGTGTGTGCGTGTATGAGATGTCTCTTCACTGCTTCATCCTGACCTGAAACCTGCCCCTCAGCCTCACCCAGTGTTCAGCTTAAATGTCACCCTTACGAGGGAGCCTAGTCTAATGTCTTCAGGCTAATGTAGGCCCCCTTTCTGTGCTGGCGAGGTTAGCACTCATCCGCACTATCCTGGAACTTCTTGCCACTCATCACGATAGAACCGTGAGTTCCTCGGGGGCTGAGATCCCATGCTACTGGTTGCTGCTCTAGCACCCATCCCAGAGACTGAGACCCCCGAGTGATGAATGGATGAAAGGGCAGGAACACTTCAGGACCACAGACAACTGCAGAAAGACTGCTTGGAGGCCTCCAAAACCATGTTAAGGGTAGTGGGGTTGATCCCAATTAGTGGTCCCTCTGATGCTTTAGATTGGCCTTTGTAGTTCCTGTCCTGCAGATTCAGTCTATTTGCTGGCTCTCTATATAAAAAAACTCAAATCTATCCATTTTCTACTTATCTCTTACATGCCTAACCTAAGACACTATTATCTTTCCTGGGCCACCACAGGAACCTCCTAAATAGACCCCTCCCTTCCGCTCCTCCATACATCCCCCATATAGCCATCACACTCATCTTTTGAAATTATTAATCAGCTTTGTGTAGTAAAGGTAGACATTTTGGAATTTGTTCTTTGCCAGTACTCCCAGCAAGAGGAGGAATCACTTTCTCTCTCTTCTCTGAGTCTGGGCTGACACAGTGGCCCAGGTCAGAGACAGGATATAGCAGAGACCTCTCCATGTAGCTTCCAGGACCAGGGCCTTGAGTAGCAGCTGCACAGATTTAGGCAGTTTACAAGGCTGCAAGGTGGACAACAAGAACACTTATATACCACATGGAAAAAACACAACAACAATAAGTAGTAGCAATAGTAATGCTTTTAAGAAGACTTATTAGAATGCTCGAGACCTTTACCCTTTGTCTCACAATTCTGGGAGTTTGGTATAACTAGCCCTATTTTTCACATGATCGCTAAAAGTCTAATTTCCTCGACAAACCAGAAGCCAGCTCCAAAATCTGGCCCTCAATGAGCCAGTCTTGGCCTTCTACTTTCCATGCTGATGGGAAATTCCCAAATCTTCCTTTCTCCTAGGGAACTATGACCAACACTATGCCCCCCTTCCAGACATTAGGTTTAAAAGACAAGTCCAGTTACTGACGAGCTCTTATTTTCTCCAAATTATTAAAACAATAAGTCACTCTGCTCTCACATGTCACATTACACAACTGTGATATTCATCTTGCCCTAAGAAACTTCCCATAAGCACAAGGGCAAATTCTGTAATCAAAACCATATGTTAACCAATTCCCCAAACACCAGCACACCTTCCTTCCTTCCAAATCGCATTGCTTTTTGAAACTCTTCATGAGGTAAAAGGGACTGGTATTCCTATGTCCCTTCAGTCACAGCAAAGTCTGTGGCTAAAGCCACCTTTCAAAACAATTCCTGCCCTGCTGCCCCCAATCACCTCTTTGCTCCCAGCCTCCCTCTCGCAAAATGCAGAATGACCTCCTGGCCAGTGAGAAGCAAAACATTTTTGTTCTATAGGTCAGTCTTACTTTTATGAACCTAAATTATATCAGTCAGTCATAACCTTATCCTACTTATGAAAGAATGCAAAAGTGCACTTCCTCAAAACCAGGGTAATCTGTAATTTCAATTACATATGGTGTAAAGGGACCAGAGCTGTGGTGCTATTCACGTGGCAATGTATAATCAGCCACAGGGAAGCAGTTCACGCAACTCTGCTGCACCAGAGCTGTTTATATTTACTGTGTCACCAGCATATGCACACATGGATGCCCTAAAAAAGGGAAGTGTTCAACACTAACTCACAGGAAAACACACAGAACACAAAGCACTAAAAAGCAAGCACTCACCTTGCAGAAGGTAAAGAACATTTAAACTTCAGAACAGGAGGCACAGGAAACAGAGACAAATAAAACTCTATTTTATAGTTAACAAGCTGGTTCACATCACACCTGCCCCACCTGGTTGAGAAGCTGGTGGGGGTATTGATGGCCTCCAGGTAAGCTTGAGGTCCGAGCTAACCCCATACAGCTTCTTCAGAAAGCCCTCCACATGCTGCAGCCTTGCCTGCCTCTGCATGCTTCGCTCACTGCCCTGGCTGCCCTTCTGTGTCACATATGGACCATGTTGCCCACACCCATCCCTGTTGCCTTCCCACTAGCCCTTCTTCTTCCTCCTCTTCTGCTCTGACTTACAAACTGCAGCCCATTTTTAAGAGTATAGCTCAAAATCATGGCTGCAGAGACCTCCTTCACTCTGACCTCGGGATAGAGGTTTAGAGTTTCTCAACCTATCTGCATCAGAAGAACCACCTCACTTTGTTGATTGTTTCCAGTAAATTCAACAGCAGTACCCTAAGCTCCATGAGGGTAAGGGCCTATCCGGTGTGATCACTGTAATATCCTTGCCACCCACTGGGATATATAGGACCTACATAAAGGGAAGCTACTGTCTTTAACAGCAGTTCTCAAAGTGTGGTCCCTGGACAAGTGGTATCAGCACCCCATGGAGAATGTTAGGAAGAAGATGCTCTGGTCCCAGCTCAGACCAGAGACCTTCAGAATCAGAATCAGAGGTGGGGTCTGGAAATCTGAGCTCTAGGCAGCCCTCCATCGGGTAATCCTGAGGCACTTCAGTTTAAGACCATGAGACACTCACAGTCCTAGGAAAGACGTCAGCTGTGTGGCTACAAAAGACAAAACTGGGACCGATGGGAAGAGGTTCTTTTCCATCTGATTGTGGGACAAGGGACAGCCAGGATTTTCTCAAAATTAGGAACGTTCCTTGATAAAACGGATTTGAATGTGTCTTAGTTATTTCCTTCATTTCTGGGATGAAATACCCAACACCCACAGCTTAAAGAAGGAGGGGTTTATTTCTGCTCACTTTTCAGTCCCAGCCTCCCAGCTCCAGGGCAGAGCAGCACAGCAGAGGGGCCTGGTGGAGGGAAAGCCGCTCACAGCACAGCTGACAGGAAGCCAAAAGCGAAGGCAGGAACCGCAGAGGGAGACAGAGTCTTCCAGCCCATGCCCACACTGACCCACCAGCTCGGATTGGGTGCCAACTCCTACCAGCGTATCTAACGCTAAATTTACCAGTGAGGTGGCCCGCTGATGAGTATGTCACCCCTGTGACCCAATAACCTTGTCCAAGGTCCTTCTGTGAATGCATGAGGCTGGAGCAGGGGCACCTAGACATGGACTATACCCAATGTGAGAGCGCAGAGAACTCTAGACACTTGATTGTGCAGTGTGTGCAGGTCCATTTTCTGCCTTGGAGGTAGCACTCAATAAATGTTGGCTTGACTATGGCAGAAGGCATCTCAGTCAGGCAATGTTATCTGTTTTTATGTTCCCATTCATCTCTAAGACTTGTAGAGACACTACCATTTTTCTTGCTCTGGGAGTTCCAAGCAATGTGACAAAGCGTGGAGTTGTCTTAGGATAAAACATCTAATGTTGAGTAAATATGACAAAATCCATTAGCACTCTTCCACTTCAAGAGAAGCCAAGCTATGCAAATTTTATAAATGACTACAAATAACTCAATTAAATTCAGTTAGGAAGCTATTTCACAGAACAAAGAAGCCGCTGTCTCCTGGAGATTGATGAGAAGAGGCTAACTCCACCGGAAATCAAAGGGAACTTACTTCAGTGTGAAAGGTGGTCTATGCTACCATGGGCTCTTCATTGGGGTTGACTGCATAGGTAATCACGTGGAGTCTGAGGGTGTCAGAGTCCTGCAGTCCAAATAGCAAAAGATGTAAAACCTGATTGAAGTGACAAAGATCTTTACAGTGCCTCCTGATAACAATCAGCACAAGGACTCCCTGTTTAGCAACTGCCTTTTACCCTAATGTCCCTGCATTCTATGATGCGTCTCTTTGACTTAGAATCTGGTTGAACACCATGTTCTCAGTGCTCTTGACCCACAGCGCAGAGGAAGGTTCCCGGGGGTCTTTGTGTCATTATTTATTCCTGAAATAAATAGTTCAGTGATGATCCTGCATAGCAAGTGGCTTGATCTCACCACAGACACTTGAAAAATGATGTTTAGACTTTTAATACATCCATCAGTCCTAGATGTCTTTGTACCACACTTTCAAGCAGATGATTCCACCTTTTCCATGTATTATTATAGTTCATCTATCCAACCGGGAAAGACAAATGTAAAAAGGTGGTGTAGAGATACTAAATCTTCTCTTGCTTCTCCCATATCAAAATGCTCTGCTGCTTTCTCTGGAGGCTTTAACATTCTGTTCATGCCTCTCTCATAATGGAAGCATAAATTTGGAACATCGGGTGAAATGTACCAAAATGTAATGTTAAAGGAAAAAAAACGGAAATTCAAATCTGTACACTCAGTGTCCTCTGAACGTAAGAAAACGGGAATAAACAAAAAACTAAAAACAAATGCCGAAGTCATGAAGATAGGTCAATTTCTTGTTAATTTTCTTTCATTATTATCAAGGTGTGATATGAAAGGTAGTCGCACTGCTGTGCAGGATTAGACAAATAGAGCATAGAAGCAAAATGGGTGACCCAGCAATGGACACACAAAGAGAAGGAAATGGTGGGTGGCACGAGGGGTTGCAGGGGACCCACAGCAAGTGATTGTGATAAATGATGCTGAGATAAAGGGCTCTCTCTAAAGAACAAATTGAAGCTGGACAGAAATATCACCACATGCAAAGTCAAGATCGCATCATCCATAGCCATTTCTGAAATTTAACAGTCATGTATGCAAAGCCACACTTGGAACTATGAGAAGGAAATATCATTATGACTTCCGGCTTGGAAAAGACTTTGCAGAGCAGACATCAAATACTCTGACTTTCAGAGAAAAAGGTATAATTTAATTCTATTAAAACTAAGATCATTTTCCAGAAGTCACCATGAAATGGAAACACAAGCTACAAACTGCATATATAAATCCCCCATAAACCAGCAGGGAAAAGACAGCCTTGCTAAAAAGTGGCCTGAATGCAGATAGAAAGGCTGCAACCTGAAACAGGGAAAAAGACAGCTCTGAGGAGAGGAAAATATGTGTAATTTCAAAGAGATAAGATTCTCTTGAGGAGGAGAGAGCTCCCATAAAGAAAAAGATGTGTTAGAAGCCCACACGTAAGTAGAACAAGCGATGTTGCCAGCAATCTTTGTCAGTAATAAATGTGGTACTTTGATCTCTAGCTGCCTCATTTCTAGGCTTATTTCTCAATTGGGTCTGAGCCGGGGTAGGCAAAAAGGATGAGTGTGTTGTTTATTAGACTCCATTCCCAGTAGGAACTTGGATTTTACTCCAGATGGTTCTGAACAGGTGTGACATGCTCTGACTTCAGCCTTTGTGAAGTTCAGCCTTGGTGGCTGTATAGAGTATGAACTGCGGGGACAAAGATGAAAGGAAAAGATCATTAGTTCACTTTTGCCCTAACCCAGGACAGGGAGGCTGGCAGGCTGCAGCAGGAGGAGAGAAATAATGAGCTGCCTGGGCTCTTGGGGTTTGCTGTTGTGCTGAATGGAGGTGGCGAGAGGGAGGACAGGAATCAAGGATGAGCCCAAGGAGTAAACTGAAAGGAAAAGGGATCATGGCTATGAGGCATCCCGGTGGTAGAGGTGTGAATTCCCAGCAGCTTCTTGAGATGCCTCTCTGTCTCTGTCTCTCTCTGCCTCTGTCTCTGTCTCTGTCTCTCTCTCTCTCTCTCTCTCTCTCTCTCTCTCTCTCTCTCACACACACACACACCTCTCACAAAAATTTTTTTGGCCATAACAGAGTACCTGTTGAACAGTGGTCCCATAAGATTACAATGGAGCTGAAAACCTCCTATCATTGAGTGATATCAGAGCCACCAAGATGTCACAGCACAATGAATTGCAGTATGTAGGTGTCTGTGGTGATGCCCATCCTACACAGTAGAGCCTATACAGTGCACCACACCTGATGACAGCAACAAATAACTCCGTTACGGGATTGTGTATTTATAATGCTCATCTGCTGTTGTTACTTTAGAGGGTGCTTCTCCTTACCAACAAAAGTGTACTGTAGAGTGTGGTGCCCTGTCACACTCACTGGCAGCAGCCACCACCTACTGCCATGACTACATCTCCCGATGGCATCAGGAGCCCATGTCCAGAGGTGACCTGCACCACCCAGGTTTGTACAAGGACACTCCAGGATGCTGGCGCTATCACAGAAAAGCCTAACAATGCATTTCCCAGAAACTATCTGGTCATTAAGTGGTAGGTGGCTATTTACATGTTTTTAAATGACTTGGTGCTGATAAAATTTGATCTGAGTTTTAGCATGGACAATGGAGGGAATACTTTGTAGTGACAGAATTAAAAAGTGCAAAGAAATCAAGCCCCTGCTCTACAAAGAACATCGCATCGGCAGCCTCTGCCAGTGTCTTAGGAAGCTGGTTCCCTCTCTGCCGCTAAGGTTTCTCCACAGCCTGCCTCTCACTCATGAATGCTTTAGTCTTACAGCCAACAGCAACCCCAACCTTGTGCAAATATGACATTTCTGTCTGAACTAAGTGCACATAAAATGTCATCCTACCCCCAGCCAACAGAGCAACTTCCAATTATATCATGTTTTAAGGGACAATGACAAATGTGAAAGAGATCGCCTGGTGGCCTTTGGAAAGATAACAAAATTGCAAAGTCTTGGGGTGAAATCACAGGAGGGCAGGGCATTCTGACTTCTCAGGGGACCATACATGGGGATGATACAGCCAATAGGAGCTTTTAGAGGAACCTGGGGGGGACCGGGATGCACTCACATCTCCGACCCCCCCATGCAATCCACACCATCACTGCAGTGCACAAAGCCCTGGATTATGTTTCCAGAGCTCTTTATCAGGCTGACAGTAAGGCCACAGCTGCAGGGGATGGTGGATGATTTGTTTTGTGAGATGTCAAGGATGAGCATTGCTTGGACAAATAATCCTGCTCATCTAGGCCTGACTCCTGGTCCTTTCCCTCGGTAGCTATGTCACACTATGCAGGTTTTTCTGCAGCTCTTGCCTCTGTCTTCCTACCTGTTAAATGCCAGTAGTAATTGTATCTATTTGTCTACAAATTGGGAAGATTGAAATAAACCAGAACAGTGCTTGGCACGTAGCACATACTCAGTGCAGATTAGAAGGTGACACATTCAGTAAATGAGACCCCACACAGGCTCTGTGACAGCACCAGACACACAGTGGGTGTGACACAAGTGTGGGGTGGATTATCTCCATCCTCTCAGCCTCTCTTTCCCACTGGTGGAGGAGAAAGTAACAGCAACTTCCCAGGTTATCATGAAGACAAAGTGACAAATGCCCGGTAAGTAGCATTTCATGAAATGATCTGTAAAGGCTCCCATTCGGGGAGACTGGTGGCTTGATCGCTTGACGGTCTGAGAGCGTGCTGGGTCCTCACTTTAATCAAGCTTGCTTGCTGCGCTCATGAACAGGCTTGTGCTGTAAAATGTGGAACAAATAAGATCGTGGGTGTGGTTTTCTCCCCTGCAGTGGATGAGGGAGAAGGCTGCTGTGCAGGAGCCGGCTGGGTCCCCAAACTCCATGGTGCACTACTCAGGGTGGCCAAGGCAAGGACTCAGCCCAAGTGTCCACCAGGAGAGGAATTCGTAAAGGAAATGCAATGCTGTAATCTCAGCACTCTGGGAGGCTGAGGCAGGAGAATGCAAGTTTAAGCCCAGTTTAGGCAACTTAGTTACCTTAGCAAGACCCTGTCCCAAAATAAAGAATAAAAGAAAGGGATGGGAGTAGAGCTCAGTGTAAATGTCCCGGGTTCAATTCTTAGTAACACACACACACACACACACACACACACACACACACACACACACAGAGGGAGAGAGAGAGAGAACAAGGAGAGAAGAAAAGAAAATACACATAAACACACAGTGGGATGCAGTGCAGCCAGAAGAAACCATAGAATCCCATCATTTGTGGCAAAGTGGTGGAACAGGAAGTCATTAAGCAAGACAAGCCAGGCACAGAAAAACAGACCCTGTGTGTTCACCTTCATAAGTGGAAGCTGATGATGATGACTTCGGGTACCCAGGATCCTGTGCAGGGAGTGGGGAGGCAGACCCCAGGTCCCAACGTGGTGCAGCAGGGTGACTGTGCTCAGCGTCCAAGGAGAAGGAAAGAATTCCATGTACATTGCGTGCTGCACCAAAGACCTTGCTGCACCTCACAAGCATGCACAATTATGATTTCATCAAAATTAAATAAACAAAAAGAGCAACTAGTCTGGAAAAGGAGAAAAGAAAATTACCAGTCTTTGACCAGATCCCCTTCCCTAAACAAACAGACAAAAAAAACCAAACAAACAACCACCACAACTTCTCTGGGCCAGAACCACACCTCTTTTCTGTGACTCTTACACCACGAAGGCTTCTTAATCTGTCCCACAACCCCCCAGGAAGGGCTCTGAAGAGTACTGTATTTGTGGAAAGTTGGCCCAATGAGGTGTGATCTTTACTAGGTTAAAGATGAGAACGAGGAATATGATCATTATACATCGCAAACGTGCTAATAAAAGTGTATAGAGAAGGTGTTCAGGGCAAAGGAAGTGCTTGTGATCTGGGTGGACAACTGGCTGGAGTGGAGGTGCAGAGATGACAGGGGTAAGAAACAGCACAGACGGGCGTGGTGGCTGGAGCACCCAGGGTCCAGGTTGCGCGAAGCCCTAGGAGAGAGGCCGGTGGAAGGTAAGACAGGCCAGGCACACAGTGCTCAGAGGCTCCTTAGAAACCTTGCAGGAGGAGGGGGAGGCGAATGGGGGGAAGGGGAATGAGGGGGAGGGAAAGGAGAGAGTGGGGGTGGGGAGAAGAGGGAGGGGAGACGGGGGAGGGGAGATGGGAAGAGGAGAAGGGAGGAAGCTGAGACACATCTGGAAACCACACGATGGTAAGCACGTCCCCCTTGGAGCAAGCACTACATTGCAGCAGCTGTAAGACACCTGACATCTTACAAGGCGCCTTTGAACCTCCCAGGAACCTCAGAAGCAGGGGAATGTTCCTCTGGTTCACTGAGGTTGACAGCGTGGGCTTTGGAAATAGGAAACTTTGGGCTCAGCCTGGCTCCTCCACTTGCTGGCTGTGACGCCCCGGGCAGTTTGCTTAACCGCTCTGACCCTCAGTCTCCCTACCTAGGAAAGGAGACCTTGTAACTGGCGCAGTGATGTGGCCGGGGTCTGATACAGAGTTGCAATGCACCTGACAGTTTGAAAGCACAGAGAGACACTCCTGCTGTGTAGGAGCCAGCCGTGTCCCAAACTCCATGGTGCACTAGAAGTCAAGGAGATGCGTAACTTGCTCGAGGTCACACAGCTAGTTGGTCACAGCACAGGGCTCCTGTCTGCAGCCTGCCGGGCTGCACACTCAATCTCAGCAAGCTCAGCTCACCACACAGTAACAAGGGTGCTGATGGCTGCAGTGACAGCTGCGCCCGCTGAGTGCTTGCTGTCTTGACCACTGACCACCTCGTATGTGTTACCGTATTTCATCTCCATAACAATCCCCAGGAGCAGGTGGCAATCACCACATCTATTCAGCGAGTTAGGAAAACTGAGTCCAGGGTGGTGACCAGAACCTTTTGGAACTGCTCTCCATCAAAACGAAGGAATGGCTCCTGGTGGGGAGACACGGAGCTGCACAGCTGAAGGGTCCCTGGCCTTCTTGCCGGTGCCCAGGGCCTGGAGCCGAGGAGGAGGAGGGGTCTCCACCCTGCAGCCCTCAGTGTGGGTGGACCACACCCTTGTCCTGCATTTGCCTTTGTGGGTTGGAGACTCGGTCTGCAGCCTTATCCACTGGTGACAAGATGCTGCTCTCAAGGAAATGGCTGCTCCACTGCACATGAGCAGAGCTGTGGGTGTCAGTTTGATGTGGTGACTTCCCTGTGGAAAGTGTGTCAAAGGACACATAATGTAATCCTAACAGGAATTGCGCTGCTACACTTCAAACAGGAGCTGGTTTCTAAAAACCCCATGCATGAGGTGTTACGGTTTATGTCTAGATACCTCCCACAAGCCTCATACAGCCATGGGGGGAGGGGGTGATTCTCAGAGGTGGCCGGATCTAGAGAATGAGATGGTGGGATCAAGGCTGTGTAACTACTAAATCAGTCCACTGATTGGTTTGCATAGTTCTGGTTAGGATTAAGGGTATGAGGGCTCCACCTGCTCTAGGGTGGGTAGTCTGCATAAAATATAAGGGACAGAAAGAGGGATAATGTGTCCTGTAGTCTGCCTGCCTGCCATGGCCTGTTTCTCTTCTGCCGTACTCCTCTACCACAGCCCCCTCCCTTGCAGCCAACTTACTGAAACCTCTACACACTGTGAGCCAAATAAACCTCCCTTCTTTTAACTTTGGGTGTCAGGTATTTTGTCTCAGCAAAGACAAAAGTAACCAAGAAATGAATATTGAATAGAAATAGAAAGGGAGACTAATGCAGACACTGTGGTGTGCCCTCCTCCAACCCACTCACTGGGTCAGGCAGGGGAGGCTGCAAGTGGAAACACATACTGGGGTGCCAGTACTCTGACAGGCCGAGGCAGGAAGATCACAGGCTAAAGCCCAGATTGGGAAATTTAGTAAATTAGCAAAACCTTGTCTCAGAATAAATAAAAAGGGCTGGGGATGTTGTTCCTTGTGAAGGCTCTGGGTTCATTCACTGGCAGTGTTAAAAAAAAAAAAAAGAAGTAAAGAAAAAAATACAAAAGGAAGTGTCCAGAAGACAGAAGAGGAAAGAAACATCACACATGACACATGCCTTGTGCCTCCCTCAAAAGTGACCTCAGGCGCCTCCCTCTTCAGAGGCATCTTGGCTCGCTCACAAGGCAGTGCCCGGGCAGCCACCCTGCCCATTCTTAGGTAGAAGGCCAGAGGCCCATGTGCCTCCCTCCCCTGGCACTAGCCTGGCAGGGAGCAGGTGGCAGGGTGCCTGGCCCCAGCACAGGGCCAAGCAGGAGACACAGTCCCCAGGGGGCCAGAGACGAAGGAGGCCACCGTGAAGGACGGAAGGCACAGTCGGGACAGCTGCTTCGGGGGCATAGGCACATGGCGGAAGTAACCCTCTCAGGTTCTGAGGGCCACACCACTGTGTCCCGTCCCAAGGGCCCAGCTATGTCACTGTAGCAGACGCACGATATCAGTGAACAGCCCTAGCTGTGTCACAATAATACTTTCCTTATAAAACCCCAGGGGGCCCAGTGTCCTAGGAGCCAGAGCTGAGTGACTGTTGAGACGAAAAGTCTCGGATGCACAATTATTGCAGTACAACGTATGAGAGCTAAATTTTAGAAGCAGCCTGTGTGTCCTGCAGATGAATGGAGGAAGAAAGTGTGGAATTTACACACAGTAGAGCACTACTCTGCCCTAAAGCTGGATGAACTTGAGTCATTTGTAGGAAAACGATGCTAAGTGAAATAAATCAGACTCTCGAGCTTAAATATCTTATGGATTTTCTTATATGAGGAACCCAAAGTATAAATAAAAACAAAATAAAAGAAATTGCAGACAGGGAGACAAATCTTGCAAGTGGGAGGGAAGCAAGAGATG
Organism: Dinomys branickii; assembly: GCA_004027595.1. NCBI lineage: Eukaryota > Metazoa > Chordata > Mammalia > Rodentia > Dinomyidae > Dinomys > Dinomys branickii. Next base: position 149,162 of record PVLD010001678.1, read on the forward strand.
GGAAACGGTGGGGGGGGATAAACAAGGAAGACCTGCATAGACATGCATGCACCTGCCCCTGAGGACGGATGCAGACATCACACACAGCTAACATGAACTGATACAACGTTGTAAAAAGTTATCCCATAGCATCGAAGCAGTTCAGAACCAACCAGACAGCCGAGGAGTCACATGTAGAACGGCACCTGGCCTCCCCCCACACCCCGCATGGTGGGAAGAATGAGGCACAGAGAATCGGGAGAGCGGAGGGGTCAGACAGGCAAGGAGGCAGCACTGGCAGGCCCACCCAGCAGCCCGAGGCTCCCAGCCCTGGCCTCGGCTCTGTCCTGGATGTGTCTCGCCCAGTCGACCCCGAGGGTCAGCATCGCTCTAGTGGAAGCTGTCTCATGCGGGCAGAAACAGATCTGGGGTCATGCAGATGCCCTGCAGATGGGCCTTGCCTTTCCCCTTGGAAGCGTGCCTGACTCCCTTCCTGGTTTCAATCACCGAGCTCTCCACCTGCTGGGTCCCCAGCCAGCCACTGCCTCCCCTGCAAAGAGGAGATTGCCATTACTGAGAGCCCGAAGCTTCTGTGATTAGCTCAGCACAACAGCACAGGGCTTGATCTATCCAGCAATAAGCAGAGGCAGCCGCCGGCCATTCACTGTCTCACGGGGCACAGTGGCTCAGAGCAGCACAGAGCAGTCGATGGTGACAGGAGGATGTGCAGTAGGGCGGCCCTGCGTGGCACTCTCGGGAACCAGCTTTCGGAGGAAGTTCCAGCTGATCACCGCGTGGGAACGAAGTCAGAGCTCGCACTGGAGTGTGAGGCTTCCCTTTGCTCTTTCATCTTTCTTTTTGTTGGGCACCTTGACAAGAAAAGATACCTGACCATGACCCACAGCACTCGAGCTGGGCCTCACCCGCACGGGTTCAGGAAGGAAATAGCTAAGGATCCTCAGGCCAGGTCGGGGGATTCAGTGTAAAAGCTCTTAGGTTCTTCCCTCCAAGGAGCTGTCTTGGCTGGGCAGCCTGGTACTAAGAATACTTCTTCTGACCTTGGTTGAGATGCCCAAGAGTACTGGAGTAAAGCCTTTTCTATACCGCCATCCTAACCTCACGTCCCTGGATGATCTGATGGAGAGAGGAAAGGGAGGTGAGTGTCAGTAAGAGAGAATCTTCTGAGGCAGGAAAGGATTTCTCCCCAAATCTCCCAGTAGAGGACATGGGCACTGCCCAATCCCAGGCCTTCCCAGCGCGTGCGCGCACACACACGCACATACGCAGCCCTACTCACACTCTCCCCTAGCACCGCTGCACCCTACCCCTCACCTCTGGCCTCTACTCCTCTGGGCCCAAATCTCTGAAATTGTAGCTCAGCAAAGATGTAAGATGAGCACTGCCAGAGCCTGGGAGACCTCTGAGCCACCTAGGCCCATGAGTGCCCCCCCCATCTCCCTGTGCCCCAGACCCTGTCTGGCCTTGGTAAGAATGAGGGGGCCCCAGTGCAACGCAGCCAATGAGATCTGCCTGTCTACTTGTCTGTCTATCCTCTGCCTATAGCTGTCATCTACGTCTATTCCGTGTCATCTACCCATTTGTCACCTGTGTATTATCTCTCTCTCTCTCTCTCTCTCTCTACCTCCCTATCATCTATCTCTATTGTCTGTCCGTCTCATCTTATAGAAAGTGGCTCAGAAGATCAGGGAAGCCCACAAGCCACACCATCAGCCACCTGCAACAGACCCAGGAAGGTCACTGGTGTATCAGTGCAGGCCTGAGAAGCAGGAGAGACAGCGGAGTGAGTCCTAATGGGACCTGATTTAAGTCCCCGAGTCAGAAGACCAGAGAACTCAGAAACTCCAGTGTCTCAGGGCAGAAGTGGCTGTCCAGCTCAAAGAGAGAATGAATTCAGTTCTTCTCTACTTCCTTGTGCTGTTTGCAACCTTGGATAGGGGCTCATGTCCACCCATAGTGGGAGGGCAGGTAGGTCCACTGACTCTAACACTAATCCCTTACAGAGAAACACTCATGGACACCATCTCTCACAATCTCTCTGGCCACGCCAGAGCACGGTCACAGTCAAGTTGATGCCTTAATTTAACCATCTCTAGAGGCAAGAAGGTGGAGTTGGAGAGGACTCCCCTCCTACAGCCAAGCCATGTTGCCTGCTGATTCACTCAAGCTACTCTAAGAAGTCCAAGACGTCAGGAGCTACAGTTGGGAGAACAACAAACTCCAAATCACTGAGTTGCATATGGCTTTCTGAAAGGACATTTCCTAAAGCAAGAGACAGGGCCAGCCCCTTCTTGGGCTGAGTCTGGGACAAAGCCATTTGCCTTCATACCTGTGGGGCCAACTGAGAGAGGGGAGACGAGGCCCACCCAGTGGATCTGCACATTTGCTGAGCCTGCTTCCCAATGCCAGCCTCTGCATTTCCAGCCAGAGCTTCCCTCATTTAGGAGACCTAGGGAGAGGCCTGGCCTCTGCTTCTGTGCCACGGTCTGCACATCACTGGGTTCCCAGGGGCTTGAAGGTTTGCTGGTTCTTCCGTGGCTGCACCTTAGTATCCCTTGGGAGCTCTGTAATCACTGGTTCCTGGCCCCAGTCTCAGATCAGCAGATGCACTGAGAGTGGGCCTCAGAACCCTGGGCAATGGAGGCTCAGAGAAGTCGGGCTGTCACAGGGCTGTCAGGTGAGTCCTTGCTGGAGCTCACACATCTCTGCAGCTGCCTCTGGTCTATGATTCGAGGTTTGGAACCTCAGCCAAGCTCTCCAAACCTGCTCTTGGCAGAACAGTGCAGGGTGGCATGAGGTGTTTGCTAATATATTAATAAGGCAGCATTATCCCATCTGCTAGGGATCCCTGGGGACCGGTGTGTCACCCTGCATCCTGGAGAAGAGTGGTGCGTGGGAGGGACTGGGCACCAAGTCTCCCTCACAGACAGCACTGAAAACTTTCAACCACTTTAAAAATAGAACAGCTCATTTCCAGATATCTTGGCCAGTTCCACAAATGACTTCAAGTGGATCATAACATCTTCAGAGAAAACCAAGTAATGATAAAGATGTAAACAGAGATTTGAGAGCAAGGAATTGGAATGTCAAGTGGCAAGAAAAGTGACGGGAAAGGAGGGCAGAAAATGTAGACCCAAAACTAAGCAGGACGTGGGAGTGCACTGAGATTCTTCAACACAACTAGAGCCACCAGGCACCGTCCTTTCTCGTGTGTATGAGTTCATTCAAAGAACTACACTTATCCCTGTGTTAGAGATGATGCAGCTGAGACTCAAGAGCTGCCTGAAGTCTTGTAGCTGTGATATGGCTGTGAGTCTCTGTTCCTAGGCACCAGTAGCCCCTCTAAGGTGGTTTAGCAGTCAGCTTTCTGTAGCTATAACAGATAATCATAAGACAAATAGCTTATGAAGAGGAAAAGTTTATTTGAATTTGCAGCTTTGGAGATTCTAGTCTGTGATCAGTTGGCCTTGTTGCTTTTAGGGTACATCAAGGCAGGAAACTATAGTCCAGCCATGGTTATCCCATAGCCAGGAAGAAATGAATGGAAGTGCAAGAGCCTGGGCTCCTAGAGTGCACTTTGAGGCCATATACCCAAGGACCCAAAGACCACTTCCTAGGCCCCACTCTTAAAGACTCTACTGCCTCCCGGAAGCCCTGAGCTGAGCCCCTGACACAGGGCCCTCTGGCACACATTTGAAATCCTAATGATAGCACCGACACAGCCACACACAAGTTTCATTATCAGGAAGGAGCAAGTATTTCGATTCTCTTGGAATAACAAGGGGTCTTTCTCCCCAAGCACTGTAGTCAAACAACAGCATTTCTCAGGTGGAACTCAGAGTAGCTGAGCAGAGGAACAGCAGGCAGGACTTTGTGGCACACCTAGGAGCTCACCAGGTAGGCAAGGGTGGGAGGAAATTCTGGAGAATGCACCAACACATGCAAGGACCTGGATCCCTTATAAGAATCAGCCGGAGTTCGAGGCCAGCAGTTGTAGACTGCAATGTGAGATTCACTAATGTAATAACGCTTTGAAAGCTCAGTCGATGTGGAAAGCCAAAGAGAAGTGAAAAGAAAATTTAATTTAAAGAGGTAGAATAAAATCGTATTAAAACAAGCTCCACTAATTTGGAACATGCAGTAATTCAGAGAGGTAAACGGAAGCATTTGGAAGGCAGATTTACAATGTAAGCAAGATTGGAGACACCAGTTCCACAGCACGTAAGGAACCAATAGGTTCTTAGCTATATGTGGTCACACAGAAACAAAGATATGCTAATGACAAGCTCTTAATATATTCATTAAAGTAGGTCTCGAGGTACCTCTTCTGCGAGCTCCTTATTAGTTCTACCTTCTGCACGGTGTTGATGCATGCAGACCTGTGTGGTTCTTGTACAAACCATCACCTTGCTTCCTTAATTAAAATGATCCTCACTTCATGTGCCTGCCTTTAGAGGGGCAGGTGGGTGAGGAGAGTAGGCCTGACCATGCATCTGCTGTAATATCCTGTAAAGGATGTCCGGAAGGCTAAGACTCTCTCAGATCACCACTCAGATGCATAATGCCATGCCTGCCTTGTGGGGCCTCAAAAATCTCACAACTCCTGGTACAGCCCCTCAGGATAGGAGTGAAAGGGAAATTGTAAGAGGAGGTCACTGATTTTCCCTCTCACTGCGCTCCAGACAGGACGGAGTGCAGAGAGGTGGGAGCAGCCACTGTTGGATAAAAACTGCACAGCTGGAGTTTCACACGGGCCCAACACCAAGGCCTGCCATCCAGTGGTGTCTTTCACCAGACAGAGCCTCCTAAGTGCTAGGCAGGGAGGTCCTCTCCCTCCACTCCCATGCTGCCTGTCTCCTTTTTGCTGCGTCTTGGGGACAGAGTGGCACTCTCACCCCACAGATTGTCAGTCTCAATGTGGAACATACGGTGTAAGGAGCGGAGGTGGAAGAGGGTCTTTTTCTACCCTTGACCTTCCACTTGCATGGAGCTCCCAGAGGCTGAAGCACAATGGTGTTGTCGCTTATTGTCTGCAGGATGCTACTCACACATCCACTCAGATGGCACCCAGTGATCCAATGGCCAGTGACTTTCCGAACTACCAGTGCTATGGGGAGCCAAAGACATGGGAACGCAAACACCTCGAAGGCACCATCTTTCTCCTCCAACAAATGAGAGCAAGGCAGTAGGAGGGAAGAAGTGGAAGAGGTCTTCCTACAGACAGCTTGTCTGACATAAATTCTCAAAGGCTATTTCACAGCACGTTTCAAAAACCTGTTCAATCGGTGTTGACCGATGTCCACGGTTTTATATTCTAAGCAAAAAATCAGGGCACAAAGTGGTCATCACCAAAGAGAGCTGACTCTCAGGTTTGCCCACCGGTCACTGCCGTTCCTCAGGCTGGAGCCACGTCCAGCTCCGTGTAGACCGTGTGAAGTTCCTCTCTTCGTGAAGGAGGAACTTTCCATGCCAGGAGTGGAAAGATGACATGGGACAGCCCCGTCCAGCACATGGACGAGACACTGAGCTGCAGAAGGAAGGCAGTGGGAAGGCAGTGGGGCTGCAGATGCTCTGAGTATTGCCACTGTCACTTGCTGAAAACAACAGCAGTGTTCTACCATGATATATGGCCAAATGGGATTTGTTTCCAGGTGGGAGAGCACACTGTTGATAAATTTATCATATGGTTAACTGCATCTCACAATGAAGGAAACTGAACATCTGAGCATCTTGATAATTCACTAATGGTTCTAACAAATTCAAAGTCAACTCCAAAGATCAATTTAAAAATCTTCTTAGGAAAACAAGAATGAAAAGATAACAACTTTGAGATGTCCAGTGCAGCCCAACAGGGGCCCAGGAAGGACTGACTACTGGAAATGTGGAACCCGTGCTCTTTGTGCCATCGTTCACCCATTCTACCAATACTTCTTGAGTGGATATTTTTGAGGAATGCATAAAAAAGATGTGGTATTTTTATACAATGGAGTATTACTCAGCTATAAAGAAAGATAAACTCGAGGTTTTGTAGGTAAATGGATGCAGTTAGAGACCATACTCATTAGTAAAATAAACCAGACCTGCATGCGTAAACATCATATTGTTTCCTTAGTATAAGAACCTGAAAGAGTACAGACGATCCAAAAGGTTCAATAGATATTGTGAAAGGGAAAGAAACTTCTCAAAAGGAAAAAACAACTAGGGTGGGGGAAAGGAGAAAAGAAAGAAAGAAGGAAGGGAAAAATTATATACACACAAGCTGGGTAAGACAATTGTACTATTAACTTCTGTTGGTTTGTTGAAAGGAACAGTTAATGCTTAATTTTTCTTTTTGACCAATTTTGCATGCTTGTATCTGGTAATCTGAACAACCTCTTTGAAGATAACAATATGCAATATAACAACCACTGTTGACTTTCTATCATCTTCCTTTGAAATTCTGTATTGTTTTTAATGTTTTCTTTTATTCTCTTTAAAATAAAAAAAGAAAGAAAAATAAATCTCACGACCCAGACATCACCCTCCATTTTGGTGAAGGAGACAAAGGAACAGAACATTCCTGACAGCAACAGGAGCCTGAAGAAAGCGACAGAGCCGTGAGACTGATGGGAGGATTTGTACCACAGACTCACCCATATCGTCTCCTTTAGTTCCCCTACTCACGGCACTAGAAGGCTCAATAGAGTCTAGCTTGAACCACAGGTTGACCAAGAGGATGACAAGCCACAGTGCAGGGTCAGCCAGGCAGCAGGTGCGCGACAGAGCTGGTGCCCCTACCAGCTCTGTCCTCAAACCTCCCTCGTGCCACTCATGAGGAGACGATGTGCTGAGGCCCAGCAGCAGCACAAGGGCTCAGAGCCGCAGGCCCCATCACTCCTAATGTCTCCCCACCCACACCCCCCACTCATCTCCCACCTGTCCACCCTGCTGGCGTCCGAACGTGTGCATCCCGGCAGGGCCTGGCTCTCCAAGGCCACTCCCCAAGCCCACCTGCTCATGGAGAGAGACTAGCAGAGGTCCTGCCTCCCAGCTAGGTATCTGCTGCTTGTAAAGGCTGTGGAAAAGAAAGCAGGGGACAGCGTCTGCATGGCACCTACTGTCACTGCTTGGCCTACGGTCACCATGCTGCCTCCCAGCTAGGTACCTGCTGCTTGTAAAGGCTGTGGAAAAGAAAGCAGGGGACAGCGTCTGCATGGCACCTACTGTCACTGCTTGGCCTAAGGTCACCATGCTCAAAGGCAGTGCTATGTACTTGGATTTGTCCTTAGCTGCATAGTCATGCCCTGCTTTCATTTTCCCTTTTTTGTGGTTTTTTTTTGCTCAGTAATAATTTGCAGTTGCAGACTGACAATATGGAAGGATAGTCGTGGCTTGATGCTAGCCTGTCCTTACCACTTTCGTGTTCCAATCCACCCCCACGTTAGACAGGGAGGGACCTGGACACAGGCTCAGAACTACAGTAGGCTTGGTAGAAGATAAATGACCACCACAACATAAGGATTTTATGATGCAATGTAGGTTTCCTGATGTGTGTGGATATATATATGGGATTGCCTGCTGTTTAAGACAATGAAAGCTAGCTTTTTTACTTCTACGGAAAATACCACATTTTGTAAGATATCAAGTCCACACAAACACAAATGTGAGTTGATATGAAAATGTCGAATACATAACCATGCAGAGTTCTCAGATCAAAAGTGGTGCACACACAGCCCAGTGACACCAGGCCTTCTGATGTCCTTCTCCAGGATATCACAGACTGGATCACCATCTGGCAAATAGGCAGTCACTTGGTGGCATCACTCAGCAGTTCTTTTACAGGTGGAATCTGCCAGGGGCACCAGGTTGTTGGACCAAGGAAGGCAAAGTAGGAGTGGAGGAGGTGAAAAGCCAGCAGGGATGAGTCTGACTGATGTACGATTTATAAACACCCATTCCTCTACTTCCAGGGCACAAAGAGCCATAAACCTCCACTGACCCTACTGGAAAACCAAAGATCTGTGCCCTGATGGAAACAAATGTGCTCCTAGTATGAATTATGGGCAGAATGATGAAAAATGGAAACTGGGAAGATCATCTGAGATCAAGAAACATTAAAGTTCATCCTTCCATTGCTCTAGTGCTTGGCATGTTACAGGGATCGTTTATCTTCCGTGTGAAGTGCCTGGTCCTGTACTGGGAGGAGGCAATGGGGGAGGCTGGGCCTACCCTTGGGAGCAGGGAGCAGGGAGCAGGAAGACAGAGCAAGGTTGAGCCCTGGCTCTTCCTCTCAGATGCTGTTGTAGGTTGAATACACTCCTCAAATTCTTTGTTGGTGGTACCTGGCAGGAACTAAGATTAGATGAGGTCATGAAGGTGGAGCTACCCATGGCAGGATTAGTGGCTTTAGAAGATGAGAAAGACCTGAGACAGCACATCTGCTCTTTCTCTGCCAGGTTAGGATGCAGCTGGGACCTCTCAGCAGGGGCCAGTTCCATGTGTGTCTGTGCCCAACCTCCAGCATCATGAGCCAGATAAACCTCTACTCCCTGAAATGACCCAGGCTCACATTTTCTCGCAGTCACAGCAAATAGATGAATGTGTGTGTGCTTCTGGAAGTATCAGACTCGTACAAGCAGAGGGTGGAACAGAGGGCAACATGGGACAGCTGAGGAGCAAACAACAGGCACGTTGGTCATAAGATACTAAGTTTCAGTTACACAAGTAATAGGTTTCTGGGATTTAATGTATGGTATGGTGACTGTGACAGCTAATCTTCATTGTCAACTTGCCTGCATTGAAAGATAACCAGAAAATGAGAAAATCGTATTTCTAAGTGTGCCTGTGAGGGCAGAAAACTGAGGTTTTCTGAAGCTATGTGCCTAAAGAGATTTCCCACCTCTACTCTATCAAGAACACAGATGTGATGCTTCCTCTTTCTCCTGCTGGAATGCATTCTTCCCCCCGGGGTCAGGCCCATTATTTACTCATCCTATTGCTTCTAAGGCTTCACTCTGGGATGGCCTTGTGGGCTTCCAGGGGGCCCAGGCTTCGGTGTTCTATTTGGGCTGAGGAGGGCTGTCCTGAGGCCAGTTCCTGCTGGCCTTTGAAAATCAGCTGCTAAATTTTGGAACTGTTGCAAGCTGGCTGGCATCACTGTCAGACTGGAATCAAGCCTGCTGGGTGGAATCACACTTGGAGAATGGCAGCACTACAAATCAGGGTTTGTGTCCCTTCCTCCACTCCAGGGAACTGGGTACTAAGCACTGACCAACACACCACCGCTTCTAACTCCACAGCCACTGTTTATGAGCTCTGCAATCTGAGTAAACAACTAAACCCCCATGGCTGCCCTAGTGGGCTGTTGCATCTCCTACTCACTCACAGGACTTTGTTCAACCCCCTGGGGACCAATCCTCCAGCCCAGTTGTACCCTCCCAAGCCATGGTTTTGCACAGTGTGGTCCCTGGCTCTTCACACAGCCTACCCATGCTCAGCAGGGCCCTCTGAATGTCAGGGTGTAGGCTGGCAACCCCGTCCCCCTACAGAATCAGTCACTTCCACATGCCACGGCAAAGTTCAGGAATCTGGCATCTTCAAAGCATAGCTGAAGCCACAGAGGTGCCATACGAGTTGGCATAGACCAGGATGAGAAAAGGAGCCTGGATGTTCAGCATCACTTCTTCCCTGTGATACCTGAGGTTGCCATGGTGATGAGAGTGTCTCACAGATGCCGGAAACTGAAGAAAATCCTACCAGTTGGAACTGAGAAAAGCTGGCTTTCTCCTCTCTGTGTGTGGGAAATGGACCAGGACAGCACTTGATCCTCAGGGCATTGTGGGCGTTTGAAATTTCTGTTTTTAAATGACCTCAAGTCACCAAGGGACACTCACTACTGAAGATGGACGGAAGAGGGCAGGACTGCACATGCACTGTCAGGGTAACGCTTGTCTTCAGTCTTCTGCAGTCTCTGTGATGAGGGTTGACTGTCCTGCCCGTTGTTCTACACCACCATCTAGAATTTGGCCCATCCTAGGCCCACAGCAGATGGAATGGATGAGTTCACTGAACATCAGTGCTAGGGACATAGATGCGAACAAGGCATGGTTCCCTCACTGAGTGGCTCACTGCTAATGCAGGAAATGGAAGAAAGCTGGCCTGCTCTGTGCTGGAAAAGACCAACACGGGGGTCTGGGAGTCCTGCAGAAGCTCAAGTGAGGAGCTTGTGGCTGCACTAGGACCCCCAAGAGGATACCAGCTGTGCTCATTCTGTATCTCTGGACCCTGGGGAATCAAGACAGTGCCTGGCACCAAGGGGAGCCCAATAGATAGCTGAGAAGGAGCAGAATTCTCAGTGGGCACAGGGAGCAAGGGGGGATGCATTCCAGGCTAAGCAGCACCATGTGTAAGGGGATGGAGAGATTAGAACAGTGGGATATATATATCAAAGACTCCACGAACCCATCAGAGGGGCTGCCGCTCTCAGAAACCGAGATGGCAGCAGGAGATAGAATGGACACAGTAGCAGAGGCCACATCCCACAAGGACATCCATTCTGTTGGCTTCAGGGAGCCTCCATGGCACTTTTTGCAGAGGAGTAGCAGGCTCAGTTGTCACTTTGATAAATAAGATTTGTCCCCCACATAGGGCAAGTTGGTGGCAGGTAACTATGGATGAAGGTTGGAACTCAACTTTGGAGGTTGGAGCCAGAGCCAGAGCCAGAGATGATGACTTCTAAGGAAACAATACAGCTCAGCAGCTGCAGATAAATCCTTGTCACAGGCCCTTGGAGGCTGCAGTCTCTGTGCTCCCCTAGCCTCTTTACCTGCCCCCTGCTTCAACCAGGGCAGCTCTGTCTTTAAATACTTTACTTAATTTCATCTTAATTGCAGGTCTCAATACTGATCTTGCTACTGATTTCTGTGGTTGTTTCTTGGCTCAGAGTGACATGTAGACATCCAGGTACTGCCTGATACTCACAGAAGTTTCCAGAAACAAAGGGCTGTGAGAACTTCTGTGCCGGTTTCAGATATCTGTTCTCACTCTTCACCCCTATCAGGTGTTTTCTCACACAGTTGTGTTGGTAGAGACAGCAGCAGGTGCACACTGGATGATTTTAAACAAAGCATTTTAACAATGAGTCTAGTAAACATAGTCAAATGGGGAAGTGGAAATGAATTTTGAGCACAGTGTGAAAATAGGCATGAACCACCTACTCATGAACCTTCATTCAGGAAACAGACTAGCACTGAAAGCTCAGGATGCGTCTTCCACGTTTGGTGCTGTAGGAGATGCAAACAGTCCACATAGAGACAAGAGTAACCTGGCTGCCAAGGGTTCAGCCAGCCAGAGCCCACCTTAGACACAAGTGCCCAGCACACCCATGACCCAGCAGACCTTCCTGGGTGGTTCTGCCTGTCCCAGACCAAGGGATACTTGGTTTCTATCTAGATGACACCCTAAAGCCTCCTGGGTTAACAGGTGGGACCTCTGGAAAGTGACTATTACAGAAACATTACAGCTGTCTGGCTGTTAGGAGGTGGGGCCTGGTGGGAAGAGGTGGTCCCAGGGGCGGGGCCTGGAAATGTTCATCCCCTTCAGGTTCCTCCCTTCTCTCTGCTTCCTGTGCCCCATACAATGAGCAGCTCTCTTCCCCCAGGCCCCTCTGCCACACCATCTTGCCTTGATGAGAGACTGAAACGAGCCAAGTAACCCTGTCTTCCTTTAAGTTGTGGGTGAACCAGTACGCATCACCGATCTTATCCATAGAATGGCTCGAGGACTTCTTTATTCTTTCATTTCCATCTTAGAAATAAGGAAACAGACATGGAGAGGCAAATGGACACCCTCTCAAGGTCTCTGCGTTACCAGCTCCAGCTGCTGCACCGACAACCCATGCACAGTGTCTTGTTCACAGTTCTGCGGGCTGGGATTCTGGGCTCAGGGCCACAGCTGCACTGGGCCTGGTGAGGAGTCTTTCTGGTTTGCAGATGGCCACCTTTTTGCTGTGTTCTCAACATCCATACTCTTTCCCACATCTGGCCACAGTCCTGTCTGATTATGGCCTCTCTCCATGACTTCATTCAGCCATTAATCACCTCCAAAATGCCCTGTCTCCATATAGGTCGCTGCAAAGTTAAGGATCCAATCTACCAATTCAAGGAAGCACACACTGGTCCACAGGCAGCCTCACAGCAGGTAAGTGCCAAAGCTGAGGTGGGATCCCAGGGGTCAGACCTCTGAGCCACAGTGCTGAACCCCTGCTCCAGTGCCTCCCCCAGGGTTCCCAATGGGTAGCACACTACCCTCCCTCTCTGGGGTGAGTTTTCTTTCTCTTTCTCCTTTGCTGTGTTTGTCTGAAGCCCCAGAGAGCAGAGCGGCTTCGCTTTGGAACAGGTGGAAACACTGTGCTTGACAACCCAGCTTGGGTTATCACAGCCGGGGAGCTCAGATCCCTCATTCTTCCAGGCAGAACTGTCAGGAAAAGGAATCAGTGCGAGGCTGCATGGAGACAGCAGCAGAGGCAGGCAACGAGGAGAGAATGTCAGGCTTTCCCAGCACCATATCTCGCCCGCACAGGAGCAGAGGGGTGGGTGGTGATGAGCACAAAGTGTGTGTCCTTGTGTACCAGGCTGCAGTCCTGCCCTAGGAACTCTTCCACAGGGTTCAGGAGGCACAGGAGATGCTGGAGGGAGGGGTCCACACAGGGAGGAGTCGGGGTGTGGTACAGTGGGCTACAGGGAAGCCTAAGCCAAAGGGTTAGGAGTGTGGGCCTCGAGACAAGAAGGCCTGACCTCAGGTCCCATTACCTCTTAGTTGCCTCATCTGCTAAATGGGTATAATAATGATAGGCTAATGGGGGAAATAATGAATCTATGAGATTAAAGAAGTAAAACAAGCCAAGCATGGTGGTGAAGCCTTGTAATCCCAGCGCTCTGGGAGACTGACCTAGGAGGATCCCAAGTTCAAGCTCAGCCTTTGTGATTTGGTGAGACTGTCTCACTAAGAGGGAGCTTGGGATGTAGCTCAGTGTGAAGGTCTTGAGTTCAACCCCCAGTACCACAAAGGAAAAACAAAGTTACATGAGGTCCATATCAAGTATCCAAGAAATGTTAGCATTCGTTTCCTGCAAGGCTGAGAGTGGCAGGGCTGGCAGGTGGTCTTTAATCTGACCCACAGCTCAGCTGGGGCAGGCAAGGCCATGAGCAGAGAGACATGTAGGGTTGGCATGGATCGAGTAGTGGGCAGCAGGGTCTGAGGATGCAGCCAGCACAGACTTCCCTTGGTTTCTCCTGGAAATAGCTCCAAAGTTCCCCCTGGAGTACCCTTCCCTCTTGGCCTGTTCATGAGCCTAGGGTCCATTCTGCCACCTCACCTACAGGTTCAGGAGGGGGAACCTGGCCCCAGCCAGGTCGGCCACCTCTCAGCTTCCGCTGGGCTGTGCAGTGATGATAGGGGTGTACCTGGAGTCCTGGCTACCGAAATAAATAGAGCTAACAAAGGGGACAGACAGAGGGACCAGGTCAGCTGAGCTTCCAGACTCCTGCTTTATAAAAGCCAAGACATTACCATGTGTGCTTGGTGAGTGTCAGCTTACCTCCCTATAATGAAATCCTGGGCATACAGTGTGTGAAGGCCTCAGCGCTGACCAGGGGCCAATGACCCCTCCTTTAACATGCTGCTTGAAGGGCTGTTGTCTGGCCATCTATCTGCCTGCCTGCCTGCCTCCTTATCTGTCTATCTATCTATTTATCTATCTATCCATCCATCCCAACATCTATGCATCCATCAATCCATCAACCCATCCATTTATCCATTCATCCCAATATCAATCCATTGATTCATCCATCCATCCATCATCAGTTTATCCACTTATCTAACCTGTTTACATCTAGCCTTTACCTGCCATCTATATATTTATTACACATTTATAATCACCCAATCTATTCTCATACAGATACACACACATATAACTTGTTGTGGTGAATAATATTTTCATTTACAGAAAATATACTTCCATATCATTTCTTTTAATTTTGAAAATGGCCCTACCAGCAAGGGTATTATTGTGCCCATCAACAAGTGAGGAAACTGAGGCCCAGAGAGCTTGAGAGGTGCCTCCAAAATCCAACAGTGGGCCGCTTCTTCTCTTGCTCATGATGGGGATTCAACATCACTAGGGACCAGCATTGGCAGAGGATTTTCTTCCTTGTCCAACACCCATGTAGCCAAAGGCACTTGTCACGGATCTGCTGAGTATTCACAAACTCTGCCTCTGCATGCACCGTGCTCACTCTGACATGCACCTGTCCCCTCGGTCCACTCTGAGGAGTTTCTCCTGGAGAAGCGCCAGCATGGGGGCCATGGCTTAGTACACACACTGGAAGAGCAGCCAGGAACAGCCTTAGTGACCCAACGTGAGGAGCAGGGTCAGGCAGCTCCTTATCTTACCCACAGTAGAATGTTACTAACCACTGAGAATGGCTGAAAGCATTAGCAGTGGTGAGCCAGGGCTCCCACCATATGACTACTTTAAAAACAATAACCACAGAAGTGCTACGCATATTCTTTATACCCATGACATACAGAGTCAAGATAGCTGTCCTAGGTATAAAAATCATTGACATAGCATGGATATCAATATGTATGAGAAAAGAAGAACAAAAAGAATTGTATGTCTCAAACACAGCCCAGGCGTGGTGGATTCTGGCGCATTATGTTCTGCTCTCATGTTTTATTTTCTGAATTTTGTAGTGAATGGATGTGAGCAGTTTACAGTTAGATTAGAAATCTATTGTTTGTTATTCTCTTGTCCAGCTATCAAAATAGTAAGGCTCCTTCCCCCAAACAATGAAAGTGCTGTTATGAATAACTTTCTGTTCCTACCTAGACTCTGATGCCCCAGATCTAGTCAGCATTTTCCACGTGGAAATGCCAAGTTCAGGCACACACCACGCACACTTCAATGTTCCAGACAGAAAGATCTATACCCCCTCTTATTCTCTAACCGCAGAGGCTCAAAGTGCCTCTGGCTGTGGAGCACATGGGCCTCACTGGAGGCAGCGAGGAAGAAGGATGCGGCAGGTGGCCCGTCAGGATGGCCTCGCTGCTGGCAAGGCTGGAGAGCGAAGGGAGTGAGGGTGAGCAGCTAAAGGAACCACTCTGACTTCATTTCCTACAGCAGCCGGTCCTCATCTTCCGCTAAATCCAGAAACTGAAGGAGCTGCCCCCTGTTGGATGCTGAGTTCACTCCCACAGCAAAGCACCTAGAAATAGCTTGCCAGGAGAGGTGTTTCTCAGAGAGGATAAGATAATCAGCGATTTGGGTACTTGGTGGCAAAGGCAGTGTTGGGTCTGCCTGAGTAAGGTGGGGGCTATGAAGAAGGCTCACCCAGCCTGTGCGGGCCAAGCCTTCTGTCCTTGGGGCCTGTGCTGGGGCCAGGATTGTGCAGGAGCTGGTTGGAGACACTGCAGCAATGTGAGGTCTTCAGGAAAAGGAGATGCCTCATAGCCGCACCTAGTGGGGTGCGCCTGTCATCCCAGCACTCCGGGAGGCTGAGGCAGGAGGACTGAAAGCTCCAGCCCCACCTGGGCCACTTAGCAACTTAGCGAGACCCTGTCTCAAATTAAAGAAGGCTCTGCAATTTGGATTACAGCAGGCTTTGTGGGCCAGACTCGGAACTTGGAATTCAGCACACCCACGCTGGGCTGTCCCTCTGCACGGAGTGAAACTGGGGTTCCCAGTTGTCCCTGTGACCCACACAGCAGAACTGACCTTCTGAAGAGCTGGATTCCCTTCCAAGATGCTGTCTGCCATGGCCTTGTCACATGCCACGTGTTTTCTCAAATAGACACAACCTTCTCTGCTAAATCTACTTTCAGATTCCCCAAGTCAGACAATAGAGGGAAAACAAACGCAAAGCCCAGGCATGAAGACTTCGGCAGAAAGCCAGTGCTACAGGGCTGGGGATGTGGAACCCAGGCATCCCTGTCACCCCCACCCCACGCCCAAATGTCCCTGCGTGGGTGCCCAGAACAGCGCAGCCACTCACCACAGGTTGACCAGAAACGGGTGCTCAAGCCCCTGCATGATCTGCAGCTCCCGGAACACGTTCCGCACCTCGTCTCGCTCGATGCACTTCTGCTTGTTCATGTACTTCATGGCGTACATCTTCTTCGTATCTCGCTTCTGCACGATGCACACCTGTGGGCAGAGCAAGAAAGGCAGTTCACACCCGGGCTCCAGTCTGTTCCGTGCACCTGGGAGCTGAGCACCTGGGCTCAGCCCAAACCTCCCTGTGTCTGTAAAGTGTGGTGGAACCAGCGTTGCTGTCCCTTTAGTAGATGCTTAGGCTAAGTTTCAGGAACTCTGCTAGGGAAGCAACAGCAGGATCAGGAGATGGAAGCTATGGCCCTGTCCTGGGAAGCTTGCAGCGCAGGGGGAAAGCAGACAAGGGCACTCATGGCAGCGGTCCTGGAATCTGCAGGTAGACGCTCTGCTGCAGACTGTGTCCCAGTGACCATAGCCCTGGGACATCCGGGTGCACGTGTGGTGCAAACCCTGTCTGTGGCCGAGTGATTCCTGTGTCCTCCCCACCTTAGCACACACCTGACTGGCCTCTGTCGCTCCTCTGCCTGGGGTGCTTTCTTGCCAGCAGAGCCCATTTTGTAGCCTGGGCAACTGATCAGCAAAGCCAGAAAATCACTGTCCTTAACCCAGACCCATGACTGAAGGGATAGGGTTGAGCACCCTGGTACCCTCACCTGTTTGGGGGTAAGTCAGAGGCCCCCACAGTGTTAGTAAACCAGCCCTGGTGGGGAGCAGGCCTGACTTTCCTCCTCACACACGTCTTCCTTCTGCTGCTCTCCTAGTGCCTGCCTGACTCATCTAAAGGCTCAGGCAGGTGCCTCAAAGTCACACAAGGCTGGAAATGTAAGTGGGTCCACATGGCCTGGAACAGGAATGGTGAGGACTGCAGAGTGGATCGGATCTTCCTAACAGTTGAGGAGTGGTGTCATTTCCTTCAGTGTCACAGGCAAGTGGCTTACACAGAGAACATGTGTGATCTCACAGCTCTGGGAGCCAAAAGTTCAAGAAGCGGGCAAAGCAGCTCCCTCTGAAGGGTCACATGGAGGACACCTGGCTCCTTCCCTCTGTGTCTGTTTCAGGTCCCAAATTTGCTTCTTTTTGCAAGGATACCAATCACAGTAGTTATGGTGCACTCTACTCCAGTATGACCCATCTTAAATGATTACAACTGCAAAGAACCTTAGTTTCAACAACCTGTGGTCAACTATGGCCTGAAAATACTGAATGGAAAATTTCAGAGATGAATTACTGATAAATTATAAATTGTATGCTGTTCTAAGTACTGCAGTGAAATTCCATGTTGTCCCACTCCACTCACCCAGGGTATGGATAATCCCTGTGCCAGTGTATCCATGCTGTATATGCTACCCCCATGATAATCACTTGGCAGCCCTTCCAGTGGGCAAACAGACTGTTGTGGTGTCACAGTCCCTGGGTCCAAGTAGTTCACACATACTAGTCTGAAGCTATGTTAATTCCTTCATTTTGCGCCATATTGTAGCATCACAAGTGGGGCAAGCAGAGGATCATGTTATATGGAGAGAAAAAAAGAAAGAGTTCACATGACTTTTATTACAGTAATTAGGATGGCTCCACTGTATTGTTATTGTTGATGCCTGACTGTGCCTATTTACAAATTAAACTCTATCACTGGTGTGGATGTATAGGAAAAATATAGTATGCATAGAGTTTGGTAGAGTTTGTGGCATCAGGCATCTACTATGTTCTCAGAACATACCCCTAAAGTTTAAAGGAGACTCCTGTGCCTCCAAATAAGGTCAGGTTCTAGGATTTCAGGAAGATTCCAATTTGGAGGACACTATTCAACTAGTACAGGTACCATCACCATCCCTACCCTACAGATAAAGGGGAGGGGGCCCAGCCCTTATTCCAGACTCAAGCTGGAGGAAACAGCAAACAGGTGACCTGGAAGAGCCCAGCAAGAAGACAGTGCACAGGGTGCCTGGCTAAGAGCACAGGTTTTCTCCTGGCTCCATGGGTTGTTCTGTTGGATGTCGGACCTGTGTAGGCTCAGATGCGCTGTAATCTAGGGGATGGATACCGGACAAAGTGGCTGAGCCTGAATCCAACTCCAGCTGTGCTCCTCCCGGAACCAAGTTAGACTCACCCTGAACCACAGGGCGAATCTAGAGGAGAACACGGAGGTGAGAGCAGCCGAAGAGGCTGACAGTTGTGTGAGCTGAGGCACAAACCTCCAGAAATGTCTTCCAATACAACCTGGGGCACAGCGTGGGAGGTCGGTGGATATCCCACCACAGCGAACTGGGGACAAGGAAGAAACACGGGCAGGCAAAGGTGCCACGCACAGAGGAACCCCGGCGCAGCGGGAATCCAGGCTGAATTCTGGGCCCAGAGCACACATGAAGGCAGACAGGAATGGGGAAGGAGGCTCGGCCAGACCTCTCCCCTCCCGCTTCTCTGCCGCGTCCTCCTCGTGCTGCCTTGGGACCCAGGTGCCAACTCATGGCGCTGCACAGAGAAGCTGAGGCTGGGCTTAGAGCTACGCAGTGTCCAGGTAAAGACACCAAGATGCTCCTGGGTTCTGGAGGGAGAGACTCCTGGGCAGGCAGCAGGACTTGTCCTGGCCCCAAGGTAGCTTAGGAATTAGAGCGGACTCTCCACGTCTCCCACTTAAACTCAGTTTGGGCTCCTGGGAGATGGAGAGGCTAAGATGGAATAACAAGGGCTGGTGAGTCTGAGGCACGGAGTGCGAACAAGGGTCTGGCAGCAATATGGAGACAGAGAAAAGTCTGAACTCTGGGGCCATTCTGACCAGGGCTGGAATTCCCTCTGCTGTATGACCACTGAGAAATGCGCCATACACTCTGGATCTCTGTCTGCTCCTCACAGCTTTTGCTCTTC
Source organism: Dinomys branickii (assembly GCA_004027595.1). Taxonomy (NCBI): domain Eukaryota; kingdom Metazoa; phylum Chordata; class Mammalia; order Rodentia; family Dinomyidae; genus Dinomys; species Dinomys branickii. The sequence goes on from PVLD010001678.1 coordinate 168,111, forward strand.
ACCATGGGAGAATAGGCTGAAAAGTCAGCAGACTGCAGCCTGGAGCAGCCCTCACAGAATTCAAAGAACACGTCTGTACCACCCTCTGGCCTCAGGCCCCTGCTTCCAGAACAGAGAGAAACTGACATCACCTCGCCTGGTATTTTTGTTATCACAGCCCAAAGAGACTTAGGCATTTCTGCAGATGGACAGAAAACCATCTCTTCAGATGGATCTCAGGATCTAAATATAAAGCCATCCTGGATTTGGGGACCTGCATCAAATGCCAAGTGTCCACAGAAGGGAAAAGGAGAGAAGACACATGGTCAGGGGCCACAGGAGTGTGAGCGGAGATCGGGTAACACAGCTCCATAGCAGGTTCACACTAGGGTCACCGGCAGCCAAGAAGGAGGGTGGGCGGGAGCCACGGGACAGGTGACCTCAGCCCCTGCCCAGACCGCCCTGCCCCCACATACTTCAGATTTGGACTTCTGGCTTCAACAACAATTTGAAACAGAGTTCTGCTTTGCGAAGCAATCTGTGGTCATTGGTTGTAGCAGCTAGGGGATGAATCTGGTGTGGACACGTCTCCCACTGACGCCTGCCGTGGCTAGGTGTCCTTGTCACCCACCCCTGCTCTGCCATCCTTAAGTCCTGCTGCGAAGTGGGTTTGGTGGGAAGAGGCCAGCAGAGCCTGCGGCCCACGGAGGGGACCATACTGAGGGCTGGGAGTGATGGCCAGACCCGTGCCAGCAGCTGACTTAGGACCCTGTCTTGGTTACTTTTTTCTTGTTGCTGAGACAAAATACCCAACACCCAAAATGAAGAAAGGAAAGGTTTATTTAGCTTACAGTTTGTGGAGGTTTCAGTCCATACTTGGCTGGTTCAGAGGCAGAGTGGCACACGGCAGAGGGCAAACTGTTCATGGCGGCAGCACACAGCAAAAACAACCAGCAAAAGGGAGGAACCGCTGCAAGCAGCCTCTTTTCTTCCCTTACATTGTAAACAGGCTACCCCCACCGAGGGGCCGTGTAACACTCACACAATCTCCATGCCCTCCTCTTCCACAGGGTCAGGATGTTTACAAAGTAAGCACCCCAGCTTCCTCCTGAGGCACTCAGTTAAACCTCTAGATTCCCCAAGTTGACACAACGTATCAAGCATAACAGACCCCTGGGCTGGCGTCTGCCCAGCTCAAGGCCCCATGACAATCCCATGACTCCAGGACTGGGACGCAAGTCCCCACCAGGGGTTCTGCCCAGGTCCTGGGAGCTCTACCTTCCCCACTGAAGACATGGTGTCCAGAAGCCTTGGTCCTGCTCATCAAGGCCGCCTCGAGCCAGTCCACCCCACATCACAGCTAACAAGCATTCAGCTAAAGCCACAAGTTGCTCAAAAGCAGGCACCCAGTAAGCCCTCTTTGTCAGCCTAACTCAGTCCAGCCACAGTGTCAGTGATAGGCGCTTGTCAGGCACCCTGAGCATTGGAAGGTTGGGGACTCCAGGCGGTGGTGAGCAGAGATGCACAGCCCACACCACGCAGGTCTGGGGTTGCTGTCCCACACTCATTCTCCAGAGCACATGGCGGCAGTCCCAGGGAGGGCCCTGGGACCCTGGGCTTTCCAATGGGTTCAGGGAAGCCCTAGGAGCAGCCAGCACTGGATGCTGCCTTCATGAGTCCCCCAGCAAGCTCCGGCCAGGCCGTATCCTCCAGCAAACCTTCTGGTCAGGACTCTTGGCCTGGTGAGTGGCACCCCCAGCCCAGGCTCTGCGCACCGAGGACTGCAGAGCACAGGCTGGTGCTGTGCTGGGTGCTGAGCATGCTGGGCGCCTCTCCCAGGGACCCTGGACCGTCCCTCCTGCCTTGTAGCTGATGAGCTATGACTCAGACTCCATTCTGTGTCCTAGACTCGGCAACACCAGCCCATCCTCTCTGTGCCTCTGTCCCACCCCTTGAGTAGCATTTAGCAAATGCTGGTGATAAATGATCAGCCAGCGGCAGGAGAGAAACCAGGGCAAAACGTTGTTACAAAGAGAGGGACCATGCTGGCTACTGTTGTTCAGATAATTAGCTGAAGGCAGATTGTCTTTGGTGAATCTGTTTCCAGTGCCCGACATACATCCCCCTTCCTCCTATGTGGTTGACACTTTTCTCCCAGGAGACAATGGGACTCACCATATATGGACTAGGAGTCAGGGGTAGCCACAATTGTAGCCAGGAAAACATTAGTCTGCTGGAGGTTTCTATGGAGTCTTGCCTTCTTCATAAAAAAGAATATTGATAGATTGCCTTATCTGTCTCCTCTCCACAACTGTCTTTGGCCTTCTTACCCTGAACAGGGATGTGATATCTGGAGCTACAGCAGCCCCTTGTGACCATGAGGCCAAGACAATTGCAGACATGCTGAACCTGGTGCCATAAATACACCTCCTTTCATATTTCTTGTTTCATAAGAAAGACAAGCTATGCTTGGTTTAAGCCACCAAAAAGCAGGCTTTCTGCTTCTTGCTGTTAATCTCAACTGACACACAGTGACTTTTCACAGCACATAAATCCCATGTGGGCTCTGATCAATAATGGCCTTACTAGGGTCATTAAAAGTTGGTCTTCATCTAGGAGGCTGAGGCAGGAGGATGGCAAATTTGAGCTCAGCCTGGGCAACTTAGAGATGTAGGGAGAACTTATTTCAAAGTAAAAAGTAAGACAGAGAGGGTATTGCTGGGGATGTAGCTCAGTGCAAAAGTCCTGTGTTCAGTCCTCAGTATCACAGGAATAAAAAAAGTTGACCTCAACAAACACACTCATTTGGTTAAATATTTCACTCAATGAAAATGTATCACATGTCTGGCACCTGTGGGATGTGAAGACCACAAACTCTGCCAGGATTCAAGGGGACAATCAAACATGGCCCGAGAATGAGGCCCTCATCCCTTGTTGTAGGTCCCCAGGCCTGGGCAGCCTGGCTTGGCTCCTTCTCTCTCCACTCCTGGGCCTCTTCTGTCTCCAGAGGAGCTACAGGGCTGCCCTCCAGGCTCTGTGCTACCTGAGCAGACAAACACCTGAGCCTCACATGCAAAACAACCCCTTCTCTCTACCTCACCAGTGCCACTGTCCACCTCGCCATCTCCCATCAAAGCTCTGAACATGGGGACTTGCCTGTCCTTGTTCACTGTGTCGCCCCTCGGTGCCTGGCACAGCACAGCTCCTGGATGACACTGGTAGATGAACGAATGAATGAGTGATCACCACTAGGGAGAGCAGTGCTGCAGGAGAGGTGGCTAAGAGACCCCAGAAGAGAAGGAGCTGAGGAGGGGCGCCCAGCAAAAATGGAGTCTGGACGGCACAGTGGATGTCCAGGGCTGGCTTCATGGGGACAAAGGTGCTGGCGTCATCTCCACTGCCCCCCCTGGGTGATGGGCATGAGAACCACCCTGCCCGGACGGGGGCCATGAGGGCCCAACAAAGGACTAGGGAGCTGCTTGTGTTGGTTGGCTTTCAGACAAAATACCAGAGAATCAATCTATTTTGGCTCTTGGTTTCAGAGAGTTCAGTCCATGGCCAACTGGCTCCTTGCTTTAGGCCTGTGGTGAGGCAGTAACACCTGGGGGAAGGATGTGGTGGATGCTCAAAGCATGGTGGCCGGGAAGCAGAGAGATGGCAAGAGAGCCAGAAAGGAAGGGCTGGGACAAGACACAGTCCCCAAGGCCACACCTCCATAGCTCACTCCCCTCATTTAGGCCCCACTTCCTGCTTCTGTCACCTGCCAATGTCACCATCAAATTATGAATCTGCCCATGGATGAACCCATCCATGAAGCTAGAGCCTCATGATCCAGTCATCTCTCCAAACCCCACCAGCTGGTGACCAAGATCTAGTGCATGAGTTTGGGAGACTCTTCAAGTCCAAACCACAACATTGCTCATTAAGACCGAGGTAGGGACCCTGCTAGTGAAGACAGTAGCATGGTCAGAGGCCACTCAAGAAGGACCTTGGGAGTTTGCTCATGGTGTGGGGTTGACAGCCATTCTGTGTCACCTTGGCTGAGCCATGGTGAGCTGATACACGGTCAAACTTGATTCTGGCTGTGTGGCGGGACACGTTTAGGCGAGAGGGGCACTTTAATTGGTGCATTTTGAGGAAGGCATTGACAGCAGAAGCTCCTGCTGTGGCTCAATGGCTGTAAACCAGTGGCCCCTGCACATTCAGACTGCTGGCTTTTTTCTGAAAGTTTTGGGGAGCTGTCGCAGGGGCTTCAGAATAGATCTGAGGTTATAAGAGTTGACCATATGTTTTATAAATAAAGTAATGTTGGAGCTCACACGCTCACACACACACACACACACACACACACACACACCTTGAAGTCACCAAAAGATCAAGGTGTCAGGAGGAGTCAATAAAAGTGTGGGAGACCAGGGACCACAAGGGACAGAGGCTGGAAGTCCCCTAAGGTGTGAGAGGCCTGGGACAGGTGTGAGCTGGACAGAAGGGGTGTCACTGAGCAAACACTGGGAGATGGAAAAGAGCACCCAGTGGCTGTCACACCAGGAAGCAACACCATAGGCTCCAGCTGCAGCTTGGAAGGGGCTGTGACATGCCTGCATCGCCTGTGATATTTAGCTTTGAATGAAGTGCCCCACGGGTGCCAGCAAATTCCTCTCCAGTATGCCTGCAGCCAAACATGACCTAATTAATATGAAATGAATAAATATTTCATTAAAAAGAAATAGAGTCCATCCTTCACAAAGCTGTCTGCAAGAACGATAACAGCTCCCCAGAAAAGTGTTATCTTTTAAGAATTCTAAAGCTGACACTTTCACAGGAGCCATAGCTAACCTGAGACTCCTAGAAGATAGGCAACTTGCAGGAATCTCATGATTGGGCCAGGCTTCACAGCCAAAGCTCATTAGCTATTATGCTATAAGTTAATTAACTCATGCAGTTTCCTGAAAAAAGCAATCACATTTTGAGTCTGAGCTTGTGATAGACATAGTACTGGCACTGGACATACATCAGCCACTGTGTGTCTATTGCTAACTCTATCCCTGCCTCAGGGCCTTTGCACATGCTAATTTTCCCTCTGTGATGTTCTCTCCCCTGACTTATACCCAGAGTTTCCTTCTTAGCAGTTAGGACTCAATTTGCACGTTTCTTATCAGTGTGACCAGGCTATCTCCAAACAGCCAGCTCTGCGGCATCAGGTATGACATTCAGCTTTGCTTGTCACACTGTCACAGGATGGAACAGTTGCCCATCTATACTTATTGCCCAGCCCAGATATGGACTGGACATCCCAGGGTGCCACCTTGAGGCTGGAGCCCAGGCAATTAAAAGGGGAAACAGAGTCTAAAAGAATTAAGTTTTTAAGTGGAGAAAAAATCCAATAAGCCAAGTGTTTGTGAACACTGACACTGATGAGCACTTGTGTGAGGGCTCGTCTGGTTCAGGCCCCAAAGGAAGCTGTGGAGTTGGACATTAAGTTGGTTAGTCTGGCGTGAATTGAGTACTTTTCCCCCAATGGATCTACACACAGCTGTGGAAGCTAGCAACCTGGCACACAGAATGTCTCCTCGTGACATGCTTGGGGACAGGACAGGAGTGGTCATCATGCAAAATGAGGTGGTGTGGACCCCGGGGTTACCATCTGGCAGCTCAAGCTCAATTTTATCCACACATTTCCTCTGAGGGACATCAAGAACCATTTCCACGTAACTCCAAGCCACTTTCAGCTGTCTTTCGTGCCCACCGCCTCTGGCTAGTCTACAAACGTTAATTAACACTGTGTTGCCTCTGATTCTTCCCAGGAGCTTATGAAGCAGCCCGCCTGCTCCGAGCAGCATGTTCCTTGAGGTCCCTCCCAGAGCTGCCAGCTGCCAGCTGATTCAGCTCTGTGGAGGTCCAAGGCCACACACACTGGGCCACTTCTCTGGGACTATCTTCTCCTGGGTCAGGCACTGCCAGGGCTGGAGGACGGAGAGGGTGACCGTGGCAGAGAGATCAGCACGAGAAATCATGCCCCTAAGACTTACCTGGGAGTTGCTTAGGCATTAGGGCTTTCAATCATTTACAGGCATTCTTTTCTATATAATCATTCATTTACACTGTATGTATTAGATATGTATGTGTGCCACATATTCATATACGTGTGTATACATGTATCATGTGTGCAGGAGCATATACACACATACTGCCTATGCATGTGCACACACACACACACACAAGCACGCACACACACACTTCCAAAAACGGTACACAAAATTCAGGAATAAAATAACTTCTATAAATATTTCAATACTAAATGTACTGAGACATCATGAGATTAACCCAAATTACCTTTGGCCTCCACAGTTACAAGAGGTGTTCAGAGTGGTGGCCATGAGCTTCCAGACATTTATTAGTACCGTGAACTGCTGCTTGGGTGACCTTGGTCACAGAGATTGCTGCACATACATTTTAAGCTTCTTCTGTAAGGGCCAGCGGCGTAGTGAGTTTTCTGTGATGTACAACATCCTCTAGGATCCCCCATATGAGGGTAACATCAACTATTAAAAAAAATACTGTTTTTCTTTTCCTGAAGTGTGTATGCGTTTTGGTGGAATGTGTGTGTGTGTGTGTGTGTGTGTGTGTGTGTGTATCATGGGATCAACATGGAGAGTGGATCCTTACATTTTCAAGATGTATTACGTTAAAACAGACATTGCCATTAATCTTCCTCAAATCCTCCCCTTTGCTTTGAACATATTCTTCCCGTGGTCCTTGCCACTTTCTGAAGCAGTTCCAGAAGTCCTCTTTCCTGCAGGTCTTTACAAGAGCTGATAAAAAGTCCACTGAAGGCTGCCACTAAGTGACATCCATTGGAAAGGCAGGCTTGTAAAAACACAAGGCTGTGTCCTCATCCACCTTACTCACTGGGTCTGTCTGGCTCTTTCCCAAAGTCAAAATAACCAGAAAGGTAGAGTTTTGAAATGATTTAGAACATGGAAGCAGCCATGACCATTCAAAGGGAGGAGGAGCAATGGCAATGTATCTTTCACTGTATAAATTTTAAATGTAAACATTCACTGTATATTTTGATTACCCCTTGTATGTGTGTGTGTGTGTGTGTGTGTGTGTGTGCGCACGTATGCATACACACTCTTTGCAGGCTGTGTGTGCTATGGTTCTAACATGGATCATGACTCTGAAGGGTCCAGACAGAAAGACATGGTCCCCAGGGGCACAGCATAAGGAGGTGCTGTGCAGCTTTGATGGGTGGTGTCTAGGGGAGATCCCTGGGTCACTGGAGACAGTGCTCTAGAGGAGGACTGGTGTCTGAGTCGCTCTGTGTCCTGGACCTGAGGTGTGACTGCCAGCTCCAACACACGCTCCGCTGTCACCATCTGCTGCCCCAAGCAGAGGCCAAAGCAGTGGGGGGCTGCTCCACGCTGGACCTGACCCTCGCAGTAGGTGCTCTGAATAAATCTTTCTTTCTAAGCAGTCTGCCTTGGGTGTTTTGTTCTAGGAACAGGAAACTGACTAATGCAGTACATGTATGTGAAGGTGTGATCTATACAGTAGACATATTTTGTGTAGGGTGTATCTTGAATATAAGTATTGAAGCTCTCAAGCTGAGCTTCTGTAGGAGCCTGAGCCAAGCCAGTCATCAGCAGAGGCAGAACCAGGAGAGGCCAAGGAGGTGCAGAGAGTCATGTCTTGAGGGACCAGGTGTTTGGTTGTGTCATCTTAGCACAGACCTTCACCCACATGGCTCTATCTCCCCACCCACCTCTGACGCCTGTCTCCAGGTCATTGTCTTAAAACACTTTTCCTTCTATAGATACACCTCTAGCTTCTCCAATTGTGAGAAATATCACCAGCCAACGTAGAGCTCTTTTCCTACCGCACATGATATGCAGGGGAAGAGAAGAGGCCTTTCCTTTCTGCCTGCATGGAAGGGCCCTGAATGGCAGAGAGCTAGGATCACAGAGGCACTCTATGGACCAAGCCCTGTAGCCACTCTTATCACATGCTCAATGCAGTGGGTGAGTGACACCCTGAGCCCACAGGGAGCAGGAGAGATGCTCTCCAGGGAAGGGACACTGCCCAGAGAAGAAAGGGCATGCCGGGCAGGGAGACAGGAGCACCCAGTCCTCTGGGCCTCCATCCCCTTCCCATGCTACAGATGGGCAAACAGAGGCATTGGTTTACTTTCCAGGGTGTCCCCAGCTAGCTCAGGTTAGAATCAGCCAGACCCTAAAATCTAAAGTGTTTTCATACCGGAATTAATCTATTATGCCTCAACTGCCCCCGAATTCAGTCACAAAAGGGTTATAAAAGCCATTAGCAACTTCTTGCTAAAATCAGTGCATCACACAGTGCTGTCAACTCAGGTGCCACACAGAGAGACACAACCTCTCCCAGTGTGAGAGTAAATTGAGATTCTGTGAGCTCACATGTGCTCGGCCTGATAACCATAGCTATTGTCATCATCTACACTGAAATACCTTTCTTGAAACTCTTAATAAATACTAGACAGCCAGCCTGCCAAAGACAGAAAGCAAAACCAAAGTATGTGTTCTTTATTAGGAAAATAGTTTTCTTTATCTTACTCTAGCCCACTTCAACTTGAGTTAGTAATGGCTATGTAGACTTCACCTGAATTTTACCATAAAAAAGAATAATTATTTGGTACTTTGACCTGAACAAAGTTATGTTCTATTCCTTAAAGTAAGCTAACCTCACCCCAAATACTAGATGTTTGTGTGAATTCTGTGTGAATTTGTGTATGATGAGGATATTGCTACAGCCTGAGTGACTTAAAAATAGATGCTACAGTAGAAAAGTTTACACTTTTCAAAAGATCAATGATAACCATAGTGTTGAGAAAATTATGCTCCAGACTACAGGTTCTGAGAGCCAACAACCAAACAGCACCACAAGTGTAAGCAGAAAACTGGATCAAATGTTCAAGGGATGAAAACAGGCTGTAACCCACTGAAAAACCATAAAGCCACAGGCTAACAGATTTGGATGAATGTCACAAAGGCACAAAGAGCTCAGGACCAAGCCCATTGTGACATGAAGATTAAAGTACTATGCTTCTGTTGACGGCAACTGTGTTGCAGATTTAAAGAGATGACTTGATGATTAATTGTGAAGTTTCAACTTGATTAAGAACCACCTAGTAGTTTAAAAAGCTCTGGATATGTCTGTGGATGATTGACAGGTAGACCAGGATGTGCATGGGACCAGCAATAGGTTTTTACCCCAAGAAGAATAAAAAAGAAAAGAAGAAGGAAGTCTTTCCCTTTTCTTTGGAGGAGCTCTGGTCTTTGCTATTTCCTCCAGGTGTTGGTCTCTAATTCCCTCATGGTTCCACTGCAGGCTCTTCACCTTTCCAAGACACCAGACTCTGCAGCAAGCTCCAGGCTCCAAACTTTGATCTTCCAGCTCTACAGTACACAGCCAACGATTTTCACTCTTTATCTCTGATGGCTCCTGGGACTCCTCCCACTGTGATCCTGTAAGCCTACCTAATAAATCTCTTGCATAATTACACATACGTGTTATATTGATTCTGTTCCTTTAGTGAACCCTAACTAATACAAGGCCTCAGGTCTCCTCAAACCAGGAAATCTCAACATGAAGATGAAAAACAACAGAAAGTAAAGGTTCGATGGGATTTGAAAATGCTTTACTGTTATTGCTCTTGAAGTTCAGCCACTCTCCATGAGATTAGTGTCAAACCTGAGTTCACAGGGCCACAACTCTGCTGAGAAATAGGGAGAAGAGGAATCTCAAATATGGCCCATATATTCTCCCCATTGCATGTAGGCCCCAAAAGATCACATGTAGGGTGTAGCATGGAAGAAGCCCAGCTGAGAAAAGACAGTGGACTGCAATTAGTGGGCCCACAGAAGGACCAGAATATGCTGTGTCATGCCTATCAAGTTAGTGGTTTGTTTTAAAAAATACATTTTAAAAGAAATCCAATATAATCCAAAGTTTCTACAAGGTAATGGAAAGTCCACGTGCATGCTCACAAACACACACACACACACACAAAGATATATGACTGGTTGGTAAGCATATGGAGAAAGTTCATCATCATTAATAACAGGGCAAATGGTAATACATTTGAGCTACTACAAATGATACTACATCTTGAGCTACTATAAGATATTTCTCAGAATAGTTTACACTAAAAATACTGATGAACACATAGGTTAGCAAAGAATGAAACAAACGTGATTTTTTCTTGTGGTACTAGAGATTGAACTCAGAACTTTTGCACTGAGCTACGTCCCCAGATTTATTTTTTACTTTGAGACAGAGTCTTCCTAAATTGTTTGGGCTGGGCTTGAACTTGCATCCTCTTGCCTCAGGAGAATAAAATGATCAGTGACACTGTAAACTCAACAGGGCTATGTAAAGCACATGCATACCTACTCTGTGATCCAGAAATTCTAATCCTATTTGCCTAAGACAAATAAAATTGTATGTCAACCAAAAAGGAATTCTACAAAGTCTAAAGTTTCACAGTAACTTTAGGCAAAATAAAACTACAACAGTCTTGGAGTCTATCATGATGAGAATGGATTAAAAATCTGTACACTATTAATAAAATGAATCCTGTTCACTGATAGGAAGAGGACAATATTGATAGTGAGCAATGTGGATGAACCTCAAAAGCATTATATTGCAAAGCATTTTACTGCAAAGAATATGATTGTGGCTTACTTTGTAGTAACATTTAGAACTGGCAAATCTAACCTATAGTGGATCCGATGGTCAAGTTGGGGATGGGGTTTGACTGGAAAGAGTCAGAAAGGGATTTTTGATATTCTACATTCCAGTAGGGATTCAAGATACCCAGGCACATGCATTTCTCAAAGCTCAAAATTTGTGCATTTTATTATGTGCACTTTTTACATCAGAAGAAAAGCTATATGCAAGTCTTTACATTGAAATATTTACAGGGAAGTATACAGATACTTGCAATTCACTATGAGACATAACAAAATGGGTTGATAGGTAGAGGACAGGTATATTATAGGTTTGGTAAAATACTAATTGTAGATTATACACAGTGGATATAGGTGTTTACTATAAAATGTTTTGAACTTCACTGTATGCTTGCAAATTTTCACACTGAACTGACACAGTGCAGGCAACACCTGGCTCCATTTTGTAATCTCAGAACTTGTAATAGGACCGGCAGCAAATTTGTCCTGTGTTGTATGGATGAACGGGTGGAAGGATGGATGGATGGATGGGATGAGTGGGATGGACAAATGGATGGATGGATGGAATGGATGAATAAAGGTAAGAATGAACAAACATACTTTAGCTAATTTTTAATCAAATACACAAACTCCCACTAACCAGAGAAGACAGATTCAGAGTCCGGATGATGACAAGACTACTGCGATGCCAAGAATGATCATGTTTTCAAGAAGAATGAGTGTCATGCAAGGCCATGAGCCTTGCAAGACCTTATTCCAAGCCACTGTTTATCAACAGTGACAGATGTCAGCATGGCAAGATGTTCTGGGAATTTTAATGCACACCACAGCCCTGCCTGACCCAGTGCCACATTATTGTACAAACATATGCCTCTTCAAGCAGGAATTCCCACACCACATACTTCAAAACAGCACACCCAGTGAAAGGCTGCCCTTCCTCTCCCATGCCACTGTCCAGGGGCAAAGCACCCCAGGCAAGGAGAGGTCACGTGTGCTGGATCTCGGTTTGGCATCTGCATCAGACACTCTCCTCTTGCATCTCACTTACTTCTCATAACAGCCTTGTGCAGAAGATAGGGCACACCCACTTCACAGGTGACACACAAACTCAAAGTGAGGCTTGCCACACATCGCTCAGCATCTGTGCCCCTCCGTCTGCCTGGCTGTTAAAGTGCTGCTGTCCACCCTCTCCCAGGCCACCTCCCCATCTTGGTGACCATGCTAGCAAATACTCCAAGAGGAATCCTTGCTGCTCAAAGTCACTGTGTGAGGATGAGTCACTGCTTGTGAGTGCTGACTCATCAGGCAGCCCTCAGCAGTCCTTGGAAGCCCTTGGAAGTCCCTGCGCAGCGGAGCCCTACCTGCAGGTGGGTGGAGTGGGTGGGGCTCAGATAGACACTTGGCTTCTGGGGGAGGAAAACCATGGCTACCCCTGCACCCTACATGGATTTGCAGTGAGTGTCCAGAGGCAAACTATCCACTGGAGATACTTTTTTGGAAAAGCCCTGGCAGGGACCAAGGCCATCGTGTGCTATGGCGAGTCGGGACAGAAATAAGGTCCAGTCAGCAGCTGTGGGCACATCTGGGCCCCCTATGGGAAGGTGACAGGGGGCACTGGGCAGAGCTGTGGCCCCTGAAAATCTGATGATTCTGGTCCTGGCATCAACTGATGTCTTTGGACTTTGGAAGAGGAGACAGGAATCGAAGTGGAGCCACACTCAGATCCTCATTCTGGTCAGGGTGGAGGCAGCGACTGCTGAGGCTGGTGTGAGTGGCAGACAGAGAGGACGTCAGGTACGGTGGGTGCCTGGCAGGATGACTGAGGAGGACCAAGGAGTACATCTGGGAATGGCTTGCACCCTGCCTATCAATCTGCAAGGACCAGGCGCCTTTCTCATCCCAGAGTGAGGCATTAGTGATTCTCTTAGCAAACAGTCCAGGTGTGGAGAACTGATCACACCCCTCCCCAGACCCATCAAAAGTGTAAGCGAGACGAAGTTGGGACTGAGGTGTTGAGTGTGTGCCCAGCAAAAGCAGGCTCCTGGGTTCACAGGCCTGCCAAAGGGCCATCTGTCACATCCCTAACACCATTTCTGAATGACCATTTGCAAGACTCAGCTGGGTCCCAAGCCCTCTAAGCAGACAGGACTAAGCACTTGTGAAACAGCTTCCTATGCAGGCAGCCCTTTCTTCTTTGGCTACTTTTAGTAACTGCCTGCAGACCTACCTGCATCTGCAACTTGCGTATGTGCTGTTCTCTTGGAATCACACGACCTACTAGTTAAGGATTTCCAATAACAAGGTGCATCTGTCTGTATAAACCAGCAATGGTGAGCCTTTTCGAGCTTTCAATGATACAAACAGCCCATTGCAGCCTGAGAGCTAGAAGAGGTTCACTACCACTGCTACAGATAGACAGAAATAGATTTATTTTAAGTAGTTGTATGGCTTGACAAGTCTGATTTGTGACTTCTGCGGGGCAACTGGGAAGGCTGGTAAGCTGGGAGAATTGATAGCAAATCTAGTGAGAGTCAGGAGGCAGAGTCTCCTTCCTTGGGGAGCTCAGTCTTCTCTTAAGGTCTTCAGCTGGTTGTATGAGGCCACCGTGGGATGGAGGGTTCTCCACTCTACTCAGAAGTCTCCTGGTTAATCTCATCTAAAACCAACAGCCAGGCATGGTTACCCACAGTCTGGGAAGCTAAAGTAGAAGAATGGGAGATTCAAGCCCACTTTGGAAAATGTTGAGACTTAGCAAGATTCTGTATCAAAAGGAAGCATTTTTTTTAAATGACTAGGGGTATAGCTCAGGGATAAGGCCCTGAATTCAATCTCTAGTACTTCAGAAAAAAAGAAGGGAAGAGGGAGCGAGGGAGGAAAGGAAGGAGGGAGCCAGCTGGCCATCTGGGTCAGGGATTGACCAAGCACCTCCCGGCTTAGTTGACACATAGGATTCACCACACCGCGCCCTGCTTTCTTACTGGTTCTCTGGGCAAGACTTCTGCCCTCAAGATACCCTAGGTTTTATTGGTGTAGCATGGCCCTGTGCAGCGGCCCAATGATAGTTCAATTTACAAGCAACTCAATTCACTTGATGACATAAATGGCCAATCCTTCAGTGTGGGCACAGAGGACCTCATGAATGAGACTCCATAAAGGCGGGGAGCTCTGGTTGCTGCCATGCCACAGCACGTCTAGATGGTGTGGAGTAGGGGGCTGGGGATATAGCTCAGTGGAATAAGCGTCTGCCTAGCAAGCGCAGGGTCCTGAGTTCGATCCCCAGTACCGCAAAAAAAAAAAAAGTGATAAATAGATGGTGTGGAGAAGAATGATATGTGGAACACACAAAACTTATCATCAGCTCAGGGCCACTACGTGACATAAATTCATCCCAAACGTTTGATACCAGTTTTAGAAAATCTTCTGTGAGAAGGCCCATCACAAAACCACATAAACAGAAAAGATGCCATAATCACCACAGAATACTCCCCATAAAGAGATTTCTCCTAGGAACAGAGTTGACCGTCACTCAACACACTGGTCCACACTTCTGTACACCCCACAGCTCAATGGTTTCCTGGCCACTCACTCAGCTTGGCTTCCCAAGTGGCAAGCACAGTGATCTCAGCATACTGCACATCTCAAGGGTACTAGCGGCCCCAGCCCTTCTTAACCTCTTCTCTGCTAGAAGAGCTTGCCTGCTGCCAGCTGCCTGAACAAAGAGGCTTCCTTTCCCAGCATTCTCAGCAGCTAGGTGTAGTCATGTGACCAGTTACAGCCAATGAGAGACGTGAATACTGCTGGGGAATTCTGGGAGGACTACTCACTGGCAAGTCATAAATTGAGTCCTAGTTGGGTGATTAGGTGACACACAAAACCTGGGAAACCTCTTGAAACCACCAGAAACCCTACATCTGTGGACTGTGGGACTTGGCCATAGCTTCAAAGTATATCCACACACCAACCCTTGCACTCTACCTCTAGCACAACATGCTGGTCCAAGCCACCAGCCTCCCTGGGTACTGCAGGGGCTTTCTTGCTCTTGTTTGCTTTTGCCCTTGGCCCCTTCCAGCCTCTACACAACACTGTTGCCAAAATGGTCCTCCACAAACAGCTATACTGTTAAGGTTGACATATTTTGTCCACTTGAGGAGTCTAGAGGTTTGGCTGAGTGATTCAGCAGGAAGCCAGGGTGCTTACTTTGTACACATCCTGAGCCTGTGGAAGAGGAAGGTATGGAGACTGTGTGAGAGCTACATGCCCCCTGGGTGGGGGTAGGCTGTTTACAATATAAGGGAAGGAGAGAGGCTGCTTGCAGCCATTCCTCCCTTTTACTCTTGTGGTTTTTACTGCGCTCTGTCACCATGAACGTTTGCCCTCTGCCATGTGCCACTCTGCCTCTGAACCAGCTAAATATGGACTGAAACCTGCACAAACTGTAAGCTAAATAAACCTTTGCTTCCTTCATCTTGGGCGTTGGGTATTTTGTCTAAGGAAGGAGAGAAAAGTAACCAAGATGTATACACAGATCATTCCACTCTTACATCTGAACCCCAAGGGCCTACCCTTGTCCACCTGATAAACAACCACCATGTGCACCACCTCCCACAAGGTCTTCACCAACCAGGCCTGGGTGTCTCCCCTCACCCCACCTCTCCACACTCACTGCATGGAAGCCCCTCAGTATCACAAAGCACATCTTCTTGCCTGGTCTCTGCACTTGTGCCCTCTGCCTGGAACCTGCATGTCACCTCTGTCACCATCTTCATGGCTCTGGCTCACAGGTCACCTTAGCATTAGGAAAGGGTGTTCCGTAGAACATCACAGTGGTGGCAATGCTCTCTAGCTGAGTTGCCCTTCACAGCATCCAAGGGCCACATGTGGGTGATGAGCACTTGAATGTGGCCAGTGCTACTAAGTGATTGTTGAATCTTTGCCATTGTATTTGATGTTAATTAATTAAATGTCAAAGAAGGGTCTGTTTTTATGGTACTCGGAATAGAACTCAGGACTTTGTGCTTGCCAGGCAGGCGCTTATGCCACTGAGCTATATTCCCAGCCCTCAGTTAAATTTCAGTATCCACATATGGTTAGTAGTGACCCTATTGGCAGCTCAGCTCTATAAAACATCAACTTCCTCCTGCCTCTCCCTACCCAGAACTCCGTATCTCCCCTCCCTTACCATATTATTAATATATACTGATCGCTACCTAATGCACCATAAATGTCCCTGTTCATCTTTTTGCCAGCTCTCTCCTTGATAAATGTAAGATGATCAGTGAGAAAACACTCTGAGGTGTGCTTGGATTGGTACTGATCAGCAGAGTGCCTGGCACGAAGTATGCATTCAATCAATAGTCTCAGACTGGATTAATAAAAGAAAAAGAGGAGAGGGCACAGAGGTCGTTTGAGTCTATTCAACTTCTTGGATCAAATGTCCCAGCGGAACCCTGTGAGTTTCGAACACTGAGATGAAGATAGGGGGTTGCTGACAAGAGCAGGCCTGAGCAGGTCCCTAGTCAGTGAGTAGTGTTCGTTCAAACGCCAGCTTTGAAACCTCTTGCCTGTGTGACCATGGGCACACTGTCCTCTTTTCTGCGTTACTAAGTTATTGCATCTAAGTTATTTTGCCTGTAAAGTGGAGATAATCATAACACTTACTTAAATATCATGGAATACCTAGCCTTCAAAAGGCTCTCAATGCAATCACTCTTTTGAGGGAAAACTTCACTTTCCAGAAGCCGTGCCTTTTCATAATCTTTACAGACTTTCACCCAAAGGAATCAAAGACCCCAAGCATGAGCTTTCTAAACAGTCAATACTTACGTTGCTGGAAGAGCAGCTTTTGTGATCAGTTTGCCGGGCTCTTATTTCTACCTTCTTCATTTAGATTCCGAGGAAGATATAGCATTAGCAATTTTGAAATAATTATCACTATAATTCACCTGAACCAGGGCTGCTCTGGCAATTTAACTCTTAGAATAAAATTACATCAGACCCCAAGAAACTATTTAGGCTTCTTTTCAAGTTTCAGATTTGTCAAATTTAAATCTTTCTGTGGACAGGAAATTCACTGTGCCTAGAAAATGACATCAAAACACATACATTTCCACAGACTCTTAAGCTTGTGGTCTAGACTTTCACATATGGATGATCAAAAAATGAGGTTAATGCTTACATTAAAATGTTACAGTAAAAGATGTATTGCCAAAAATGATGGAATAAGTGTTTTAAAATGAGGGGGGGGGGTTAATGGCAATGTGTCCTTCACTGAAACGATTTTTTAGATTTAAAATTCCCTGTTTGTTCTGATTCCACCTCATATTTGGTTGAATTTTTAATAAAATGTGTCATCCTTACCTTTCCAAAACTCCCTTTACCAATGGCCCGCAGAATCTGAAAATGGTCAAAGTTGACTGCAAAGGGAAAAAAAAAAAAGAAAGAAAACAAGTCAGGTTTGCGAAACCTCATGCGGTTTCTTAGGCCCCTTCACCTGCGCACCCACCCGACTCCCATCGCCTCTGGTTTAACCTGCAATACATTTGCCGTAGCAGCCCCCCACCTTGAAGATGTCTGCACGCCACTCAGCACCACCCACTTCCTCTCCCATGTGCGCTCAATGGCATACAAGACAAGAGACATATTTGGGGGGCCTGGGGAGAGATGAATTGGGTGTATAGATTTTTAAATTCTTGTACATGCTGGTCTCTTTCCAGGAAGACTGCTCTGTTGTGGCCTCCCTCCCATGTACCTGGTGCTGTCACACACAGACTGCGTCCCCTGTGACTCTGTTGCCACCTCGTGGTCCCTTCCTGCCTGTCTCAGCCCTCTCTGGGCACTGGAGGATGAGCCATTAAGCCCACACCTCCCCTGCTCCCCCACACTCCTGGAGGGCGCCCTCCACTCTCCTGCTTGCACAGCCTCACCTCCACCCCACTTTGGTCAATGGTGTGTGGTCCTGACACTGACCCTCATGGGCATCCAGCTGTCTTCCTTGTCCTGGCCACTGTCTCCTGTGTCACTGCTCCCTTCATACCTTAAACATGCTTGCACACTCAGCCAGACCCTCTGTTATGGTTGACACATTGTGTCAACTTGGGGAGTCTAGAGATTTTGCTGAGTGATTCAGCAGGAAGCCAGGGTGCTTACTTTGTATACATCCTGAGCCTGTGGAAGACAAGGGCATGGAGATTGTATGAGAGGTACATGCCTCCTGGGTGGGGGTAGGCCGTTTACAATGTAAGGGAAGAAAAGAGGGTGCTTGCAGCCATTCCTCCCCTTTGCTGGTTGCTTTTGCTGTGCTCTGCTGCCATTAAGTTTGCTCTCTGCCATGTGCCACTCTGCCTCTAAAGCAGCAAAGTGTGGACTGAAACCTCCACAAACTCTAAGCTAAATAAACCTTCCTTTCTTCATTTTGGGTGTTGGGTATTTTGTCTCATCAACAAGAGTAAAGTAACCAAGACACCCTCCCAGCACATAATGCCAGAATCTGCCAGCTCTCCATCCTGTCGTCTGCCAGCTCTCCATCCTGCGGTATTTCTCTCCCTGTGGGTCCAGTTCTCTTTTCCAGTTCTCTCAATTTCTCCTCTCCAAAGGCTTCTATCACATGCCATGACTGCCCAAGGTGTCCCCTGCCTCTAGGCTGTGGCCACCCCAGCACTCTTCCTGGACCTGTCAAAACCACCTTGAGTTCACAGATCCAGCAGAAACCAGGATGAGTGGTAGCAGGATTAGTGGTAGCAACATCCAGGTAAATGCACGGGCTTGAATCCTATAGCTCCACCTGGCCTCCTTCCTCCCCCAACCTGATTCTCAGTCCTTCATCAGGCACCTCTATTTTTCCTCTTCTACATCTGTGTACCTGAGGCCATCCCAGTTCTCACCTATCTTCTTCTGTCACCTGTACCATCACAGTGGCTGCTCACCTGCCTCTTCCAGCCTGATCTGTGTGTGTCAGCAAGACAGCCTTGCTTGTACTCCCTCCCCCCCACACCCTCTGTATTCCCAGGGAAAGCAAATTTCCCGGCCTCTCCTGACCTAGCCCTGCACCCACCACTCCAGCTAGGGCTCTTCCTTGCCTGGGACAGAGGCTCTGCTCCTTGTGCCACTAATGTGTTTCTCTGAGCCATGCACTCCCAGCTCTGCTTCCTCCTGTGTCCACAGAGGCCACTCCTGCCTCCACCCCCCACTCCAGCG
The DNA here is from genome assembly GCA_004027595.1 of Dinomys branickii. NCBI lineage: Eukaryota > Metazoa > Chordata > Mammalia > Rodentia > Dinomyidae > Dinomys > Dinomys branickii. The sequence goes on from PVLD010001678.1 coordinate 187,007, forward strand.
CCCTACTGTACAGTCCCATGGAACAGTCAGACTTGCTCCAGCTGCATCATTTGGAATAGTTTTACATGCATTTGTGTATTTGATTAGGTTCATTCTTCCCTACCAGACTCCAGGCTCCTGAGGTTAAAGGCCGTGTTTATTTTTTGCTGTTGTTCTCTTAGCACCTCTCAGAGTGCTTACTACACAGCATTCAATAAATACTCATTAACCAAAGAGATGACTGAATGAGCTCATCTCCATATTCATAGTGCCGCACACCACTTCTGCTACATAATAAGTGTTCGGTAAATATTTTTGAATTACATTGAATTAGAGCCAGTTTCCAATAACTAGGCAAGACATGTTATTTACAGAGATGGAATGAATTGATTAGTCCACTGCATAATGGAGCGGTGATGTAGGGAAGTCAGGGAATACGATTAGATCCTTGTGTATTAAACTTATGCAATGGAGGATAATTGTGTTGAATTGTGTCCCAGTCAAGTGAAAGTCAGAACCCAGTGAGCTATTCAATGCCCAGCATGCTCAGAATACAGAGATGGGGTTAATGGTTAACCTAGCAAAAGCCTGGTTCCTTGACCTAGATTGGTTTATTCCCAGAATCACTTTCCAGGAGAAGAAATTCCTTACTTTCACCTCTTATCACTCACCAAAGGCCAAGGAGAAGGAAAATACCAATGCATTTAGACCACAGCACTGTAACCACTAGGCTCTGAGGAAGTGGATATGTCTCATCAATAAGCCCCGAGGTGCACAAGACAGGGGTCACCTGCCCTCCAGACAGCACAGTCCCTGTCTCTGAAGACCTTGTGCTGCTGCAAGCTGCCACATCATCTCCATGTGGCTGCGGCTCCTGCCTGGAAGGCCATCCCCTACACCCCTTATTCTGAGGAAAGCCCTCCCTGGCCTCGGACACATCACTGAGGTGCCTGCTGTCTTGTGAAGCTGCATCACCTTCAGAAAAGCACCTTCTCCTTGGCAGAATAAGTAGAGGAGAACAGGCCAACTGTCCACCAACAGAGCTGTGAAAAGTCTTGTTCTGCCATGCATGAGAATGAGGAGTTCCTTCATCAGGTAATCAAGTCATTGCCTGTGACAAGAAGCCTGCAGTGGTCAAAGGAGACACAGCCTCTGTAGAGGTCTATACGACCAGGGAATTAAGCCAGAGGCATTTCCACTAGGCAGTTGGGGCATGGAGGAGAGAATGCAGCCTTGGGCCCTCTGATTGGTTACTTGGAAAAAAAGAGATCAGATTTAAGGCACTCCTTTCACCAGGTTCCAAAGTTAACTCCTGGAGCAGTGTGGAGACACTAACATGTAAACCACAAAGCTAAGCGTGAGATGTCAATGTTATTTGATAAATAACAGTCTTTCCTTTTGCTGGGACTCAGAGAGACCATGCCCAGGCCTGGAAGTTTGTCTCTCCACAAGTAATCTAGAATCTGAGCTCCACGTGGCTACTGCACCCATGTCTTGGTTACTTTTCTCTCGTTGCTGAGACAAAATACCCAATGCCCAAAATGAAGGAAGGAAAGGTTTATTTAGCTTACAGTGTGTGGAGGTTTCAGTCCATACTTGGCTGGTTCTGAGACAGTCAGAGGGTTACAGTTCATGGCAGCAGAAGATAGCAAAGCAGCAAGAACCAAAAGGGAAGAATGGTGGGCAAACAGCCTCTTTCTACCTCCCTTACACTGTAAACTACCCCCACGTGTAGCACTCACATAACCTCCATGCCCTCCTCTTCCACAGGCTGAGGATGTATACAAAGTAAGCACCCTGGCTTCTTGCTGAGTCACTCAGCCAAACCTCTAGACTACCCAAGTTGACACAATGTATCAACCATAACAATCTGAGATTAAACTGCATATCAAATCCAAGAGATTAAAACCTCCATTGAAAGTATATGCAACAGATTAAACAAAGGAAAAGATAGGATTTCAGATCTTGAAGACAGACTTACAGTGACAATGGAAAGAAAGATATCTTAAAATTAGCAAGAGACCATGAAAAAATCAATCCAACAGCTAAAAGATGAAGCAAAGAATAATGACATAAGATTGATCGGGGCCAATGAGAAAGTTGGAGACTGCAAAAATGACATTTAAAAAACTTTTCGCAGAAATAATGGCAGAAAACTTCCCAAATATGGATATGGAATTTGACATACAAGTAAATGAAGCTTTTAGAACTCCAAACATTCCTGACCAAAATAAAACTGCACTAAGACATATTGTAAGAGAAATTTTCCCTAATAATAATGATACATGGTTTGTATCGCTCTCCCACCCCCCTCCCCATTCCGGGAATTAAGCTGTTACAATTTATGGTTGCCCAAGGACAGAGTGGACCGGAAAGTCTGGGAGGCAAAGACAAGAACAGACCCCCCCTTGACTAAGGAATTTGTAAAATGTACCTTTCCCGAGCTACTTCTGCCCTTATTAGGAAACATCCTCCACCTCCAACCTTAGACCTCCCCGTAGTTATTTCCTCCAATAAATGTAAAAAGCCACTTAAACTAACCAATGCCATCTGCTTCTGTAACCGCACTTGCAAAGACCTCTCCTCCCTTTGTTCTAAAGCATATAAGCCCTGCTCAGGCTCAACTCGGGGCTCTCTGTTCCTGCGTGTTCAGTGAGCCCCACGCATGCTTGGTCAATAAAGACCCCTTGCAAATTGCATGAGCAGGCGTCTGTTGGTGTCTTCCTACACGCGGCAGGTATCTCAACCCTCACAATATAATAATCAAGATTCCAGAAATTCAGCACAAGAACAAAATACTAGAAGCTGTTAGATAGGCTGGGGATATAGCTCAGTGGAGTAAGTACCTGCCTGGCAAGCGCAAGGTCCTGAGTTCTATCCCCGGTACCTCAAATAAATAAATAAATAAGTGAAAATAAAAGCTGTTAGAAAAAAGAAACAGATCACCTACAAAAGAAAACCCATCAGAATCGCAGCAGACTTAACATAGACCCTCAAGTCAAGGAGAGTTTGGAGTGAAGTATTTCAAGTCCTGAAAGAAAACAACTATCAGCCTAGATTGATGTACCCTGCAAAACTGTGTTTCAAAATTAATGGAGAAATAAGATACTTCTATGACAAAGAATAGCTGAAGAGATTTATGAACACCAAACCAATTTTACAAAGAGTACTAAAAGATATATTAGACAAAGATAAAAACGACCACAATTCCAAGAACAACAACACAAAGAAACCACCAGGCAAGGCAAGGAATTAAACAGAGGGGAAAAGCAGGGAGCTAACAGCAGGAAAATACCATGACCAAGATAAGCCAATACATATCAGTTATAACTATCAATGTAAATGGCCTAAACTCACCAATCAAAAGAAACAGACTAGCAGAGCAGATCAAGAAAAAAGACCCAACAATTTGCTGTGTACAAGAAACACATTTAACACAAAAAGTAATTCATAGACTGAAAATCAAAGGATGGAAACAAACTTCCACACAACAGGAACACAGAAAAAAGCATGAGTAGCTATTCTTTTTGCAGACAATGTCAACTTCAAACCAAGGATGATCAAAAGGGATAAAGAAGGTCACCACATACTTATTAGTGGGAAACTCAAAGAGAGAGACAACAATCACAAATATATATGCACCAAATACAGCAGCACCCAACTGTATAAGAGAATTATCAGTAGACATGTAAAATCAAATAAGCGAGAACACAATTTTAATGGGAGACTTCAATATCCCATTATCAAAAAGAGATAGGTCAACCAGACAAAAATCAGCAAAGAAATAATAGAACTGAGCCAAACTTGTGAAGTAACGGACTTAGTAGACATTTACAGAGTGTTCCATCCCACAATACCAGAATATACATTCTTCTTAGCTATACATGGGACATTATCCAAAATGGACCACATATTAACTCATAGACCATACTTAACTAAATGTAAAGGAATTGAAATTATCCCATGCATGTTATCTGACACCAGTGCAATGAAATTGAAAATTAATGACAAATGAACCACAAAAATTCTAAAAACACATGGAAATTGAGTAATAGCCTACTGAATAACCAATGGGTCACAGATGAAATTAAAGAAGAAATTAAAAAATATCTACAAACAAATGAAAATGTAAATACAACTTACCAAAATCTGTGAGAGTCACTGAAAGCAGTCCTCAGAGGCAAGTTTATAACAGAGAACTCACACATCAGGAAAATAGAAAAAGAACAAGTAAGTACCCTAATCC
>PVLD010001679.1:0-77163 GCA_004027595.1 Dinomys branickii
TTGCTTCTGGTGGAGACTAAGAAACCCAGTATCAGCAAGGTTGACAGCTTGACCCAGGTCCCACAATTCACCCATGTATAACATGCCTGTATCTCAAAACGCAGGTGCCTGACTGTACTTGTAAATTCTACGGAATGCCAGGAAAACATCAGAGTTCTGGGCTTGAAGGCAAAACATTCCAACCTCTGGCAGTTTTCAGCTTACATTCTAATAGCCAGAAAGTGGAAACAGATACAGGGGTAAACAAAATGTGATGTATCCACACAATGGATAATGATTCAGTGAAGTTCTGCGACGTGGTACAAGCTAAACTGTGAAGACATTATGCTAAGTGAAAGCCAAGTACAAAGGTCAAACACTATTCTGATCTCACTGAAATGAAACATCCCAACAGACAGAAGTCGATTACAGGGTACAGCAGGGGCCAGGGCATAGAAGGAATAGGGAGCTACTATTCAATGGCTGGATTTGCAATGATTAGAAAAATTAGACGTAGATTATGGTTGTAATGCACTGTGAATGGACACTTACAAGGTAAATTTTATGTCATATTTTATCACAATTAAAAATATTACCAACAGAGCAAAAAAATCATTATATACTTTGAGTACATTATGTGGTACGTGAATTACACTGCATCTCAGTAAGGACAATGGGTTCTGGGTATGAACTCTACACGGATGCTTACCAAATATGGCCATCCCGCCTTTAAATTCTTTGTTGATTCCTTGTTTGTAAAACAAACTGTATAACTGTATAATGTCTGTATAACTGTATAATGTCTAACATACAGAAGTGATCAAAATGTGGTAAATGTTTAATTAAAAAAAAATAGTGGAAGACACAGTGCCACCAATTCCCTCTCAGAATCCTCCCCCGGTACAATGAACGCATTCACTTAGCCTTTCTGTCACTTTCTCAAGCAGTGCTGGAAGTCTTCTTTCATGTTTTTATGAGGTGTGATAAAAACTGTGGCGGATGCTATTGCTAAATGCCACCAAGGGTAAAGCGGGCCCATAGAAACATCACGGACCATCTCAGCCACCAGACCTCGCACTATGTTACTTTGCCTCCTCCGCAAAGTCAAAATGACCATGAGAAGGTGAATGTTTTGAATCTCAGGACACTGAGGCAGCCAGGACAGCACAACTAGATGGTCAGGAAAGAGGACTTCCAGACCTGCTTCAAAAGTGGGATGCACATGTTCAAAGCAAGGGGGGATTAGTGGCGATGTGTCTTTTACTGCAAAATTTTTTTTTAATTTAGTATTCACTGTAGTTTTTAATCACGCTAATACAATTTACAAAACATTTTTGCGATGATTAAATGAGGTAATGAATAGGAAGCTTATCAAAGGTCCTGAGCACTCCCATTGCAATGTTCAATTTCTCATTCCTGAAGATGCCCAAAGGTTAAGGCTCTGCTACCTACTAACCCGAGGTTTAGCAAGTTTTAGAACTGTGCAAGCCCCAGCGAATCATCCTGCTACAGGGAAGGGCTGGCTCCCAACCCAGAGCCCACTCTGCAAATACCTGCAAGAGCTCCCAGATCCTGCACGCTGCACCCAACAACCACTCGCTCTTCTCTGGGGTCTGTGCCGGCAGAATCTAACAAGTAATCAGATAAACAGAAAACATAGGGAGCAAAGCGCTGCTGCTGAAGCTGAGGCCCTTAGCCAGCTCTCAAAAGAAATAAAGCGTCCCACACAGGATCCACAATGACCAAAATTCACACGTTTTCAAAGTGTCTTTATGAACACCATAGCCACAAGGAACAGGAAGCACCCAAGGGGCAGCAAGCCGACTCCTTCCTCCCACTCCATCTCTTCTCAGAACTAACCCTACAGGGCACCTCTTTCCTTTTCTCAGGGCAACCTTTAATCCCCATCTTTGAATCATTTCTCTTGTGCTGGATTCTGTCCAAGTTTTGCTTTTCTCACAGGGCGCCACAGCCTGGGAGGCAGGGGCTGGGGCCAGTCCTGAAATGGACCATAGAGTGGGGGGCGGGCTCTGCAGTTAGCCAATGGCAACAGGTCAGCTAGTGTGTGATATGACAACATTTCATTCTCTCAGGGGAAAGAGGAGGAAAAGAGCTAAGAATGGAAGGTTAGTATGAAGACCAGGAGGACTGGTGGTCAGAAGACTCCCAGAAAAAACTATTAAGGGTAAGTGCAATGAAGCCCTGGGGTGCAGAGATGGCACAAACATTCCCAGGCTGGCGCATCGCTGAATTCTTCAGACCTGCAGTACACGGAGAGAACAGCCTGCCTCAAGTTTACTGCAACTCTGCACAAGGTTCCGTCAGGGTGTATTTGCTTCCAGGACTAGAACATCTCTAGATGAAAATCAGATCCAGTACTGGACATAAAGAGAGGAGGAAAAATTTCTTGAAAGAACATGTCAGCAAAACAAGCGAGCGTGATTTCAGGATCAGCTCTGGAGTGTTACCTGTGGTACTACCCAGGCCCTTTACTTTCCCTTTCTTGTTTTTCTTCTTTTCTTTTTGTTTTTGGAGACAGAGTTTCATTATGTAGCTCAGACTGGCCTTGAATTCACTATATAGTCCAGGCTGGCCTACAACTTGCAATGATCCTCTCGCCTCAGACTCCCAAGTCCTTGGATTATAGGCATGCGGCAGCGTGCCTGGCCCACCCTGGCACTATTATGATACATTTTTCATCATCATTGTTAACTTTTTCAGATGAGAAAATACCTAAAACAAAGACATGTTTAAAACCTATTGCTGGGCTCTGAGAATATTATTTCCCATCTTACAGATCTCCAGTAGGTTTTTAATCAAAGACAGCTATTAACTGTCATAGTGATTTTCATACACTCCTTCCTTCCTCCTTTCTCAAATCTATCATGTACCATCTATTCATCTCTAGCTGGAAAAAATTAATTTTGATTTCCTGAACTTGCAAACATGTTCTTTCTCTGGCCTGGAATGTAATTCCTTTGAATCAAGGGGAAGTCACATAAACACAAAATGAATTTTCCCAAACGCCATGTTTGTGGGCTGCTGGAGATAACTCCAAGGTTTTCCAGCTTTCAAAGTGATTAAAAATAACACTGAGGTTAACACACTGACCTCGGTGGACTGTCTTCACTTTGAAGCGCTTACCTTACAACTCCCTCAAATGCAGCTGCTCTCAATGTTACTGCTTTTGTGGTTCTCTTCCCCTCATCAGAACACAGACCTTAACAGCTCTACCTACCTTTTGTTAAGAGGCAAGTGATCTCTTGACCCTGGGTGTATAAATCTGCCTAGGTGTAAGAAATCACTTTTTCTAGAATACCTCATTCTTTCTGAGGAAAGATCCCCCGAAATATAGATTCTCAAGAGCTGTAAGATGAAAAAAAAAATGCTATTAGATTTGTTTGTGAGGCTCAGGAAATACAAGCAGACCAAAGAGCAGAAGTTTCAAAGTCTAGTTCAGATTTTGTTCATTTAGGAGAAGCGGGGCCACAGTTAACACTAACACCTACGGTGTGTCTCACACTACACAGGCCTCGTCTCCAACTCAGCAGGACGGGGAGGCCTTGTCCGGACAATCAGACAGCAGCTGGGCAATGGGCACTCTGAGCAAAAGCCTAGCGCGAAGACAGAGGCTGCTGGCCTCTGCAGACTGCCGGGGTCGAGTGCTGCGAACTGCCGTTTTGGAAAAGGGTCCAGGGGCTGTGCATGAGGAGCAGAGGAGCAAGAGCTCCACGAGGGTCTCCATCTATATGAGATACGTGAATACCCTTCACACAAGGGGCCAGGAACTCGTTCACACATCGTACAGGGGACTGAGAGAATGTAAGGCGCAGGTGGGGCAGCCTCAGAGTAACAAGACGGGACCGCAGACTGCTGGAGCAGACACAGCGTGACCGGCAGCGATGGGCCCTGATGCCTTCAACCTGCCTGCTCTTCTGCCCGTGTCCCATGAAGCGCCACTTTCAATACTAGGTTTCACCTGCCCGTGAAACCTTCAGGACGTTTATGTTTACCAGAACCTAAAAAATATGATGACCAGAAAAAAAGGGGGGTGGGCACTTGTGGTTCCTTCCCTCATTTTAAGGCACTTAAAGTTTCTCAAATACGGTCTCCACTTTTGTGTAATGGTTTGCATTATGGCTCCAGAGTTTTAGGTAACTTCAGAGAGGAAGCTAGTGACCTTTGAAAATAGCATTTTACATCCATTTGCCCTATCAACTAGTGCTTAAAATATATAACTGAGAGACGTGGGGAAGGAAGACAGATCTCTAAAGTTTCTATAAAATTACTATAGATTCTTTTGATGAGGGAAAAAGGGTCAAGGGGACAAATGATACGATTTTTCAAAATGTAAAAAGAAGCACAGTTTCCTGTTTGTGTATCTCTTTTGGCATTTGTTGACACCAGAGTCTAGGTCTTGAGACAGGCCAGCATACAGTATTTTCGACCTTTAAATGTCCTCTTGGATCTAAACTAGAAGTGGTAGACTGTTTAACTGCTAAATTTAACATCCACTCCAATTACGACATTGAAAGTTATTCATCTTTGTATAACTATTTGCCAAAAGTCCAGTTAAATTGCTATTTTAAGAAAAGAACAAGTTGAGAAACACTTGCTATGTAACAGAATGGTTTTGGAATAATATTTAATGACAAAGCTTATCAGATACATCTAGATTAAATTTCTTCACGTATATAGTTATCCTGTTCGAGAGAAAGGTGCTAGGAAGCAGTGGTGTCTGTTTAGATGAGATGGGCTGTACTTGGAATGCTCCCTTGAGTGCCCATAATTACCCAAGGACGCGCTGGGTGGAGAGAAGGAAACTGGGATGTACTGAGACTGAGGCAAACCATGAATGTGAATTTTACAGACTGTACTGAATAGTTGTGTGACTTTGGGGGAAAACCACACATCCCTCTAAGAAGCCCCAGAAACCTCTCTAGAAAGTAGAAAGAACAAATTTAAAACAAACATCACATTGTGGAACTTTAGTACATGCCTGTTGGATATGTAAGTTGGTATAATCTTTATATAGTATTAATGGGTGTAAACAAATTTTTAATTGAAAAACTACAAAATAATCAAAACACTAAACAAAAGAACGCACACTTAATTAGCTCTGGATAACAATAATGGAGAAGTATTCATGACCAGGAAGAAAGTTTTACCAAAGAAATCTTAAAAAAAAACAAAACCCAAAAAAACAAAAACATCTGAATGTATCACATACTTATAACTAATTTATAGATAATGGAGAACTAAGAATATGCTAACCAGTACAACAAGACATAACCAATGTCCACAGTATAAGAAATTATAGGACAATCTGGATTCCCCAACACATAAAGCAGCAAGGAAAACAAAAAAGGAGACTGAGAAGGAATATATAGATTATTGCTAAAAGTTTTATGGTACCAACCAAATAATACAAAGAAGTTATAAATTTAGATCCTGATTCAAACACCTGAAAAAAAAAAATCTCTTCTGGTTTTGTCTTTGGTTTGAAATTTTCCATAACAAAAAGTTAAAAGTAAAATTAGTTCATTTGTTTGGTTTTTGAGACAGGGTCTCACTATGTAGTTCAGGCTGGCCTTGAAGTCACTATGTAGCCCATAGTGGAGATACTCCTGCCCCAGCCTCCCGAGGGCTGGGATTATATGCACATGCTGCCACACCTGACTTTTATGAATTTTTACTGAAAACCAAAGAATTGCATAGTTTAGGTGACTTGTATGGTGTGTGAATTATATTTCAATAACATTATTTTTAAATTAAAAATACTCTGTCTCCATGAGTATAAAAATAGTAAAAATCGAAGGCAAGAGAACTTACACATTCTCTTGTCTACCCTCTTGGTTATTTACAGTTGGCCCCAATTCCACCAATGGCACACTGCTACAAAGCTATTTCCTTAGGTTATTTTAAAATTTGAAAATAAAAACTTGATAGTGTTTTGTAGCGAACGCACCATGGGATGGTTAAATTGAGTAATTAATATATGCACTACCTTACATACTTACCTTTTGTAATAAAGATGCTTAAAATATACCAATTTTCAAGTATGCATTAACTACAGTCACCATAATGTACAACAGAGCTTTCAGACTTATTCTTCCAGTCTAAAAATGCTGTCTTGTGACTAACATGGTCCCAGTATCTTTTCTCTGTGTTATTATTGGGGGGCAATGTCCTGTACGGCAAGAATACATAACATCTAGCAAAATGTTAAGTATATGGAATTAAAATCAGGATTCTGAGGGCACAGATGCACTCCCACGTTCATTACAGCATTCCTTCCAGTAGTCAAGACATGGAAACAACCTAAACGTCTGCTGGAAGATGACTAGACAAACGCAGCTTCTATATAAAATGCAGTATTATTCAGTATTACCATTTGTATGATAAGTGAAATAAGTTACACACAGGACAATTATGACCACAATTACATAAGGCATCTAAAACAATTTATATGATAATATCCTCAATTACGGAAGAACAGTAAGGAAATACATATTGCCATATCAAATGCCTGCTGAATTTTCATCTTTGGGCCTGGAATTATATTTGTTCATAAACTTAATATACTTTTCATAGATAAATAATGAAAAAGCCAGTGGACTCAAACAGACCCATACTGTCTTGGTTCTAGAAAGCCACTAAATATTCAATAGTGATAAGGAACAGGGAAAGGAAAAATGTCAGATAAACCCATCCCTTTCACAAGTGTCTTCCTGTCTCTACATTGCATTCCAAGTACCAAAGTCAGGTACTAAAAGAAGCCATAAGGAGAAGAAACGTTCCAGGAATATTCCATCAATGGCACGTTGCTACAAAGCTAACATTTCACACTAATCTAAATATTTACCTTTCTGTCCCTGAGCTTATTTTAAAGCGTCTAGTCAATATTATTGCTCAGTCTGTTTTATGTTGATTTTATATGCAAAGACACTTTTCTTACAGGATAAATTTCATTTTCTTTGATGAATATTGTGGCTGTTACATGTCCCTCCTTTCCACTTTTACTTTAGTTTAGTTGAAGGAAATTACTACACACAACTATTTATCATTACTTTTCTGCTGAGATAAACTTAAAGAAAATAACAAATCATATGTAACCACTGGTAATTCCAGTGTTATGCTGAAGTTCCTACTTTATTAAAGAATCTTAGTCAAAATAACAACAGTAAAAATTTGTAAGACTCCTACCCTTAGTAAAATTATAGACATGATCTTTTCTGTGGAAAAAAGAGTTGCTTTAGGTAAAGAGTCAAGGAAATGCATTCCACCAAACAATGACAGGTCACACTGTGTATTTGAGGAAGCACATGCAGGAAGACTCCATTCCTGCCCAGTAAGATGGAAACTCCAATTTCAGCCCACCGAGGAGAGTATTTCCTTGAATCCACAAAAATGCCAACTCCCTGCTCTGCACTTAGGACCAGGAAGAATAATGATCACACCACACCACACCATGACACCCACACCACCACAAAAAGCCACATGGATTCATGATGATACTCAAAAACTTAAACAGAAAGAAAAGAGGAAAGCACACACCTCTTTGCAGTGATCACCAAGGGAGACAACCAGGCACCAATCTCATGCTGAAACATCACAGTAAAGAGACAGAACTTAACCTGGTTTTTACAAAGAACTGTATTTCCAGGAAATCAAAAATCAAAAACAAAAACAAAAATCATTTTTGAACTCTGAAGGAAGTGATAAGGAAAAGACAACCAGATGAGATCATTAAAAATGAAGGTGATAGGGACCCTTGGCATCAAACAACACGGAGTAACTCCAAAACCAGTCACTTTATTAGGGGATGGACGCCATACAGAGTCCCGCCTGTCATGTGTTGTTGTCTAAAACGGTGAGCCTGAACTAAGCCAGCCACTTCAAGTCTCTTAAAGCCTTTAAATTTATAGTCAACAGAGGCGACACAGAAAGAAAGAAAAGACACCAAAACGAAGGAAACAGACAAATCCAGAAGACCTTTGCCCAGGAAGACCGGCACTTTCTTCAACAAGGCAAAGACACAAAATAGGGAGAGCAGAGCAAGGAGGACTGCTCTAAATTAGAAGAGATTTAATTGAAAGCGATATGGCAATACTTAAGAGCAATATGTTGTTAAACGCACTCTATTGGCCTGGCAGAAATAACTCAATTTTGAAAAGAAAAAAAGGGAGGCGAAAGACTCAAAAGAAGTAATTTTAAAACAAGTTGTGCCAAAATCCAATAAAAATACAAATAGAGGATTACGGCATTTAATACACTAATCTCTCTACATTCTGGCATGTTTGAAAACACAAGAGGGAGGGACACAGTGACCCCTCTCCCAGCAGAAATGAGTCACAAGCCATGGAGGAACCAAGCTTCTTGGATGTGGCAACAGGTTTTCTTGTGTAAAACTGCCAAGAAGACATATTCCATGAGACAGGTTCCTAAGCTGAAGGTGATGTAATTGGTCCAGGGAGTGTTTTCATCAATGATGTTTGTTATGTGAACACATCCTATCTTCCTTTGTCACAGTCACAAGGTGCAGACTTTTTAATAAAGGACTTTCCTTCCAGTTATGTTCAGGCTTCTGGGTAAGGCACAACAGAGAGGCAATACCACCCATAAGAAACTTTTGCTTATCAGGAATGGGTGGGTCAGGGAATTTCTGCACCCTTTTGTCCATCTGTCAAATGGATATATACTCTCTTAACAGTTATCATGAGTTAGAGAATATGTATGTGACTATATCTGGCACATGGTAGTGACCAAATTACATGACAATGTAAAAAAACATCAATATTCATAGGCACCGGCCTGGGGCTGGGGATATAGCTCAGTGGAATAAGCGCCTGCCTAGCAAGCACAGGGTCCTGAGTTCGATCCCCAGTAGCGCAAAAAAAAAAAAAAAAAAAGACTGTCAAATCATAGGCATCGGCCTATAACCTCTAGATTCTGAAATCTGCTAACACCATGTGCATGTGGGAGAACATCGCATGAAATCACAATGCAACAATGATAGCTTTGGGGGAACATGAGTAGGGGCCCCACCTAACTTGTCCCTGAATTTTAATCTACAGACTCTGTGCCATAATAAAACCAAAACAACAGCAAGCTAAACCGAAACACTCCACTGTATCTACGGGTTGCTTATTCTCTACGGGGGGCTTTGAGACAAACTGAAAGAGTGTGCTGGCAAGCTTTGCACCCTGATTTGAATAAAAACCTAATGCTTTCTTCACTTACAGCGTAAAACCTTTTGCCTGGTATGAAGACAGTTCCTACATCCTGCATGGTCTCCCTGCCCAGGGCAGTGACTTCCTTTTCCTTCTGTGCAGCTCTTCATTCCCTGATCAGGAACTGTTCTGGGGTATCTTCCTTACCTTTATGTTCATTTCTGATGCTCACTCTTGCGCCTCCTTTAGCCCTGAGATACTGTTGTGCATTTTCCACTTGCTGAGATCATTCTCATCTTCAGCTAAAAGTTCAAAGACTCTAGGAAGTGATTTCCTATTCTTTTTGTATTTATTAGCTTTACCATCTGCACAGTGTTACCTATCACTCCAATTTAGCATTTGCTTTGCCTTATACTAACCACCCTCATGCTGCTCCAGGGTAAACGTAAGAACTGTGCCTCATTCAGTCTTCTGATCTCTCACCTCCCCTTAAATGTTTGCTAAACTCAAGTGAGAAAATTAGAACAGGAACTCACCATAACTTCCTGCACAGAGCTGTTAATGTTTGACCAGCTTGATCCGTTTGACCTTCTGAAGGATATTTCATTAATAAATGGACACTCTGCCTTTGGCCACTCATGAAACTACACTGTTCAAGTACAGATGTTGCTTCTTCCCCTGCATTTTTCTGTACAGCTAAGAACCTAGAGGCTACACGCTGAGAACGAGAAGGACGGCTGGGGACTTGGCTCTGTACAGATTACATCACACCTGGAGATGTCCGCTTCACTCTCCAAGCAACCACTATGCCTGCCCATCTTGAGCCTTAATGACATAGCCTTTCACTGTTACAGACCAGCCAAATAGTCACTGATAGGAGAACTGGGAGAGCTAAGGCTGAAAATAAAAGCAGATAACATGAGTGCAGCACTCAACGTACAGATGTATCCATACAAGTACCTGTATATTTTTAGCTGCACAGCTAGTTACCGAACATGTTAAAATATCTCTCTCTCAGTGGGGAACAACTTATATGCACTAATTTTTTTTTAAATATATGGACTACATTCAATAACAATAGCTGTATCATGGGGAATCGATGAATATGGAAGAAAATTAGATATGTATATTTTTAAAACTTCGCTAAAATGCTTTAGACTTTATAGTTTAAAAAAATATTTATGTTTAATTTCCAAGTTTCTTAAAATAAGCTTGCGTTATGGATGGTACTGGAACTGGTGGGGGGTAGAGTGGTAGAATTAATCATTTTTTGAAGGCACCGTGTCTGGATCCATTCCTTCCTAAATGAGGCTCTCTCAGAGTGAATGGACAATGCTATCTGGCTCCTCAATACACAGTTATACTTGGGCACCTCCACAGAGCAGAAAGTTTGCAGGATTCCAGGCCCAGGCAGGAGAAAGCACTGTTTCTATCCAGTAGGACTCCACAGCGGCCAAACTTCATCACCTGCTCCAGATCTAACTGCAGATTTCACTGAGCATTCTACCAAGAACAAAATGGTAACTTTACATGCTTAAGACTATAAGTTTTGCTAGACAGGGTGGCGCACGCCTGTAATCCCAGCACTTGGGAGGCTGAGGCAGGAGGATTGTTGCAAGTTCAAAACAAGGCCGGGCTACAAAGTGAGCTCAAGGCCAGCCTGAACTGCATAGCGAGACCCTGTCTCAAAGACAAAACAAACAAAAGTTTTTCAGACTTTGGTTTCTGGGTAGTTATATACTTGTAAAACTATCAAGTATTCCAAAGAATATTTATGTGGTAGTATCAATTGATATTTACCATATTAAAATGATTTAACTTAAAAATTCCTATTAATTCATAAAAAAGCAATTCAATTGCATATTAAAGAAAATAGGACATTTTAGTGGAAAACTACACATTGCACAACAAAGAGAAAAGGCTTTAGTTCCACATTTTGGCAAATCTCTTTAATATCTCATGCCTGTTTCTAATTATATCTATTTCAATATATTGTTTTCATTGTAGTTTATGAAAAAACTATGGCTTCACAGAGTTACACAGAGTTGATCAAGCTGTGGATACCCTTTACACAAAAATATGGTATTTTTCTTTGTTATTACACCAAAATTTGACCAAAGCTGTAATATGGAATCTGCTATCTTATTGGAGAGCTTTTCATATTCTTTTACATTAAAAAACCCACTACCCCATTTTATAATGTTAGATGGATCTTTTACACATGCATAATTTTTAAAATGTTGGTTCACTGAGTTATGTGGATCTTCAAATGCTGATTCATTTCATTCTGATTTTATGAATATCAATCTTTTGGGAAACTTTCGGTAGATAAGGTCTTTTGCATCAAGCTTCAATTCTATTATTAGTAACAAATATTATCCATTATTTTTCATAAAGTCACAGGATCATCTCAAGTTTCTGAGACTGTGTCTGCCAACTACCCACATTGGAATAGCCAGTTAGGCAGTTTCAAGTCAAGTGGTGTGAAGAGAGCAGCAAGTTCACCTTAAAACTTAACTACAGAAGAGCTTTAGTACGTTCCTCAGTGTCACCATGAATCATAAACAACTGTATTCACGATTTCAGACAGTGAAAACTTTTACTTGTTCATTAATGACACTGGTGGTTAAAACTGGCTTCAAGTAGTGAAAAATGCAGTGCTTGGTGGCACATTTTGCTCCCACCATCTTGATGTACATAAAGGTATAGGCAGGTGTGCTAATCCTAGCCAGTGAGAAAGGTGAACTACTCTGACGAAAGTAGTTTAGGTCAGTGATGGCAAACCTTTTAGAAACCAAAAACCCAACTGGAACCCAAGCCCACAAAGTTCCAACAATGCAAGTAAACCTGAATACCAGAGTTGTAGTTTAGAAATAAGACCAACTCATGATTGAAAGAAAAACACAGTAACAGAACTTTCAACGATACAAATAGCCTGCTGTTGCAGTGGGTGCCACAGATTCACCAGCACTGGGGGGCTGGGAACGCAGTCCAGCCTACTCAATCGTGAGGGAGAGCGTCAGAAAAATGCACCTGTTTATTTGAGGGTAAAAGTATGTGCCGAAGGGCATAAAGGGAAGAGATGAGGCTGCATGAAATGCTGAAAGAAACGTCTCCCTTGTAAAGAGAAAAAGTGAGGAGAGTGCACGGGCTGTCAGAGAATGAAGCTACCTGTTTTTTCTGGATTATTTCAGTAAATTATTTCTTTATGCTTTCACTTCTCGAAAGAGGCAATGAATAAACTGTGTTGACAAAACAGGTGGAGAAAGTATTACAAAAAATTCTATGATTTCCAAGGAATTATGAGTTCTTGAATTAAGGCATCCGTTTACAGCAGGTAAGATTTAATTTAAAAAAAAAAAAGACATTCAAAGCAAAACAGTAGTAGGCACTGCTAATCAAAGGTAGGCAACTTATTAAATAACACTGTAAATTAAGTGGACTAGATGTGTTGTCCTATGTTAAGCTATAATTTCCATCCCACATAACTCAAGATGCACCTATATTTGAAAAATAGTCCTATCAGGTCAATCGCCAAGTATTTTATTAATGTTACTAAGTTCATACATGTTGAGAAAACTAGGACTTCATGAAGCTTTAAATGGATGAGAGAAGTGGAGATGGGCTGTTAGCATAGGAACCATACGTGTGGCGCTTCGGATCCCGAGACATCTTCCAAAGGCTCACGTGCGAAATGCCCGGGCTCCAGGGTGCTGCTCCTGGGAAGGACCGAAGCCTTTAATAACAGAGAAGTCTTCAGTCGTGGAGGTGCGCCCTGGACGGGGACTGTGGGAGCCCTGCCCCCTTACCTCTGCTTCTGTTTCCTGGAGATGGAATGAGCGGCTTTGCTGTGCCGCGCTCTCTCTCTGTAACCTGCTGCTTCAGCACACACCCAAAGAACGAGGCCATTTTACCAGGGACTGAAACCTCCCTCACTGCTCACTAGAATAAACTTCTTTTCACTTCCTCAAACTTTGAAATAGAGGACTGGTAAATCACTAAGTTGGCCAGCCTGGCCTCCAACTTGGGATCCTGTTGCCTTGGTCTCTAGAGAACTGGTATTACAGGCTTGTACCACCTTGTCTGGCTAACCTTCTTCTTTCTATAGCTTAATTCTCTTCAGTATTTTGGTATAGTTTATATAAGCTACCAGAGAGGGGCCCAGTAACTGTTGGACCCTTTTAAAAGACAAACAATATTTTGCTTTAATCTTGTACTTGACATTTGGATATATATGGTAAGAAACATCAGGTTTCTGGGTTTCTAAGAGTATTCTGCTGTCCTTGCTTCCTGTACCTTTATGTTTTTATTTCTCAGAGGGTCCAGTGCCCTGGCAACAGATGCTCTTACACATGTCAAGAATGCCAAGGAAGTGTCCTGGCTCTGGGGATAAGTCCTTCTCTCTGATGTGACAATCAGGTCCATGGACCTGGATGATGCTGGATGAGGGAAGGTTCCTGACAAGTTGTTCAATCATTATAAAGTCTAACCACATAAAACAGAAACCAGTAGGATGTCCCCCAAAACAATGCATGTAGGAGCTGGCTTCAAATGGGTCCAGAGCAAGGACGGAAACCAAGAAGACAGTCCCTACTGGGGGACTGCCTCAAAGAGACAGGGTAATTACTTGAGAAGAACTTCCTAAACCTGAGATCTAAGGCTCTTCACCAGGCTCCCATCCCTTTCCTACAAGCAGACTGTAAAACCATTGCCTTGGGAATAATCTTAGATAGGAAATGTTCACAAGGTTAAGTGAGAAATGATGTAATTATAGTATGGTTTTATAAGCCAAAAAAAACCTATTATAGTCCATATTTTATATATATTATATATAAGTGTATGGAAATTATACAGAAAGATATAATATTAACTGCTTATTTCTCAAGGTTACAGAAATACATACTTTTAACCCTTCTCTTTTCATAAAACAGATTAAGCATGATCATTTTGCAAAGGAGTGATAATGGTTTTAGATTTAAGTCTCAGGAGAGGGTTCAAGGAAGAAAAAAAGGGAGATCTGGCCTATATCTGAAGTTTCAGAAATCTGGATTATACTCATGTGATACTCATACATCTGTCCTCCGGTACGTTACATGGAAAGAGAGTCAAAGTTCGTTCTCCCTAAATAACAGAGCCAGTGTTCTTGTATCAGGTCTGTTGCTGGAACAAAATACCCAACACTGCACATTAAAAGCACAGATTCACTGTGGTTCACAATTTCTGTGGGTTCAGTCCCTGGAAGTTGTTCCTACTATGATGGCCAGGAAGAGTCAAAGGGAAGAAAGGAGCGAGTGAAGGAGGGAAAAAAGAAAGGAAAAAAGAGGGTGGGAGGGAAGACAAGAACGCGTCCTTCCAGGTCAGGTCCCCAGTGCCTGGCTTCCCCCGCTCAGGCCTCACTTCCCAACAGCACACTCAGCTATGAACTGGATTCATCCCCACGATAGGGTCTCCGCGATCCAGTCACCTTGCCAGCACATGAGACTTCTGTGTGGGATTTTAAATCTAAACAACCCTGCTGGAGAATCCCTCACTTGTCTCCATGTTAGTTTTACTTTCAAATACATTGCAGAAACAGGTCTCTTAATCCTAGGCTTTATAAAAAGCGGCACATAAGGATGTTGTTAATCCGTTTAATCTCTGACAATCTAAAGTGCAAACTTTCCTGCCTTTTGGGATTTTAGGAAGAGGAAAACACCACAGGCACACTCTGTGATTACTTATGCTCCTTCCAGACTGTCAAGGACTGAGGCCACATTGGGTTTCAGGATCACAAACTCTGTGACACAGGGCTGTATTACCGTGCCTTCCCACCCTTGTTCATTTACATCTGAGTGGTTCACAAAACCTTCCAGGGGAATTATCTGTATGTCCTCCAAACATAAAGCAAAGAAGTCAAACACCTTCATTTTTACTGAAGGCACCTTCATTCATGGACCTGAAGTAATTACAGTATTCTTGTTTTGTGAAGTAACAATCCAGAAAGAATGAAGTACACCAAAACTAAAGGATATAGAGAAGGCTGAAATTGTGGACTGAACAAAGTGTTTTTCTGCGGTACATGTCTGTAATCCCAGCACCCAGGAGGCCGAGGCAGAAGACTGCTACAAGTTTGAGGTCTGGGCTACACAGTGAGTTTAAGGCCATCCTGAATTACATAGAGAAACTTTGTCTCAAAACAAACCACTCCCCACCCAAAAAAAAACTCTAAACCTAAAATAAACAAACCCCCAAAAGGCAAAAATAAAAAATAGAAGCACTTAGAGATTTTATCATTAGAAAAACAATAAAATTATTCACATTAAAAAAATGCAAAAACCCAAAGCTGTTGACTCCTAGATTAAGGACTCTTACCCTCATCCCTATAGAACATATCCAGCCTGAGTCTTTCCCTTGCCTTCCTTCGACAGATCAACTTGATGAGTTCTTCCTCGGGCGACGTGGCTCCCTTTCTAAACAGTCTCTCTCTAGGGTGCCCAGCACTGCCTAACGCAGGTTCATAGCATGCATGGCAAACAGTCAGATGACTACAGCTTTCTGGGAGACACATAATGTTCACTGCTGCCCTGGAAAATGCGCCTGACTCTGCCTCCTAGCAGTGAAGTTTCAGATTCCTTATTTGCTGGGTGCTGGCTCAGGGAGGTTGTCTGTTAGGTACTTTAAAGCCCTGAACTTTCACAGGATCTCCTGAGACAGACTAAAATCTTGATTCAACAAAGCCCAGGTCAGTACTGGATAAATGGGAAATTCCAGGGGTGTGGCAGGCAAACAAGGAAGTGATCTGATACTCACCAAAGGGTTCTGTGCTCGCCAGGTACATAACACAGCCAATTTAACAGAGCATGCTTTTTGGTTGGAATGGGGGAGGGATGAGGTAGGGAGACAGGGTAGGAGGAAATGAGCAGGAAAAATGACTTAACTTCTAGTTCCTTGGTCTACCGGAGATTGTCAAACATTGTGTTCCCGAATAACCCGAAGGGCTGTGGATGTGTCCCATTTACCTGGTGGCTCATTTTAGTCTTACGAGTACAATGGTCATATTGGATGTGGTCCCTACCCTAAAGGCTTCATTTCAACTTAACCACCTCTTTACAAAACTTCCAAATATGGTTATTTTGAGCTACCAGGGGTTAGGATTTGAACCCATACATTTTGAGCAACACAGTTTTAGCCCGCAACACTTACTGACCATAATCCCAACGGAAGTACTAGATTCACCCAGGACTCCCATTTCTTCAGCTACAAAATAGTGCTATGGAGAACTGAGTGCGAGAATTCATGTGAAAGGCTTATTAGCACGGTACCTTCTGGTACCTTCTCCCCAACATCAATATGAACGAAGGAAACAGAAACCTGAGGAGATGGCCCCAGGCCCCTTTTTCATCTCTCAATTAGGTTTATGGTACAGAGTACTACCCTACCCTCCTGTACTCTGTACTGTATAATTTCAAAGAATTTGACCTGATTTATGATTGTCCCATTGCTCCTTTGCGGGGAGTATGCTGGGGATCAAACCCAGAAGTCCTGCATGCTAAGCTCATGCCTTATCCCGGAGCTACATCGGTCCAGCCCTCAAATCACTAACTGCTTGCTTAGTTTTGTTCTAATTTGACCACATACAATGTAAGGGTGTAACAGAGGTAGTTCAAATTAATAACCCTATTCACAGAAATTTATTTGGAAGATATACTACTTTCCTAGGATTATTTATGAGTTCCACTCACATTTTCTCCTATCTTGAAAGGACAACAAGATACCGTCACACATTAATGATGTCTGCTTTAACTATCACAAAAGAAAGCCCACCCAACTTTTTGTTTTAAAATTAGGATTACATGTTATATTCACTCCGCAGTCTCTCTCTATATGACACATATTTCATCTTTAGTGTAATAAAGTATTTTATTTAGTTCTTGTCACAATCATTTTAGAGTTGAGGATCAAGAAGCACAACAAGATGTGTTTCTCACAAAGCTTGTCAGTAACTGCCGGAACCAGAACCTTCCCTGACATCTTCGAGTCGAAAACCAAGTCCACCAATGGCTTTGGCCAGGCTGTAAAACCTGGCTTCCTGATTCTTCAAGGCTTGAGTAAACAGTAGGTGCTCAGCACACACGGCAGGCCGATCTCGGGGCGGATCTGGACTAAACTTTAGAATCTCTTTTATGTTCTTCCTACGGGGCAACCTTGACCACTGAGAACTCCTTCAAGGAAATGATCAGTTTCCTTTTTGGCCAAGGTCAAGCACACTGGGTGCTCATTTCAGCCCAACAAGATATTTACTGAGAACTAAAGTTCAAGTAAATGTACAATCAACTCACAGAGCACTCTCCATTTAGTGGTGGGTAAGTGCCTTGTGACTACTATGGGAAAGTGAAAAGAAGCAATTACAACAGTCTCTCTCTAGGGCCAGGGACGTGGCTCAGTGGCACAGCGCCCGCCTGGCAAGTGTGAGGCCTTGAGTTCGACTCCCAGGGTCAACAAAATGAAACAAAACCAATTTTCTCTCATGGTCTACAATGGAAAAGCCTTTCGGGCTTTTCCAATCCCCAAATTCAGATGCCACTACAGTTCACATTTGATGAGGTGTTAAAGAACAATCTCAAATATCCATTATTGGTGCAAAAAAACCGAACTGTAAAACAACAGTGATAGCAACCTGATCTGCCAGTCCGGACCCATCACAGTATTCAGTCTGCGACATGATTCCAGGAAGCACTGACTCTGAGTGTGACAGGGAAGTCTGCACTTTGCAGAAGCATGGTTCAACTGGTGATCAGAGCTGAGGTGTAGTGGACCGGTTGTCAGGGGCCCTTGGTCATAAGCTATACTAACAGAAAGCATGCTAAAGCGCTCTTTCCTCAAGAATATACTACTATTCAAATTAAAAAAAAAAAAAACTTCCTATTTTGTTTTGCTGTGACAGCTGGGCAGGCTTTGACCTTGCCACGGAAACTATCTGATTGCTTCGGAGTTATTTTGTTCAGAGAAGGGAAGGGAGTAGAACTGGCCAGCACAGAGTGCTGAGTGCTGTCTTCACGTTTTCCTGTGATTTCAGGAGTTCTAGGTTGGCCACTTTGTCCCTCTCTGGAGACTGTCAATCCTGTTGAAAACTGGCTATTCACCTCCCTAGCTACCTGTTTCACAGTGCTGTTGTAGCGGATTTGGGGGGGGGGGGGTGCCGCCTCAATTCCTGAAAAGAAGAGCATTCAAAATAATGAAAGATTGAAGTTTGAATTATTATCAGTGTTATACTTCCTGTCTGAATAAATTTTTTTTTTGAAACAGGGTCTCAAAAAGTATAGCGCAGGCTGGCCTCAAACTTGTGGCAATCCTCCTGCCTCAGGGTTACAGGCCTGTGGCACCACCCCAGCTCTGAATAAATCTTTTTTAACTGAATCTGCAATCTGAGGTAGGCAATTTTCACCCCCCAAAAAAGAGAAAAATTTGAAAATTATTTTTTTCTGATGTTTTATCAAAAGAGAACTAACTTCAAATGGACATAAAAAAGGCATACAAATTCATTTAAAATTCTATTTAGAGCCAAATCCAAATTTATCTCATTCAACCACTAGTAATAAACATTTATTAAATATATAAAATATACAAAGCACTAAGCTAATGCTTTAAGGGCTGGGGATACAGCTCACTGGAATAAGCGCCTACCTGGCAAGTGCAAGGTCTTGAGTTTGATTCCTGGTACCGCCAAAAAAATAATAAAAAAAAAACACTAATGCTTTAAGGTAAGAATTAATCTTGCCCCACATTCTCCTATACTGCAATTGCATTATAAAATGCACTTTCGTTTAGATTTCCTTCTCAAGTAAAAGTTACACATTTCCCTAGGACACAGAAGAACAAAATAATTTTCTCTATTATAACTTTCTGGCTTCATGGAAAACTTCGTTTAAGCACACAGTAAGAGACAAGCTCACCTATTAGTCTCCACTGCCCAGCATGAGCCTGCTCATGAGTGACTGAACTACAGAATGACCATAACTTCCACCATGACCTCATTAAAGCTGACTGGCACATGACATGGAGGGAAGGAGGAACCACGCGCCTTCCGACTGCAGGTGAAGGAGCTGAAGTATACCGTCGGGGAAAGCAGGAGGACCATGACCATGTGGACTGGAGATCAAGAACTGTGCAATACAAACAATCACAAGAACTGCGAATAACTTGGGCTGCCAAGAGCGCCTGCCATATGAAATCACGCACGGCTCTGCAACGAGGGAAAAATTCAAGCCTGTCTCATGCCTCACTTCTGCCACTGACTGAGCTTGAAGAAGAAAAGTAAGATAATCTTTTTAAAGTTATTCATTCAAAGGCAAAAATTATATTCTGGACGCTTAGTAGAATAAGCTCATTAGTGTGGGGTACGAGAATCATTTAGCAATTAGCCAACATCCTAACTCAGATAATACACAATAGGAATTCCAGATTTCCTTAAAATTATACTGATATTAGTTTGATAGAACTGATTGTTCCAATCCATAAATTCTTTCTGTGTGTTTACTAAAGTTACTGTTAACCTGTTCTTACAAATAAAATCACCTACTTTCTAAGACTAGCTTTTTTCACTTTTGATAACTTATTTTTTGAGACACAGAACTGATGTCCTTCAACAAACAGAATACATGTAATGATGTGAACCAACTCTTGTGTACAAGAATGGAGGAATAAAAAGTGTACAAGAACCTCAAGGTACGTGAGGGCATACTAACTATGACGGCTTTATCATACATTAAAGAAATCCATAGCACATCCAAGGAAATTTTATGTTAAGAGTTCTTTTCAAGATGAACAGCAAATCACTATCAAGACTGCTGTTCTTCAAATTATAACAGTATTAGCAGGCAGCCTCCTCACACAAATGGAAAATGTGAACAGTCAGCTCTGTCCCATAGTGCAATCTCACATGCACACATTTCCCCCGCAAAACTAGAAGGAGATCAACTTACACGGCTCTCTGGCAATGAACTGAGGTACAGTGTTGGGCAGAGGAGCACTGGGGTTTGGAGTCCCTACTAGTTTGTTCTTGGCCATCTTCGTGTTTGCCTTAGCAAACTCTAGTCGTAGTGTTTGCGGAATTTCAGGATCGAAGCGGATGCCCTTTGGAAATAAAGAACAAATGGAAGATGTTTTCATTTGCTTAGAGTCAAACCGGAATGGTGACAAAATAAACAGTCCAGTAAACCCTGGCCTACCAGGAAAAAGGTCAGCAAGTGTTCTCATTCTCACTATTTACTTAGAATATACAAAACCCACAATACAGTATGTGCAGAAAGTCAGGCACAGTTAGCTTCCTCACTACAAAATTGAGTTACGTGGATTTTCACCTCTCCTTTTTCTTCTTGGTGAAAAACTGAAATGAGCAAATTCCTGCCACAATTAAAAACTCGATGGCTGAAAGGGAACAATATGTTTATTGATAAACAGGAAGAAATACACTGTGTAACATTAGAGATGACATCTGAAATCCTGAGGTTTTTTCTCTATTGTTATACATAGCATAATTCTTCAGTGCTTTTAATTTTACCACCTATGACTGGAGAAAAAGAATCCCATTTCCTTCTAACACAGAGCTTGACAAAGGTAATAGAAATAACTCTCTTAGAAGACCAGAATTAGATGTTTGCATGATTTCTAACATAATTAATATCCTTTGATCTTAGCTTCGTTAGCTTATAAGGTAACGAATGGCTTGATGTTAAAGAACCCTCACTGTACTATACTTGGCTTACTAGCTACATGGAGAGACAAAGGATTACATAGGCCAGAGAGATGATAATAATATTAATTACCTTGTCCCTATTACTGTAGTTCACTTTAAAAATTATATTCAATATGATAATCACAAAAACTAAGTCAGTCCAGGAAGGTCTATTTTAGAACCTACCTATTCAAGAATTTCTTTATTGCTAAGCCTAACTAAGAACCTAGCAAAAACTATGCTCAGTACTGTGAATTCTGTACTCCTGCAAATGTCAGAGATACCACTGCAGTGCATAGATGCACCCAAAGTCCCATGATTGTCTGTGTCTTGAAACTGAGTGTCCTAAATACACAAGTGTTCCACATAGTGTTCTGGATGTACATGTGTGGGCCTGATAGTCCCCAAACTCTCTTTTCTTCTTCATTAACTTGAAGAAAAAGAGCAACTGCCACAAGAAATGGGTAACTTTCTTATTGTGTACACCAGATAGAATAACTCAAAACTTCACAGGATCAGTTACAAAGATGCAAAGAAGAGCCTGTGACTGGAATGCAATATCTACAGAAGAAAATGAGGGGTTACAGGAGAGAGTTGCTCAGAAAGGTACAACAAAAGCCACGGAGCCCTGACTCAGATACTGGCCTGGGTAGAATTTCCTTGGGAGCCTGATACACATTCCCTCTTAGAGAAGAAATCAACTAAGGGCACCAGAGTAAGGAGAGCGGTGTCCATTTGTGTAGAACCAAAGTGAAAAGGAGGTATCAGGGTTTTGTTTGTTTGTTTGTTTGTTTTTGGAACCAGGACTGAAGCTTGAAACCTTGTGCTTGCTGGGCAGGCACTTGTGCCGCTGAGCTATATCCCTGGCCCAGATATCAGTTTTATGAAGCATTAATTTTTTTTTAACTGCTTTGGGGTTTTTTTGTTGTTCTTTTAATTTAGGAAACCTCAGTAGTACTGTCTTGACAAAAAATACAAGGGAAGAGACAAAGCTTCATGTGCTTTGAAGCAACATTTGCTTCCACCAGCTTACTATTAAGAAGCATTTACCTTATCAAAGCTACTATCTCAAGAGAATAATTATTTCCAAATATGGACTGAGCAGCCACGGCCTTTGCTGGGAGACAAGCATGATGCTCATTGGAATATAATAATGCACTGTAGGCCTGAGGGTGCAGCTCAGTGGCAAAGTACTGGCCGAGCAGGTGTGAGGCTCTGGGCTCCGTCCCCAGGACTGCCGCACAGAGGGGTGCCGTGGAAGGGACTGTGCATCACACAACACCCCATCAAACATGCAGAGCAGCAGCCTGCCGTCGATTTCAGGCCATCCTCCGACAGTTCATTCCCTTTCCCTTCCAAGGCAGAAGGACCTCTCTTAAACCTGGGCTCACCTCAACGCGAGGAACTCACTGCAGGCCACTGGGGTCACAAGTGCATTCTGAGACAAATCTGTGGTCCTCTAGACCTTTGAGCCTTAGATAATGGACTGAACATCTGAATTCTGTCTTGGCTTGCTTGCTGGTGTTCCAGAATCAGCTGAGACGCTATACAGTGTACTCGTCTCTTAAATAACATGGGTTGGTAGCTCTTATCCTAAAATATGCTGAACTGAATCTCCCTATTCCCTCCCTTTCTTCATACCCCTGTTGTTTGAGCTAAAATAACATCAACATGATGTTCCAAATCAAAGTTCCAACATCCTTATTAAAAGGGGGGTAAAAAAAGAGCTCTGAAGTTAAAATGACCTAATTTGTTTGGCAGCTTATACAGAGGCCGGAGGCTTAGAATACAAGCCACATTCCTCCAACATCTTTAGCAGCAACACCATATTTGGTAATCAATATCCTGCTCTGCTGAGTTTCTCCCCATAGGGATTAGCTATGCCCAAAACATTTTAAATGCTAAAGTACGATAAAGAGGAGACAGAAGGGGCCAGGGGAAGGGAAAACTCATAAGAAGAAAAAAGCAAACTACAGGAGAAAGATGAAAAAGAAAGGGAGGAGGAGACATGGAAAAAAAAATACCTTGTGGTTTTAATTAAAACCTAGTACGATTTCTTCGACTAGAGTAATTTCACATTAAATGCCGTCAAGATAAGATTACTGTCATGCGGAAAGGGAAAATATGTGCCTTTCAAAACCATCCTTCTGGCTTATAATTTACCCAAACTGCCCATAATGAACAGAAAGTCTTTCTCTTCTAAACATAAATGGTGTCACAGAGATCAGGAAGAACAGTCTCTTGATACCACTACGGTACTAATTTGAGGATAAACAGTTACTTAGAAGCGGCCCAATCTGGCTACTGGGACAGCCATCTGTCTAGACCAAAGCAGGTTCAGTATGACCTCCAGAGCCTCTACTATCTCACAGGGGACTTATGACAGACGAAAAGACACTACTGACAAACAGTGCCTCTCTCTCTGGCTGTTCCATGGAAGGCAGTGAGAGCCTGGGAAAGCATATGGGGGAAGTCATGGAAGAGAAGTTCACCAGGTGGCCGTCAGTCCGGGAAAAGGCTCAGCACATTTCTGTGCCACAGGATACACAGAGGGGAGGAGGCCTGCATAAGCAAGTTGGGAAGAAATCACAAAAGACCTTCTCTGCCCTGAGTGAGGGCTCTGGAGTGTGTGCAGAGTTGTTAGGGTACATTGGAATCAACTAGAAGACTTCCCAAACACAGTATCGGGCCCTCGGGCTGTGTTTATAATTCAGTATGTCTGGGGTGGACCTGAGGATTTGCATTTCTAATCAGGTGTTGCTGATTCTGCCCGTGCAGAGACTGTGTCTGTGAATCGAGGAGGTACAGGGTAACTGTTGGTGGCAGGAAAGACGGACTCGATGAAGAAGGGGCACAGACCAGTGGGAAGCAAAACAGCAGCCCGGGCAGGAGAAGCCGGGTGAGATGGCTGGCTTGATGACCCCTCCTTGGGAAGGGCACTCAGGTACCAATGTTCTGTGTCGGTCTCTGACCACAACTGGTTATTCAGGGACAGATGCCCCTCAAAGTGACCAAACATGTTTTCTCTATGGGGGACTGCACTTTGAAGACAGATATACAAAAACGGGAGGAAGGCAGAACTGAGTCACCTAACTTTACTAAAAAAAAGTATCTGACTTTTTCTCACTGAGGTGCTGTCCTCACAGCACCGTAATACTCAACGAGTCTTACTCTGTACAGTGAACGGTGTTTCAATTTTAGCACCCTAATGCTCAATGGTCTTATTCTGTATTCAATTCTGTAAGGTACCGGGGTCTTTATAATGGTCCACAATTAAAGTTGGTTTGAGTTTAGGAGCAATGGAATCATTCATTCATAGAAAAACAGAAAGATAAAAAAACCATGCCAAGAGATGTACACTTACTATAAAAGATGCCCCTGGCTATAACGGGTTAAGGAAAGCACTACACAATGTTTATTAGTTTAGGGATGCAGGGAGAAAAGCCTAAGAATGTGTACAGGGGTGTGCTGTGTATGTACATGTTGACACCTGTCCATGTCTATCGGTGTAAGGCCAGAAATGTTTATAGTGAGATAATCAACCTACTAATCACTAATAATAGTAGCCTTGGGGAAGGAAGGGATTCAGACATATTTTTTGCACAATTTTATACTGTTTAAATTTTTTACAAATATGTGTAATTTGAAAAATCCTGTGCAAGAGTTTTTTAAAAAGAGGTTGAGCTGGAAAAAGCGGTTTCCTATCGAGGGCCACAAAGGACAGTGCTCTAAGACACAGCGCTTGGCCAGTTAGTCCGCACAGGAGGAAACGCAGAGACAGCGCCCAGCCCTTATTTTCTGTTCAATGTTTTCTACAAAGTTTATTAAGAAATGATGCAATTTCGGCCTTACATAATAACCTGCAGACTTACAGCCACAAATATACTGCGAAGAATTCCTGCGCGGCCCTAGCCCGGGCTTCCCCAACATTGGCCTAATGGCACATTTGCCTTATCATTCACCCATCCTTTTCCGTGGCTTCCATAAGTCCATATATGCATACGCGCGCATGCAGTTTCTTTCCTGAACTATTTTAAGTACGAACACAGATGTCCCTTTACCCTTTATTTATTAAAAACAGGGGCAACTCTTTGCATTCCTGATCCAGCACCAAATCCAGAGTCATGAAAAGCATTTACTCGTCAAATCTCTTCAGTCTTCTCTAATCTGGAAAGTTCTCATCCTTGTCTTTAAAGACCTTGACATTTTTAAGAGTACAGGCAACTCATTTTATAAATATCCATCAATTCAGCCTTATCTACTTTTTTTTGTTTAGATACAGGTTATATTATTTTTGGCAGGAATTTCAGAAAAGACGTGTGGTCCTGCTTAGAGCGCCATATCTGGAGGCACCTGATGTCACTTTTGTGCCTTTTGCTGTGATATGAACTTTAATCACCTGACAAATATCTGATATTAAGTTATTAATGTTTTCCCTTTTTAATGAATAAGCATCTTCAGGCTATAAAAATACCTTGTTTCTCATCAAAACTACTTTGTATTTTTAATATCTATACCTATTCTTGCCTAAATCAGTCACAACTGTGACTGCCAATGAGGCTTTGGTAATCCTACTATTCCTTAGTTGTGTATCAGTTGTCTATTTCAAGGGAAAGCTTTTACTTTCTTATTAATTAATCATTTATATTAGTACTGGCATATATATTCATATTTTCTTTAGTATAACAACTTTATATAGAACTTACGTATATTAGGTACATAAATAATCACAGATGATTTTAAAAGCGCAGGAGGATGTGCTGGTCATATGCAAATGCTACCCACCATTTCATACAGGGGTCTCCAACGTCTGGGGATTTGGGTATCCTTGGGGGTCCCAGAAGCAAGCCCTCATGAATATTGAGGAATAACAATATTTATTTTGGCCCTCAAATTCTCCCAGAGTTGTCACACTTTTGTGTGCACACATCCAACAAAGAGGTTTTCACATTATTTTGCTACGTCACTTAGATATATTAAAAATAAAACAAGATATACTAAAAGTTCATGACAGCATTGATAGCAATTTACTACCACCAGGTTAATTCTAGCATTCTCCTTTACATGTCTGCACCTCTGACAGACTCCTACTTCTCCTCATCTGCCAACTATTAATTTACATGCACAATACAGGAATGTACATTATGTGGTTTCAAAAATACCCAATAACTCCAGTTTGATATTTATTTGTAATTTTTTTTTAAAGATTGAGGGTGTATGGTCAATATGCGCATTCAAGAGTTTTGAGGGCAAGGGATGTACTCGGGTACAGGACTTGTCTTGCATACACAAGGCCCTAGGTTCAACCCTCAGCAGCCTAAGGCATAAAACAATAACAATTTGGGGGGTTATTCCTCCTTATTGTCTCTAACTTTCAGTGTGGTTCTGTTATTCATTTGAATTACAGTTAGACTCATTCATTTTTGTTTTTACTCAATTTGGGGTCTCTTTCCTATCGTTGTCTCTGGATGGTTAGCAGCTAAAAATGTTTCACCATTTTAAAAGATGGGTTGACTCACTAATCCATTTATCTTTCTGTGTACTCATCATGAGTAGGTTTTATACACGTTGACTGAAGTGCTGAGGATCAGCTGAGTGTGGTGGCACATGCCCCTAATCCTAGCTACCTGTGAGGATGAGGTGGGAGGATCGCAAGTGCTGAGGCCAGCCAAGGTAACTTATTGAGACCTTATCTCAAAATAAAACACTGTCTAAAGAATGACCTGGAAGTGGCTCGGTGTTTCCTAAACTCAACGCCACTGTGGAGGAAAGGAGATTGAGGACCCAGGCTTTAGATTCTTCTCCCCACCTGTAGTCATTTTGAGGTCTTAAATGAAGCTCTAAGTAACCTAAGTTCTTAAATACCACTTGCTTAGTCAAATTATTTTCTAATTTTTAAAATACGCTAAAATATAAAGAGTAAAAGATAATTGCGCTAAAATTGTTATAATGAAACACTGCTCAGTATTATAACAAAACATAGTTAAGTTCTTGGCCCGAGCTGGGAGGTGGGACATATTTTCAAGTTTGAGTTAGGCTCGATGCCAGTCTCTTCCTGGTGATCCTGGGTCAAGAGACCCTTTGCAAAGTCCCAACACAGTCATATTCAGTATGTTAAGAACATTATTCCACCAAAACGAGCCATGTGAGCTCTCCCTCCACTGCAGAGTAACAACACACCGCCTCCTACCATTTGTTCTACTCCCCAGACCGCTCTTCTCTGCCGGACAGGTACATGCCATTTGCTTCTGTAAGACTTAAGGTTACTTCCTCTCGGGATTTCCTAGAGTTTCATACACAGCCCAGTCTCATTCAGTGACCCAGTGACTGTGAACTGACACGTACCGCACTAGCTGAAACTGCATTTGTTAAAAGGGTAAAAATAGTAAAACAGCACCAGTGGGGAAAAACAGTTTATTTAGTTTACAAATAAGCAGGTAGTTAGGGAAAGAGCCATTGTTAAGTAAGAATAAATAGAGAACCAGGACTCGGGATCAAGAACTAGGTCTTTGGACCACTTCCTTGGGCAACATGGAAGGCAGCCCCTGCCTAAGCTCCAGTCTCCAGAAATTTAAAATGCAAAATAATTTTTCTGTAAAATCCTAGTTTACATTAAGTCCTACATTCTGAGTGACTAGGTTAGACAGCCTGAGTACCAATTGGTCATTTTAAATCTACCAAGCCCTGAAAACATTGAGCGCTTCTAATACTCCACTTACCCACGAAAAGTCCTGGACTGAGGAGCCACATCGAAATTTCCCTTTCTGAGTTCCTCTCTTAGGAGACACTAAGACCCTTTTTCTTTTTTCTTTTTTTTTTATTTTAAAAAAATAAAAGTACAAAAACATATTGACAAACAGACACCAATTAGCATAAAAAATAGTACAATCACAACTAATCTATAGACAAGGGGATATGATCTCAACAGTGGTCATTGCTTTATCCATTGATATCTTCGAAGTGTAGAACGAAAGAAGGAAACATCCGTTCCTTTTTTTTTTTTTTCCGGGACCGGGGATCGAACTCAGGGCCTTAGTGCTTAGCGGCAAGCACTTACCCCACTGAGCTGTACCTCCAGCCCAGTAAGACCCTTTTTCCCTTCTCATTATTTCCAAGAAAAAACCTCCTCGCCTCCTTTGGGTTTACAACTTCATGCTACAGTGTTGCGAGACAATAAGCTTTGTTTGTAGAGAATTGACTGTTTCACCAATATCCTAAGGTTCAGCCTCACAGGATGAGGAGCTCCATTCTAGTAGGCTTCTTAGTGTCTTGTTCTATGCACCCAATTCAAATGAAACAGCCTTAGCTTTAAAAAAATGTGGCATCCAGAAACCTTAACCAAGATTGGTATCTAAGTTGAAGAGGAGAAACAAACGTTCTTTGCTCGAGTGGTAAGAGTTTCAAATAACTCATCCTGACTTTCTACTAAAAAATGAGAACGATTTGTCAGCATAAACTATATATAGAATTAACACTGCAATGCATGAAAATCAATTTTCTTTCACAATAAACTATTTAGCACTTCCATAGCAATAAGAATCTTTTAACTTTGATGAGGTTATGGATAAAGTAAATCCCCTACTCTGTGTCCAGAAAATGAAAAGCAACCTGGAGAAAGGAACTCAAGCAAAGTCAAACTTCCCACTGACTCCTGTCTGACTTTGTAATCTAATAATCCCAGTACCTACCCTGTTCAATTTTCTCTTTCACTACTCTCTTTACTTGGATTCTGGTGCTAAAGCTCATGTTCTCTCAGGGCTGGAGTTCTGATATACACTGAGGCTTTCCTGAGACCCCAGCAACTACCCAAGTCCACACTACAACCTTCTGCTAGATTCTCCAAGATCAACTGCAGTTCCATCAGGTGGAGCTGATCTACATGGAATCACTGCTGGCCTATTTTATCTCTGATTATGACTGAATTCTGACAAGCTTGTGCGCCTTTATTTTTCGTTACGAAGGCAGCAATTCTGATCCTAGAAAGCATCACAAGTCAGATAGCATGGTGACACAGGGGTACGTGAATAAGCTACTTCCTTTTGCATTACCAAGCTCTGCTGGGCTGATGCTGTGGGGGTTTTATAAGGCCTTTGGATTCAAATTCACTGAGATCATGACTTGGTTGGGCGTTTACAAATAACCATCTGTTTTCTCAGGAACCACTTGGTTTCTTCCATATGAAACTAGGTGTTCCCACACTTCAATCTGACTAGAATAAAGTAATAACTCAGCTAAGAGAATGATTCCTATTAACTCTATTTGACAAACTACACTTAAAAATTATTAAAGTAAAGGTATTTAGAGTTTGGAGGGATCTTACTTTAGTTATGCTTCCACTTAAGACTTCATCCATTAAATCTTTTTTTTTGGGGGGGGGTCTTTTTGAGACAGGGTCTCGCTATGCAGTTCAGGATGGCCTTGAGCTCACTTTGTAGCCCAGGCTGGTCTTGAACTCACAATGATCCTCCTGCCTCAGCCTCCCAAGTGCTAGAATTACAGGCATGCGCACCATGCCCAGCTCATTCATTAAATTAAAAAAATGAATTTGAATCCTTTTTGCTATCGATGCAGTCAAATATACAAGTCACTTATTTGTGATTTAAGTTTCTTTTTAACCTATTTAATCATGAATTAACTAAAACTTCAATGTTCTTGTTTAAAAAGTTGCTGAAATATGCTACTGCAGATATCTCTGGATATATAGCTTTGAGATCTAATTCACTACCATATTCGAGGACCCAGAAACAACCACAGGCACATTTCAGCCATCTCACACTTGAGAAAAGACCAGAAACATACACTGGAGGGAAAGACTTTAACAAATGGTGCTGAGAAAATTGGCTATGCAACACAGAAGATTGAATCTAGACCCACACATCTAACCATGTACTCAGATAAAATCAAAACAGATCAAAAAACTAAATAATAAAGGAGACATTTACTGTGATGGAAAATAAAACAGGTAAAAACTCCTGAAGATAGGCTTAGGCAAGGGCTTTCCGAACAAATCCCAACTGCACGAGAAATAACATAAAGTGAGGAATCAACTTAAAAAGCTCCTGCACAGTCAAGGAAACAACCCAGACAGGGTAAAGACAACCTAAAGAAAGGGGGAATTACTCTGTTAGCTACTCCCCAAACAGAGAACTAGTATCTAAAACAAAGATGTCCAAAAAAACCAGATCCCTCCCAAAATAGAAGACCCAATTAAAAAACAGGCAACTGAAATGAACAGACACTTCTCAAGAAGGACAAATGGTCAATAAAGACGTGGAAAGAAGGTTTAACATCTCCGGTCTTTACAGAAATGGATATTAAAACATCATCAAGATTCCATCTTATCCCAGGAAGAATGGTTATCACCAAGAAACCAAAAAGCTAATGCAAGATGGGATAGAGAAAAAGGAACACTCCCACAGTGGTGGTATGACTGTAAACTAGTACAACCACCATGGAAATCCATATGAAAATTCCTCAAAAAAAGGAAAAAAGCTAGAAATTTCCATCTGCACCAGCCATGTACCTTCTAGGTATCTTCTTAAATGAGTTAAGGACATCACCTTACCATGATACATACAGACATCCATGATTGTGGCAGCATAATTCCTAATGGCTAATTCTTGGAAGCAACCCATCTACTCATCAACAAAAGAATGAGTAAGGTGTGGTATTCATACACCACGGAGTATGACTCTGCTAATGAAGAAGGATAAACGAGTCATTGGTAGGAAAATGGACACACCTTGAGACCGTAACATCAAGTGAATATACATCAGACTCACAAGCTTAAATATTGCAAGGGTTCTCTTACAAGAGAAATGCAAAGCATGAATAATAAATAATAAAAAGGTAGGTAACAGGGAAGAGAGAGAGCATTTGGGAAGGGGACTGAGAGACTGAGGAAGAAGGAAGCCTGGGCGGGCTAGAGGAATTTAAGATGTATTGTATCCAGTACCAAGTTTCTAAAATGAATGGATTCAGTACGTATTACAAACATATACCTACAAAAATTAAAATTTGAAATAAAGAATACAATTCTGTGCTTTTTAGTACAGAGTGGTGCAGCATCAACTACTTTACTAGATTTTGAATCTCTTTACCACCTCAAACAGAAATTCTGTGCCCATGAACAACCCTCATTTCTCTCTCTTCTTCAATGCTTCCCCCCAAAAACACTAGCCTGCTTTCAATCTCTATGAATTTGCTTATGTACATGGAATACTTCACACAAATGGAGTCACACAATAGGCGGTCGTTTCAGATTAGCTTCCTTCCACCAAGAATGATTTTTCAAGCTTCATCTTCCTAGTATGCAGCAATATAGCACTGTCTTTCACTGCTGGAGAATACCTCTCCCCGGGTATTCAACATTTTGTTTATTCTCAGTTAACAGGCACTACATTGTTTCAAATTCATAGGACTAAGAATAAGACTGTCACAAACACATGCAATTTTTTAGGTGAACAAATATTTTCCATTCTCTAGTGTGGAACTGCTGGATTGTATGGTACTTCTATTTTATTGTATGTATTTTTTGGTACTGGAAACTGAGCTCAAGACCTTGCACTTGCCAGGCAGGTGCTGTGCTACTGATCTATTCAATCTCAATCCTCAGCCCACATGGGGTATTTCTGTTAACTTTTAAGAACTGTTTAAATGTTTTCTGGTGTGGCTGGACCATCACAATCCCACAACCGAGGTCTGAGCATACCAGTTCTTTTCTTTTCTTTTTGAGACAAGGTCTAAACTACATAGTCCAAATTCTCCTTGAATGCTCTAGTTTGTCCACATCCAAATACTTGTTTTTGCCTCATTTTACCAGGTGTGAAGTAATACCTCACTGCGGTTTGGGTTTGCATTTCTCTATGTCAGAGTATTTTAAAACATTTTATAAAGATGCCTAAGAGTAACAATTGTCTTATTTTCACAGAGCAGTTTGTTCACAGGGCAAGGAAATATCCTAGGCAACCACAAAGTTTAACAGTCTCAATAGGATTTGGCTTTTACCTTCTAGAAATTGAAAAAACGAGTTAGAAATTCAAACTGTGCTCTGAAAGTTATTGATGGATGCATCGCTTCCAACAAAAACCAGGAGATCAATGTGTACTTTACAGCGATTCTAAGGTTTCACAGGAACTAAAATATATTTACAGGTTTTTTTTTATTATTATTACCAGCTCTCTCTTCTGCAGGCACCATAAAACACTCAGTCAGATTAGAAACAGGCTCCAGCAAGGTATATACAAACGTCTCCCCAGGAGACGTGGAGACAACCGACTCACTCTGCTGGAGCCCTGAATGACTGAATGAGACCCAAACACTAACCCCCATCTGGATAATCAATTACACTGGGGTGCGTAAGATTCATTCGGAGGCAAAAGTGTGGAATTAAGTTAAAGAAAAAGCTGAAAAACATAAATAAAATAACAATTTGACAAGAGGAATAAAAGGGAACAAAACAATGCCACAATTTCAAAAATTTCTTCTGACACAGTATTATAAACACAAGCTAGAGATTTCTGCAACTTACCGACATCATTGTGACACAAAACGACAAGTTGTGATATACCACACATTTTTTTAAAAATGAAACTGAGTGACTAGAACTGAAAGAAGCTTGGGGGAAAGGGGGCCGGAATTCTCTGGCACTAAGGAGCAGCATGCTGTGGATTCTGGGGCCTCCTCTCCTAGTAAGGGCTACCTGTTCCCTGCCTCCCTTCCAGCCCTCAGGCCTGTGTGCAAATGCAGGAAGAGCGCCTGGGGGCTGTTGTATGACATAATGGCATTCAATAGGCAGGAGGTAAGGGTGGTAACACAAGGGGCGGGAGAGTCCCCCAGAAGGTAAAGCACCGCCTCATCTAAAATGTAACTGGCTTCCCAACGTAGATGAAGAAATTAAGACCCAGAAAAGACCAAGTAATTCCAAGGGATCGTTGGCCAGATCCATACCGAAACTCAATTTTGTAACTTCCCCAATTGGATGTAAGGACTGTGTAAGGACTTTACATTTCTGAGTTCTTTTGTTCCATAAAGACGACATTGTTTTCAGGTAATAATAATTCAGGCTGAGCTGAAACCAGGTAGATGTGGGCTGCCATGGAGAATGAGCTGAAGGGAAGAACGTATTGATTATAAACCCTATTCCATACTTTTCCTAAATAAGGGTATTGTTTGCAGAAACATGGAGACTGTTAATACAACAGCTTGTGCTACTGGGCCACTGACTGTTGAGAAAACTGTATCACGCCAATTACATTGAGTTCTTTTTCTTAATCCAACTACCTCTGAGTCCTTGTCCTGGCTTTACCTTAGAATAAACTGATTTAATGTTAACTGTCCTCTTTGCTTGAGTCAGATTCATTTGAAAGTATGTGTCACTGTGTTAGCAAGGCACAGTACTTCTACGTCAAGGCAGAGATTCCCATTAAGGGTTTCTGTGGTCTAAGGGGTTGAGAGGTCACAGGGTCTAGGCTGACCCTGAGCTATGAGCCCAGCTACAATTACCTGACACGGGAAGCTCTGGGTTGCTATATTATCTTGTATACCTTTTTTTCTTGCTTTAATACCTTGGATGAAAACAAAATCCATTTTTTAGATTTTCCATTAGAAAGACAAAAAAATTTTCATCATGTTTTGAGGATTTTACTTGCAGAAAGTAATATTCCATATCTAGTCTAGAATGCTTCTACAGGTATATTCTTAACTTCAAGTATTTGTGATTTCACTTCCCATAATACTATTAATAAGAAGCTAAAATCTCTGAGAGTTACAACAGAACTAGTCTCTCTGCGATGGAAAAGCCTAATCACCTTTTACTAACTGTCCTGGGTCTGGAATAAAAGGTTTAAATAGCATTTCCTACTGACTGGGTCATTTCCTTCACTGAAACACATCCTTGGCTTTGACAAAACTCACATTCCCTTCACAGCAAAGCCAGATTCCTACAGTACAACGGAATAGGGAGTACCTCGCCGCTCCCTGAACCGGAAAAAAACTGAAAAAATCACTAGAAAACAATGGTCTTGATTGACTGATATCCTTCTACTCGGTGGTAGAAGCAGTGTGGAAAGCCAGTTCTCTGAAAGTATGACTGCCCATGCTTACTTCCAGTGACAACTATAGAAGAGACACTCAGGTCAGGATTACAAATAATTCTGTGGAACCTCTCTGCAGTAAGAGGCTTACACTGTGAATTAGGAGCACAGGCTCTGGAATCTCCTAGATTCAAATGTCATCTCCACTGCTGACTGGGATACTCTACTTAACCATTCTGTATTACAGGTTCCTCATCCATAAAACGGGACTCAAAAATAGTCCAGTCTTTTCGGGTTGACTGAAAAATTCAATGAGCTCACATAAACAGGTGAGTATGCACCCTTTGATAAACACCGATCCCTGTGTCTTAGTGCTTATTGGCCAAGGGCTACTCCCCCAACTATGAAATACTAAGGTTTCTCTTTCCTTTTTAGAGCTGCTCTTCTGTCACTTAGAGAAGAGAAGGGTGGAATTCCCCCAAATGAGAGGATGCAGGAGGGTTTCTGAGCTGCTGTCCAATGCGGACTC
The DNA here is from genome assembly GCA_004027595.1 of Dinomys branickii. NCBI lineage: Eukaryota > Metazoa > Chordata > Mammalia > Rodentia > Dinomyidae > Dinomys > Dinomys branickii. Next base: position 34,429 of record PVLD010001679.1, read on the forward strand.
GCAGTTATATCTGCATGGTTCCGCTTCCTCCAAGAGAAAGCTAAGGCCTCCTGCCACTCCTGCCCCATTTCTGTCAGTTCACACACTCTGAGTGTTTCCTGCAGGCCCGCTGCTAACTGCAGACACTGGATACCTTTGTAGAGAATTAGACAGACATACACTGGAGGTATCTGGGCCTCTGTCGGACTCCACTGCCCACCCCAGCTAAATTCTTTTCCCCTAAAGCACATCTACTTTGTGTTAGCCAGCCATCTCTGTGTACATAACCATGCCTGAGGAGAATCTGCTTTGTATAGGATGACTATAAAGTCATGACAGGGCCTTTGAAGAAGCTATAAACTCAATCTTTTAACATGTCAACAGAATCAGAGTCAAGCAGAGTTTACTTTTTAAAAGGTGAGAGGGCATGATTATTTGAACTTCTGCCTCTATGTTCTCAAACTATCCTGAAAAGGCTGATTGAAAGACCTAGACACTGACAATGATAGGAAGGGGCTGTCTCCAAGCCAAACACAGTCAGTTACCCATTAAAGCAGTGTTTTACAGTGATGCTTTGAAATAGATAATATTACACGGACAGAAACATAGGCCGGAGTGCAGATGGTACTCTTCAAGTCAGCAAGACTGACGTTAACATTTTTACTCTGAGAACTCTGAAGGTAACAGGGGTCAAATGTTCTAGGGTAGGGATAAACGCGTAGATCGTGGAAATCTTAACAACAAACGCCAAACCCGGGCCGGACTGCTGCTAGTCCTCTGCAACATACAGTTCTCACAGCCTGCTCTGTGTTTGTCTCCCTATTGGGGCAACAGACCTCTAAACCCCAAAGGAACTCCACTTTCCCCCTCGCACAAATGGCTTTTACTCCTGCTACTTGCACTCAAACAAACAGCACTGTCAGTGAAGCTTAACTGCTCGGCCAGTGGCAGTATACCTGCATTAACAGTCGTGGATCTGTGAATATGACCCCATTGCAGGGTGGGGGCGGGGAGTGGGGGTGGTGGCCTTACACTATTGATTTTCAATTTAGTAAAGTTTTGACAATAGGAAGAGTTGAGCAATGATACGGAAAAGAATCTACGAACTTGTAGTGGTCCACACTTGCCTGATGTTGGTCCAAGATGCTGCGTATCAGATAAAGCTCAGAATTCTTAATGACAACTTCACTTCTTTGGGAGATCAACAAAGATCTCTTTAACCGAAAACTTCTCTATACTCAACCAATCCCTTATGGGTGTCACAACAAAAATTTCAGAGATGTGTAACAGCCTAAAGAAAAGTAGGGTGGAAATTATACAGTCAGCGTGACCAGATTATGCGATTTACTTGTGAAAAGCTCAGATTACACGTTTAAATCACAATCTTATTCTCAGCCAGCCTACTCACTAAACCAGGAAAAGCTAGAAAATATCTTTATCACGGAATAAAGCTGATGAAAATGCAAGGGTATTTATGTGCAAATTCACTGTTAATTACTTAATTATAACTTTAAAAATAACTTAAATCTCTAATTGAAAGTATCCCTTTTCATAAAGAATACGTATGTTCTTATACAGTTTGTGTGAAGTACAAAGCCTTGTATTTTTGTTTCTTTGTTTTGAGACAGGGTCTCATTCTGTATTTCAGGCTACTCTTGAACTCACAATGTAACCTAGGCTTGGTTCAAACTTAAGGTGTTCTTCCTGCATCAGCCTCCTGAGGACTGGGATTACAGGCCCCTTCCCCTGTTCAAAAAACCTTGTATTAAACTGGAAAGAGATGAATATTGAAGTACTAATTTCACTTCCAATTGTGAAAATGTTTAGTTATCTAGAATAATGTTTCAAGGATGGGGTCCTTCATGGAAACGAATTAGGACATCTTTTAATCATTGAGAAGATTTAAATGATCTTGCATCTAACATGTATTATGTTTGTATCCAGCAAAATAAGAGAATGGACAGTAAGTCTATGAAAGTTCTTCATGAATTTAAAGATGTAGAGAGTAAAAATTATAAAAACCAAATGTATCTGTGTCTATGTTGAAAAGTGGGGCTGGGCATATAGCTCAGTGGAGCGAGTGCCTGCCTAGCAAGCACAAGGTCGTGAGTTCAATTCCCAGTACTGGGGGAAAAAAAAATTTATGTTTAAAAGTGTGTGAAGAGTAAGTTCTACCTGTGAGGTTGGGCAGGCTAACACCATGCATTTAACATGGTTTCTTTTTTTTAGTTTCACCTGAAGTGCATGTTCGGTCATTTGAGGACCATCTTAATTTTCTGGGTATGCTGTAAGGGTCATTCTGTGAAGTTTACTTTGAGCTTTTGTTAGAGCTGATGCAGCAGGAAAAAGGCAGGAAAGAGGAGACAATAACAGTGTTGACATAAACAAACTCTACAATTGAAAAAAGACAGTTGCTAAAACATTCCAAAAGCATTCTAAAAAGGCTTCCGTTTAAAGACAAGACCGTGCAATACCACAATGCATCTCCAAATATATTTTTACAACCCCATTTCTGCTTTCCAGCTTCTTAGCATGAAAATTCCCTAACCTCAAAAGGATATTGTGCAGAATCCCACACTGTACAGACAAAAAAAGTTCAGGTAATGTGAATGAAGTTAAATTTCAAGAGGAAGATGACACCTTAGTCATGGTTTTCCCACACAGATAGAGAAAATTCCTTAGAAAAAGATGTATCACATTTTAGAACTTAAGAATTTTATACAATATCTTTGTATCCTAAATTTTACTGAGAAGAACAAGTGCCCTCTACTAACTTAGTCATGGTTTTCCCACACAGATAGAGAAAATTCCTTAGAAAAAGATGTATCACATTTTAGAACTTAAGAATTTTATACAACATCTTTGTATCCTAAATTTTACTGAGAAGAACAAGTGCCCTCTACTAAATCACTCACTGACCTTTCAAGGTCACTAACACCAGTTCAGTAAAACAGTCCATGGTAGAGCTGGAGATGGGGAATGGAGAAGAGGAAATCTGAATGAGTACAGTAAAACTATGGAAACAAAGAAGTTAGGGTTTGCTTGTTAGAACTGTTTAGAAAAAGCATCTTCTAACCAAGAATTTGGAGCTTAAGCAAGAGTTAGTTGAAAAGAATGTAAACAGTCAAGCCCAAACTTCGGAAGTTCACTGCAAAGTACTTCCTGTGTTGCAGAGAGAGCCAAAACAGAGTAAGGCAATCTGCCTCTCACCTCCAAGCAATTTCAGTCAGCCCCTCCCTCCACTCCAAAGCCACACTGAAAAGCTCTTCCTGGCGATCAGACAGAGCTGAGGATCCCTATCTACAAAACCGGTTCTCTGCAGGACCAGCTGGCGATCAGAACTCTTCCCTGGCCTCTGGATGAAGGTTTATAACAAACTGATGGAAACAGACTGAACTGGAATTTAAAAGGGGTGATGCCCACATTAACTAGAGATGAGGGCATATTCATTTGGCTTCCAGTATTTTATAGGGTTCTGGATATTAAGGAAAATACTGGACATTTGCCTAACGACCTCCAAGGAAGGGCAGGTGAACCCACTTTTTAATTACAGCCAATATTTAGAAAAACGCCAAACCCAGTGGAACTTGCGGTTCCAAGGAAATTATCTGCAAAGATTTCCCCCCTTTCTCAAGTACTCTACCACTGACCTACACACATCCCCACCTAAGAAACTGTATTTGAAGTATTTTGTAGGGAAGGGTATTTTAGAAGTAAAAACCAGGATTTTATGAAGATTATCATCACTGTTATAATCATCAACGTTTCTACCTTTCTTGAGAGCCAGGTGATACAAAAATACCTAGCTCATTTAATTTGATCCTCTTACCCTTTCAGGTAGGAATTACCAACAACATTGAAGGGAGACAGATTTAGAAATGAAGAGGAGTAACAAATCAGTATGTGGCAGAATCTGGATTTAAATCAGCCCAAAACTAAGTCACACCTTCAAAACTATTTATCAGGAAGACATAGGTGGGGGCCTATAATCCTAGTGATCTGGGAGACTGATGCAGGAGGATAGTAATTCATAGCCCAGCCCGGGCAAGTTATCTACACCTTTCAAAATAAACAAAAGGGTCTGGGGATGGATGTAGCTCATTGCAAAGGGTGGATTCATTCCTCAAAACAAAGCAAAACAAAGACATACAGTGGTTGGGGGTGTACCAGTGTAAAATTTCAGTATGTTTTTACTAAAGCTGAAAAGTCGTTAAATGACAGGGTTATGTACAAATACATAAACTACTTTCATATATCAAATATACAGTAAATTTTCATGATCATTAAGTTTAACCTTTTTAAAATTTAAAGATAGTAGTGTGTGTGTGTGTGTGTGTGTGTGTGTGTGTGTGTAGTCAGAATTTGAACATCCTTCCAGATAAATCAAGAAGGCATGATTAAGCATTTGTAAAGAAATATTATCTCGGTACTGCATAGTTACCAAAATCACCCCTAAACCTAAATGTCGTCCTTCCATTAGTTTTCTAGTTATTCAATACTTGAAGGTGAGTAGACGGCAGACTCTCTTTAGAAAACTGGCTTTTCCATAAAAATATGCCTATAGCCTGTAACTCTGAGTAACCCTTTCTACCTTCTATGCAATGGCCTTTCATTTGGACATCATCACATCTGGCTTCTCAGTAAATACCAAAATTCTACCAGAAATTATACTGTATTTTGTGTAGGTTCTCTTTTAAGGCTTTTTTGAAAGTTGTACGGAAATAACGCTTTTAAACTTGGCTTGTCTTTGCACCACTAGTATAATGCAATGCCTGCAAACATGATGTGAATTCTTCTCTATCTAAACTTATTTCACATCCCATAGTGTTTTGAAATTACTTTGTAAGTCATCTGCATATTGATTTATTTATGACGCATGTCATGTGTAAGGTAAACACAGGGAAAAATCAGTTATAAGATTCAAAATGCAAGAGAACCACTGATTACCGATTTACAGTAGGAATTTTCTCCCCAACAATTGTTCTGGGGAAATTATTTTGATCTTTCTTTAATCCTAGAGACTATTTTGCCACACAATGTCCAAGTAAAACCACTTAAGACTTTATGCAATGCCCATACTAAGGGCATACCTCCTCAGTTTTTCAGACTGTTCCCTACTGAAATTTAACACTGAACTTATTTAAAAAAAGATGTTAGTCTGAAAATAAGTATGTGCCAACCTTCCTTTGACACGTTATTTTTCAGATTTGACATTAAACGCGGGCTGGGGATATAGCTCAGTGGAATAAGTGCTTGTCTAGCAAGCGCAGGGTCCTGAGTTCGATCCCCAGTACCGCAAAAAAAAAAAAAAAAAAATGACTCTCCTGTGTGCTACCCCCTCCTCTGTTCTACTTCAGGGGTCCTGAGACATTAAACGACCTAGTCATGCTCATTAGAATTTGGTTATCTTATCCCTCCTGTTTATTATGCGTTAGGCAGACATTTTTTCATATTCTAGAAATATTTGTTCTCACCTCACCTACTTAATTTATATATAAGAAATCTTTATTAAGGGCTGGGGATATGGCTCAGCAGTTAAGAGGATATACACTGAGCATGCAAAGAAGTAAGTTTTAAAATGTTTCTTATTTGTGGCTCTCATAATTTTTTAATTAAACAAAGTAATAATCACAATGTCTGTAAAAGTATTATAAAAGCTGGAAATTCATTATAAAGACAATGCCTCATATTGAATATCCTGAGTATAATAATGGAAAATGTCCTGTCAAAACAAACTATTCCACTTTGAGGGGATTAGGTCCCACACATGACCCAAGATATAAAACTGTTCCAATTCATTTCACTTACAGTATCAAAACCACAGGGCAGTTCCGTATAGATTATCAGAAATATTAAGCTAGTGTACATCGGTGTTGGGCCTCCGGTCACTGTGATGGTGTGACCATTCACTATAAAGTAAAAGGAAACAGCAAGGAATGATTTAAGGCTCCAAAATGTGCTGCTGTGCAGAAAGCCAGTAATGTAGATGCGTTGTAGAATCAAGACTTTCTTGGTTCTAAAACTTGCCTGACATTTTTGCAGAAAAAGGCCTAGTAAATATAAACAACTCATTCTTTGTTTTCCAAGTTCCACAAACACTAACTATATTTTCTACTTCCATTTATAATACAAGGAAATTAGCTACTGAGCATTTTCTGAAGTATTTGAGGAACCTGGAGAAAAGGCAAGATCAAAAGAGGTTTCACTTTAAAAACGCACTTCAAATAAATTTAAACAAGTAAATCCTCCAAAAAGGCCACAAGGAAAGTTCTGAGAGCAGCTTCACACAGCCCTATGTTATCTGATTACATTTTATCTACAGAAAAGCAAGTTAACTTGAGATTTCCACATGTGCTTGACACTGGGATATATACTAGTTTATGCCTGGTTCTTCCTGTTTCCTTGGGGAAAGGGTGATTCTAGCCTTTCTGGCTACTTTTCCTTCTTCCTTAGGGTTCCTTTTACTAGTGTTACATTTTGTAGTTTACTATTAAATAAATTCAAGTAACCCACCTACTCTTCTTCAGGCAAAGACTGAGAATCTGACAAATTCTTTATATGTAAGTAAACTGTATTTTCATTTTCCTTTCAGCCCAACTCTTAAATCACGTGCTATACCATCTTAGGGAGGTTTGTAAACAATCCAAGAAATGCAGGGCCATCATAAACAGATCAAAGCAAAGAACAGAAAAAAATCTGGACAAACCCACGAACTGCGCATTGGCAAACTAGTGCCTTTAAAAACAAAAAAATCGTGCTTGGGTTATGAGTCACTTTTGGTAGTGTTGTTTTGTGGAAAGTCTTATTTTAATTTAGGGGTGGGGGCAACTGGATTGTGCTTTCAAGACCGACGTATGTTGAGAAAAGAAAAGAAGGGCCTAACAGCCGCACCCGCCATGGAGTTCTGTATCAGTACAGGCCTAGATCCCCATTCTGTGACGTCAAATGACTGCTTTAAAACACTGCAAGACAAGAGCAAGCAGTTATAAACAGATTTAACTGATAAACACTAGATCAGGCGCATGATCTCATCTGGCAGTCCTGCCTATTTCCCATCCAAAAGTCCCAGCTAGGTTCTTGCTAATTAGGCCTCTTCAACCAGTTTGAGCAACAGGCATAAGAGAAACTTAGGAGAAAATTTAAAAACTGGTAAGAAGCACACTGACATGGTGCCTAGTTGGGAAGAGGGCTGAGATAGGCCATCTGGATACTTGCATACATGAAAAAATCTGTTTAGTGGAAATAATTCACCTACTTTCACAAGCTGTATAAATATTAAGATCAAAAGTCTTAACTTGCACAATCTGTCAGGAAAACCTATGATACAGGAAACAGAGGATGACATACAAGCATCTGTTTAACCAAAGCCAAAAAGGTCTTTGTATATCCAGTACCTACCTCCACTCTCCTGGTATGTGCTCAAGTTTGAACTCAGGATGCACCCCCCACCCCATCTTTCAGCTAAGTGTATTCTTGGTATAGACTGAGCTTAGAGCTTTGGCAAATGCTTTTGCTTAGGGATTTCCTTTTAACCCTTTGGAAGAAAGACCCTCATTTCACAGATGAGGAACCTGGCACAGGACTAATGAATCAACCGTTCTCCAAGTTGGCTGAAATTATGCACAAGGCTGGAATCACTGTGGTATAAATAAATTTGGCACTTGCTTGAATGGCAGAAATTACAAAAAGTTTTCCTAACTATATCAGTTGATTTTTTTTCAACTTGTGACAAACGAAGTATCTTTTAAAACACATTTTCTTAGCAATTATGAAAGCTTTTTATAAAAGATACTTTACCACCCTGTTCAATCAATGAATTTTTCCAAAAATCAAGAAATACTTTAATACTAATATAGTTTATTTGTCTTAATTTTTCCCCTTATTACATAAGTTTGAATGATGGGCACTTTTTCCTTCAAAACAAAACTTTTTTTCATTCCAAAATCTATGTAGTCCTTAAGAAAATATATTTATTTCATATCTTATTAAATGAATCACCTAAGGGTTAGGCTTTTCTCCCCTTTACCTATTAATTGGTAAAATAAACTGGTTGAGTGTAACACAGTTCTATTAATTAATTCCATTAATGAAAACTGTTATTGTTACACAACATTTTAAGTTGAGCAGGATTTAAAAAGAACTCAAATTTGCCATTGCAATCAGTCAAAAATCATTTATCAATAATCATGACAATTTCACACGTAGAATAATGATAATTTTTAAATCAGAAAACAACAGGTATTGCTAAGGTTAGAGACAAATTGAAACCCTCTCATATAATGCCGGTGAGAATGTAAAATGGAATACAGGCTGGAATATAGGCTGGCAATTACTCAGAAAGCTACACCTATGACTATCACATGACCTAGAAATTACACACTGAGATATACATCCAAAGCAACTGAAAATGGGCTCAAAATACTGTACACCAATGTTCACTGCAGCATTATTCACAATAGTCAAAAGTGTGGGTTCAACTTCAAAGTCCATCAACAGATGAATGAACAAGCAAAATACTATATGAATATCTATAAAAAAAGAATTACAGGGCTGAGGCTATAGGGTAAGTTATGAGATCCTTGGTTTGATCTGCAGGACTGGAAAAAAAAATTTATATTCTGATAAATGTCATGCCATGGGTGGTCTTCAAAATCATGCTAAGAAATATCCAAAAGAGATGCATTTTAATATTTAGGCAGATTCTTAAGAGACAGAAAGTATGTTAAAGGTTACCAGGGACTAGGGGAAGACAGAACAAGCAAATATTACTCAATGCCCACAGAAGTTTTGCTTGAGTTAATGAAATGCTTTAGAAATAGCTAGTGGTAAGGGTTGTATAGCATGGTGGATATGATTAATGGTATGAATTGCATACCTAAAAACTACCAACTTGGTCATTTTTTTAACATATATTCTATCAGAATTTAAAACAATAACATAACAAAACTCACTGAATTTTAACTTTACAAAGGGGAATTGTACATGTATGTGAATTATATCTCAATAAAGCTCTTAAAAAAGTATACTGATAATTAGAGACACTTTGATCAACAGGCATATAGCCTGAGTGCAAGGCAAACTACTGCACTAGTTTAAACAATGTTTAATTTCAAAGGCAACTGCAACAATGTACCAGCGTCTGCACAATCTCTTAAAGTTCTCTGGAGAGCCAGGACAGCCACTTTCCAGGACCAGTGTAGGGAGCCATACATACGCGTGATCATGCTGAAGTCAGATCTGAAATGTTAACTACAAATCATCCTTAATCATTAAAATAAAATTTCTGTTAGACATCAATGGCAATTTTGAGATCCTCACAATTGGTGCAAAAATCCAAAAATGTATTATCCTACCATCTTTGAAGGTCTCAATCCTTGGACTTGCTCAGCTTTCTGTGTCTTTTTAAACATTTCCACAAATCAGAATTCTCAGTAAATCAAGCTAATTTCAGGTATTTTATTACATATAAAAATAAATACATAGATAAAAATAAATATTATAAAATTATAAATTTATCTTCCAATATTTTTTTTTTACCTTCCACTATTATAAACAAATCCTAGAAGTAATTTGATCCATTGGGTTATCAGCTACGTCTTGAATGAAAGAGGAAATTAAAGCACTGACTTTACAGATACTACAAATGCGATGTTTTGCTGTCAAATTAAAGAATGGATGGGATTCTAATCATGTGGATTTACGAGACCACAGACAACTTGAAGGAAATCTGGGTTTGAGTTATTCTTAGCCTAACTTTGGAGACTGGAATATAAAAACAAAAAATATTCTATTTACTTAGTTTGAGTAATGCCCAGATAAAGTTCAGTATCACCACTTAATTCAACCTGAGCAGGTCTTTTCCAAGACACTATGAAACTGACTAAAGTACAGCCTTAAAATGGCAGAAAATAAATGCATTGAAAAAAATCAGTCATCCTGGGAAAGACTAATTAACACTAACAACTGAACCAGACAGTAACCAACACAGAGAATAACAACAAAAAGAGAATCTCCAAACATGGACAAGCAGTTCCTTCCACTGTGAACTATTCTATATAGAGAGATTTTCTGGATCGAGCCCTAAGTTTCTCAATAGTGGAATAAAACAAAACATTACAACACCGCACTCTCCCTAAAAGAATTCCAGGAAAAGCTTCCAAGAGAAGCCTGACCAAATGACAGAAGAGACAATTTTGTAATGGTACTGAACATCACACGCTTTTAAGTCACCAATTTGAAAAGATGAACTTGAAAAGAGCCTACTATGCTGGATCACCGGAGACAATAGATACTAGCTTCATGATTAAGTATGTTACCTTGATTGGGCCCATTTTCTCTGCATAGAGGGGAAACCCTGCTCCATGGTCACATACCAGACTTTATCATGGCCATTTGTCCTGGGTGATGTGAATTAAACAGTCTGTTATTGCCATAGGGAAATAAGTGGCAACATTCCATGGACGCTATAAAAGCATACAGAGCCGGAGACGGGGGCCTCCCTTGGAGGTGACATCTCCGGCCCAAGCCTGCTGACTGATTCACTCCCCTCAAGGTCTTTTTCCTTAACTGTAAGAATCAGGGGATAGTAAAGGTTACACAATACTTCACAGATGAGTTAAAAATGTCAAGAAAGAAATTGGCCAGGAGCTCAGTGAATGTTGGACATTCACAAGCCATTCCTGAGCAGCTGAAAGTCCATGTTCCCTGCTCCAGACTCACAGAACGGAGTTAGACTTCTTTCACTGGGGATTCTTCCCAAGCACCACGAAGCACTAATGACCAAGGAGAGGGTACTGCTACTGTATGAGGGTTGTTGGCAGCGACAAGGGAGAGTGGAGATCAAGGGACAGAATAATGTACAACCAGACCAAGTGCCAGGAGACACTGGCCCGGGGCCAGTTGGCACAGGGGCAAAGGGCTCAAAAACCTGTTTCTGATGGTAACGTTCAAGCACCAAAGAAAACTGAAGTTAGGTCCATTGTACTCTATTTAAAATGGGCTCTATTTAGAAAGGAAACAGTTTTTGAGCATTATGTAGAAACATTAAAGCAATAAATGGCAGTTATCTGTTCAAAATAACAAAAAAACGGGCCCTAAGGAAAAGAGGGAGCATTGCGCTATTAGGTAACAGAGGTCAGTGGTAAAGCCTGTTCTTCCAACAGTGAATCAGTGCCGTCTCTGAATTCACACGAGAAGCAAAGCACGGCAAAGAAAGCTGGCTCTGTGAATGCCTCAACTTCTATTATTTTCTTTACAAGAACAGTGGAAACAACGCGGTGGAAACATCCTCTGACATAACTTTAAAGCACCCAGAATATTTAGAAAGATGTGTGCCTGGTTAGAATAAAAGAAAACAATGCCTAACTAAAACTTACGGTTTTAAGTACAAAACTGAGTTATACTGAGAAAATTCTGGTGGTATATATGCAATGCAAAAATCATAAACTAGGTTTTTTCTTTTTCTTTTGAGGAGATGCAGATCAAACCTAGGATTTCATCCACAGAAGGCAACTACTCTACCACTCAGCTACACCCTCAGGCCATAGAATAATTTTTATATAAAAATATTCAATTATACACTGTGCTTTGCTTTGGACTGCTGGCACTTGATAAATAACTGGTTTATACTTTGTTCTGTATGAGAAGGCAGCTGTCCTGACCAGAAGTCATTTATCCAAACAAAGAAGAATTCTGGACCCCTCAGGAGATCCTTGAGTCCTAAGGTGTGGTCCTATGTGCTATGCATGAAAAAGGTCCAACCCACTTCTTTGAAAGTACGTATTTCTTTTCAAAGTCAAAAAACATTTCGAGATTGGGTCATCTGCAAAGTGCCTGCCAGCAAGCACAAGGTCATGAGTTTGATTCCTGGTACAAAAAAAGTTTCAACAGACAATAAGGTTGGATCATATGCTGTGTAAACACTCACATAAAGCTTTCCCGTAGGCCTCCAACTCATCACAATCCCAAGTCTCTAACAACCCTCTCTGTGCAATCTGCTCAAAAGAGCACCTGGCATGGACACTCAGAAGTAGCTCAGAAACACAAAATGTGGTAACAGGTTGCCAGAATCCTACACAATGGCATGTGTATTGCAAATGGTCAAGTGGCCACTTGCCTTTTAGGAAGCAACCTAGGTACTGTGACCCGCTTTAATCAACACCAATTCACAGCTGCTTATGTCAACTGCCTGGAGCATACCAGACCCAACTTCACTGAGACTTCTGCCACTGGGACTTCATTCTGCCTTCTTCCATGTTCCTTTGGCTTAGTTTCCTAAGTGGTTTTGTTTTTCAACATATCGGGGGGAGAATATTTACTAAAGTAAGGCTGATAAATGCCACAAAACACATGATGGACAAGATGCCTTCAAATACCTCTACTCACAACTGACTATAATTTAATCACATTAAAATGCTAAATGTGTTTGGGGAAAGCCGTAACAGTATATGCAAATACTTAATAATCAGAATAAGGCATGTGATCTATATTAAAAAAAAAAAATGCCACGTGTCTTAAAAAGAAAACAAAAAACAAAGAAACAACCCCCAAAACTTCATGCAGTAACAAAAGCGAAGGTTTTGCTCTGTTCTTGGCTTAGGCATTTAGAGGCCAGTGTTGGCCAGGCTGTTATCTATGATCTCTGGAGAAGACAAACAGTGCTATTCACATCATGAACTGTAAAGGGGCTAAACTAAAATAAACCCATCTCATCAATTTGTCTTTACACATTTCAGTAAAAGCCAGTGAAAACAACTCGCACACCTGATCACACTCCATGGAAAAAGCTCCTTAGGGGACTAATTAAATTAATGAATCTTTTCCTGTTAATTTAAGCAGCTAGAGTCCTTCCGTCTGATTTCGGATCCAGAGATTTTTACTACTTCCCACCACCTCCTGAGGAATCCCCAGAATCTATCATTAGTGTATACTTACATTCAAAGCGTTCTTTGCAGCTTCTGCTTCAGAGCGACTGTCAAAACTGACAAAACCTACAGGCTAAGGAAAGAAAGAAACATGACAAAAATCAGCAAATAGCTGTCAAAGATGATGTCAAACTGAAGAGCTAAGATAAAGAAACGACCACAGGCAATGGGTAGAAATAAGAAAGCCAGTACCAAAGAATCATGACTTAGTGGCTTAGCCAAATTTTTAACATGAATCAAAGGGATGGTGAGGGTGGTTCTTCAAAGACACAGCCAGGGATTTAGAGAATAAAAAAAAAATTTAGAGGTGGTTGGAAGGTGAGCAGCGGTGAATAAGGGGATAGAGGAAAACTTGGGTTGGAGAGGTTCTACTTTCCTAAATCAAATTCACTGTACCTCAGTTTCTTCATCTTTAAAAGGAAAAGAGAACCGAGTCACCTTTTGGTTCACTGTAAGTGCAAGGAATACAATGACACCAGGGTAAACGCCCTGCGGTCTCACTGCAGGTCCGAAACTGCACGTGAACACGTCCAACTCAGGTCCTAAGAGATGTCTTTTAGAAATCCTGTTTATAGTCAGGCATGGAAACCATACTGTTGCAGATAAATAGGGGCCCTTAGCCCTTGGACACTACATCTTGCCATCCAGGGTCAGCCTGTGAAACAGCTCATTCCTGATGAACCAGAGAGACAGGTGATTGTCCAGGGTTCAGCTTAAGAAAAAGGATAAAGAAAGCGTCCAGGTAACCCAAGGAGCCTGTCGGAACTTTCCGAGCCACTGACCACCACCTCCCCAACACGCTGGCTCAGACATTGTAGAAGTGCCAAGTGTCCTGTGCTAATCTGCTAGTCAATGTCACCTTTAAAGGCAACACCAAAAATTCTATCCTAATTGGAATAAAAAAAGAAAAGTTAAGCCCCATCAACATTCCTGAAGAAAATTACAAAAAGGGATCATTTAAGAAAATGTTGCAATTCTTACCTGCTTAGATGTGAGCTTTATAAGAGAACCCTCATAGCCCTGAAAATAAAGAAGAACCAAGTTTAGCCAAAACCACAAAAAAACTAGTATACAAAGTTAAGTTGTAATATCATCCTGCTCAAGTAAAAATGAGTCTTTTCTGACCACTAATTCTTCTCACAAATGCATTCAAAGTTATCCGGGAAAGTGATCTCTCTCTCTCTCTCACACACACACACACACACACACACACACACACACACACACACGGCGGAGGAAGGCATAGGCCTAAAAGAAATCACGCCCTGAAATTAATGCATTTATCTACATTTCTCTTCTTGTATTTCTTTTTTCATGAAATTAAGCAATGGTAGGAAAATGGGTGTGTTTGTCAACAGATCTTTTTTGTTTTCTTGGTCTAGATAAGAGTAGAGATTTTATGAAATTAGGAGAGGGAAGGGGGTACTTTAACAATATAACATGGGTCAGCATTCAACTCTGAACTGGTTATACGCACACGTGTTACAAAATAACAATGAAACATCAAGCATATATTGGGTACAATTTATTGACCAAAACTTTAAAACCAGAAGGCAATGATAGATACTGCATTAGACTGCGTTCTTCTGCTTACTTAATGAAGCAGCCAGTTTTCACGGTGGTACTCCCGCAACATGAAAACTGCATCCTCACGGGTGATGAAGATGTCCCTTCCTTTCATTACCTCTCTTCACCCCTGCCCCGCAGCCTGGTTCCTCAGGATAAGACTACCGAAGTGTGTTTATTTCTCAAAATAATCAATGGCTAGTGGCTTGCACTGATGGATGACACCAGAGGAGGGAAAAGCAGCACCTGACATGATTGACTACACCATACACATCAGGTAGAGTTGGATTTGCAGGCTGAGGTCAACTGCCAGGGACTTTAATTAAAAGAGGGTTGTTAGGAATGTAGCAAGGTCCTGACTTTAGCACTGAGGTATCTCAGTAGGATACTGAGATACTAGGATTGATTCATTCTCACATCTTCCCAGCTGAAAACTCCATCACCAATTAGCTACTATAAACATTTTACCTCCAAGGCCTTAAGCTCACAGCTGGGGAAGTCATGATTCACACCACTGGCCCTTCCTTTTATCAAGGGGTTCTCTCCTAAAAATCCCAGAGGTTTCAACACTCTGAAGGCCTCCAAGGCAAAGGATAAAGGAATATTTCACTCAACTGAAGTACCGCTGGTAGGGTTATACAGTGTTCTAATGTTACAGAGGAGCCGTATAACTTACACTTTAGAACAGCAATAGCACAGCCAAACATTTGCTCCCCGGCTCTGCCATTTAGTCTGCATGTAAACTTGAGCGTAATTCACTCAACTGCTACCAGTTTCCTTTTTGTCTTTTGAAAAAACAGGGCTAACCCAGAACTGTGGTAATAAAATGAGTTAATTTATACAAGGGTCTAGCTAATAAAATCTCAATATTGCGTTTTTGTTGAAACGCATCCCCCCCACACACATATACAATTAACAGTATTTTGTCAGGAAGATTAACTAGCTGAAAAGAATTCATCCTTTACAGAAATCTGTCCCTTTTATACCTTTCAGCCCTGCAGAAGCAGCTCAGGAAACTTTACAAAGCTGGCACTCTCTCCACATACCTTTTTCCTTTGCATTTCCTGTTAGCCGGCCTTATACCAAGCTTTTCTGTTTCCTCCCGTGCTGTCATCAGTACTGCTGTGTCTTGCAGCGGCTGTCACAGTGGACTTGTGCCCACTGGCACATATGCTAGACTTTAGTTGAACCTGGTTATTCCTACAATCTTCTTTCCTCACTTCTCACCCAGTATTTTCAGCTGTTATATTCTATTCCATCTTTCCACCACGCTGAATCCTGCCCCTCAACCTGTTCTGCCTCAGCTAGGTCAGATCTTTAATGGTAAATCAAGATTATCCACTGCCTAATCTAAGAGAGGCTCCTGCCAGGCACTGTTGCTGACACTCCCACAACAACCAACTCAGACCTCCTGGACAGGGGCGCTAAACTCATGATGCCTTCCCAGGCCACATTCTGATGAGTTCTAGCTTCCTTTTACTCTCCAGAGGATGACCTTGAAAGTTTCTTCTTGGTACCATGGTTTTTTCAGCATTAGTCCAATTTCCTGGTAACGTTTCAATTCCAGCATCATTAAGTATCTTTATTTCCATAGTGAGGAAAGCCAGGCAAATACATTAAATATTTCACTAAATACCAGGAAAGAGACCCCCTGATTCATACAAAGGTATCCTATAAAATCTGTATGACTCTGTTTGAAACTTAGGATTTGGGCTATGGAAAAAATAATAGTGTCAGGTTCTTAATCCAACTCATAAAAGCCTATTTATATATTTCTCCAAAGAGAGTACCAAGAGTATTATTCCAAATAAGGAAGCCACCTGTAACAGGCCCTGACTTACATTATTGCATTTGAAATATAAATATGTAAAGGTAACTTGTAATATTTTCATGAGCGCTACTTAGGAGTGGACCCTACAACTGGAGTACAACAAACAGTGGGGTCACTGCGGCTCTTTTAGATACAGCAGAGACCCCTGTGGCCAGGGGCACGTCCCTGTCTCATCCACATCCCCACCCTTAAGACTGCTCTACGCTCGTTGTTGAGGGTGAAAGGCAGTTTTGACCTGTTACTCAGAGACTTTACATTAGAACTCAATTGCTAACTCCTTTAACCCGTTAGTCTTTTAAAATCTCTGTCTTTACAGGGTGCTTTGTAAAACTCTTTTTCTTTACTCAAAAAGCCCACATGAATGATGTAGTAGTCTTTTTATATCCTATAATTCGTCAAAGACAGAAAATGTACCTTGAATGGTCTGAAAAGCAGATAGAGCTCCCGAGGTTTGATATCCAGAGGAAGGCCGCTGACAAACAGGGTCCGGACCTAGAAAAGGAAAATTTAAGAAGTGAGCAAGGTGTGGTAATCCAGAGGCCAGCTCTCATGTGAAACCTTAGAAACGTATTTCTCCAAATATTCGCGACTCCTATTATGAAGTTCATGTTCTTTCCATGACACAATGAATACCCAATGTTAGGGTACCATCTGGTCAGCTCTCACAGTTATCTCTGTATGTAGCCAGAGGGAATTATCCACAGCTAATCTAAAGCTATGAACTTCCTCTCCCCTTCCCAACTAGCCACTGCAATCCAGAGTCTGGGCTTGTGGGGAGGTTCTATACATTTTATATGTTTGCATATGAAAATGTCATGAGGACAGTAAATCTCCCTTTCCTCTGAACTAATCAAATGGCCATACCACAGGCTTCAAAAACAAAAGGAAAAATTTGGTTTCTCTTGCTTGTCTTGCTACTGGTCCCCTCAATTATTAATTAAAATACAATTAATAAATGAAAGACTGGCAAACAGGGAGCAAAAACATTTGCAAAAGGGAAAGGAAACAAGGTATGGAGGGGTAGAAGGGAAAGGGAATAAAAAGAATTAAGATGTGTTATGTACATGTACCAACAACTTCCCACGATGCATGTAAGTATTATATACTATGGACATGTGCTAATAAAAAAGAAAAATAAATAAATGTACAGGTACAATTAACAAGTCCAACATGTTTAAATAAATAGAAGCCGAACTGCATAACCAAATCTGCTTATGCTTTCTTCGCTGACTGCCGCTCCCACTGTGCTCTCCAATGCACACCATCACAGACGCCTTTACACACATGGTGCCTGCTAGGCAGCACTGGTGAAAGTCATTTAAGGCATAACATAGTGACAAACTCCTACTCACACACCCATCACAGAGGAGCTCCAGGGACCAGAGAAAGTATACCAGCATCTAAATGGGAACTTAAAGGGCAGGTAGGATTTTACCAGAGAAAGACGAAGGTGAGGTGAGATGGGTCAGAACTACAGGCAGTGAAAAGTAGCGATGAGGGCAGGGAGGTACAGGAGAACACACTGCACTCTGGGGCCAGCGTAAACCAAGACTGAACAGAGAATGCAGGGCCAAACCACAGGGCACACTGAAAGCCACCAGCTCAGAAATCTGATTTTCATTAAATTGGCAAGGAGGAGCCACTGAATTAATATTACCACATTTTCTATTCCTCTGTCCAAGCTGATAAGTGACTGGGTTCCTCATTAGATATCATGCTGCTGCTACTTAAAGAATTTAACATTCAACTGTTAACCATGCTAAATATAAAAGATGTTTGCACCCAGGCATGGTAGTGCATGCCTATATTCACAGCAGTCAGGAAACTAAGGCAGGAGGGTCAGAGTTTGAGGCCAGCCTAGGCTACACAGCAAGTTCAAGGCGAGCCTGGACCACAAAGCAAAAGTCTATCTTAAAGTTAATTCACAGTGAAAAATTCCTGATGTGGGCCCCGCCGATGCCGTCGCGGTCTTTCTCTGTCTGGGCTGAGACAGCCATCTCGCTCTTGCCGCGTGCAGGCGCGTGCAGGTATTGGAGGACCCTCCCTGCCTCAGATTTACCAACAGCATGAGTCAAGAAGTTAGCCAAACTTCAGGCTCAGGTCCGGCTAGGGGGCAAGGGTACAGCGCGCAGAAAGAAGAAGGCGGTACATAGAACAGCTACAGCTGATGACAAAAAGCTTTTCCCTGAAAAAACTGGCAGTGAGTAATACAGCTGGTACTGAAGAGGCGAACATGATTACAGACGATGGGACAGTAATTCATTTCAACAGTCCCAAGGTCCAAGCTTCCCTCTCCGCTAACACCTTTGCAATTAGTGCTCATGCAGAAGCCAGACCAACCGCAGAAACGTTTCCTGGAAAATTAGTCAGCTTGGTGCCGACGGCTTCACAAGTCTTAGAGAGTGAGCTGAACAGTTCCCAAGGCAAGTGTTGCGGACAGCAAAGCAGAAGACAGTGATAAAGATGATGATGTTCCAGATCTTGCAGAAAATTTTGATGAAGCATCCAAAAATGAAGCTAACTAAAATCTTTCCTGGTTTTTGGAAGCTAGCATGGACTAGATTGAACAGATCAGCTATGTGGTTCCAAGGTTTTACCGACACAGAGAACACTGCCTGTTACTGGTTCAGCAATATAGTATTTTGTGTATTAATAATGCTGTTTGTTCAGCATGTCTCGGTCATCTGATTTTGCACTTCCTACCAGGATCTATTCTTCGGGTTAAAATAGGAAGTAGTGGTTACAGCCTGAGGACGAAGGGGTTTGATTCTTGGGGTTTTTTTTTTTGTTTGGGGGGTCATTTGGGGGCACATATGTGTATGTGTGCATGTGGGTGTGTACATACAATGGAGAACAATTTGGAAAAGTTTTATTTATCCTCTTCCTTCCCTCAGTAGAAATAAAACAAATCTTTACATTTAAAATAAAATTCCTCTGTGCAAAATAGGGAGACTATTTCCTAGATTCCTAATGTTTTCCTTTGATTCTAGATGTGCAGAAGTACAACTCAGCAAGGACCTTTCACAGTGCACAATACAATGTCAGGATTCTGGCCGCCTTATAAACAGTCATAGTGAGGTACACCTGACACATAATAAACCATACTCCTCCACAGTGTGTAATTTCTAGGTATGTAAACCTAGGCAATCACTAATCTGGCTTTTTGTCCCTAAAGATTAGTTCTAAAAGCTTTACACACATGGAATGAGAGTATGTATTCATTTTGTCTGGATTTTTTCACATTAACCTAAAATGAAATTTGTTACATTTTATACCTGAGTATTCTGTTGCATGGATATACCAGTTTGATGTTCATCGCACCTGCTGATAAACATTTAACTTATTTCTAATTCTGAGCTTTTATAAATAGCACAGCTATGAACATTCACTATAGACTTTATATGGATGTACATTTTACCTCTGGATATTCAAATGTAGAATGGTTACATACTATAGGTATATGCTCAACTTTTAAAAACTGTACTGTTCCTTGTTTTATGGCACAGAACACACTACATGTTCTATGTACATTTAAACAATTGTGTTCTCTGTTGTTTGGTGGAATGGTCTACAAATGTCAATTAAGATGTTTTTTGTTTTATGTTTTGCCTTTTCTTTTGCTCTGTCTTTGGTAAGAAAGTTTCTGGGGCAGAGTCTGTCCATCTGTCAGTCTGTCCTTCCCTCCCTCCCTATGTGGTGTATACTGCCCTTGAACTCACTCCTGCCTCAGCCCCCGAGTGCTGGGATTATAGATGTGGTCGTCATGCCCGGCATAGCACCAGCCAGTAGAATCTTTATTACAGCTGCTACAGACCAGGATGGATTCCTGCTTTCCAGGGTGCTGCCACCACCTCTCTTCCCAGGGTGAATCAAGTGAACACTGTCTGTTCAACCTGGCTGTTCTGGCCAAGATGGTCTGGGCACCGAGGGACTGCCATTAAAACTCCTGATGCTCCGTGAGGTGCTGACTTGATTGCAGAGATTTCCATAGAAAGAACATGATAAGCAGATCTAAAGTTTTAAATGTTGGAGCAACATATGTCTGGCAGTGCACCTTTAGCTATGTGGCAGCAATCAATTAGGATTTGAGAAGTCATTCTAGAAATAAAGTACTATTTATAATATTGTTCGGGGGCTCAGTTGTAGAATGCTTGCCCACCACATGAAAGGCCACGGGTGCATGGGGCAGAGGGTTATTGTTCTAAAGAAAAAGACTTTATATAAACTTGTAAGTCAAGCGAACTACCAACAAAACTCACTAGAAATCTGAGGATTATCAATCAAGATTAATGTAAGAGTTATCTGAATTACATAACAAGAGTATTACAATGCCAATAAAAATCATGTTCAAAGAAAACATAAATGTGGTTCAATTTTATTCTGTACACTTACTACATACATATTTGGAGGAAAAATACACTGTAGGATACATATGTTAAGGTTCATATGACTTAGCCCTGAGTGTGGAACAGTGATTTTAATGTTTTTCATCAGTTTACTCATGGTTTTTTTTTCTATAATAAACAGATTAAATACTGTTAAGTTTATTTTGTAAGATTAAGAATTGCCCCTATTTATTACCTGGCTTTCCGAAGGAAACGGGAAAAAGTCAATATTTGTATCAAAGTAAATTATAAAGTTTATGAAGGAAACTTTCTCGTACAAACATTCTAGAATGAGATGTCAGACATTCTTAGCTCAGTCTCTGAGTAAGGCTGCTGTAAGTGGGTGTGGGGTGGGGATCAGGCTCCTGGTAGGTTCAAGTATGCTACTCACCTACAGATGCAAAAAGACTCAAAGCCAACTAGAGTAGCATCTGGCACTTCATTTAAACGTGGACAAGAGGGCATTTTCTAAAGTCTAGCAAAGCCCAAAGCCCACCACTGTCTCAGCAACTTGGCAGAACTGGGTGTGGTGGTACATGCCTATAATTCCAGCACTCAGAAGGCTGAGGCAGAAGGATTGCCAGCCCAGGTTACACAGTAACCAGCCTGAACTACATAGGGAGACCACATCTCTAAAAAGAAACCTGCCAGAGTAATTCATCTCTCTCATTAAGCAGATCTCTCCTCAGACAGAACAGGTAGGCTGATAAGAGGAAATGATTCTTGAATATTTAGATTATATTTCTTCTGAACCCAACTATAGGTTACTTAAATCCAAGGATATAATGTGTTTGGAATCCTTCACAGGCTACCTCAGACTAGGAAACTAAATCACCTAGGTTTAAAAAATAACACAGATACTGAGTGAAAGAACTTAAGTATTTAATTCACGCCTTTTTATGGCCACTGGAGACTAGAATCAAAAGGATATTTGAAAAGATTTTCGTTCCCTTAGTCTTTGTACAGTCAAGTATGGTACACATCACCTGAGCCATTACAGAGCAATGCAATCTGGGTTTTAGCTAAGGTCTATGGAAATCATAAAGACAGGATTCTGCCCTGCACAGAGGTTCCTGCCTGGAGGAAATTGAGTATGCAAATGACCATACCAGAAAGCTTGTTAGTTCAGTCACCCAAAGTTAGTTCAAGAACCCAAAGAGTGAGATAAACACATAATACACACACACACACACACACACACACATGCACACACAGAGAAAAAAACTGTCTTTCCCAAAATAACAAATAAATGAACCCAAATGAACTTCATACTAGGTCAAATCATCATCCAGGGTAGCCCTTAATTGATCAGTAGCATCTATGGACACAGATGTGCCTGGCATTATCCCTTTAACTTGCGCAGATGTTTACTTTAAAAAATACACAGGAAAACACATTTCTTAGTCAAGGACACTGCATGTTTCACAGAAGTTCAGGAGATGAAGCTGCTGACATATAAATCCCAAGAGAGTCTAACGGATTTTGTGGCTGTACTTTGAACTTCATTTTTTTCCAACAAGACCAGAAGAATAAATGCCAGTAGACACTGCCTGTGTAGGACGGAAAGAAGCATATTTGGCTCAGCTATGCTTAGCATTACTCAGAAGACACAGGTTTTGTATAATATTGCTCATGTCTTCCTAAATGGCACTACCAGCTCACCAGGAAAGACAAGCTGCATTTCAGTGGCCGGCTTCTCATTTAACAACCTCCCCGTCCATAAAGTGAAAGTACTGAGCTCTCCTGGAGAGAAAGGTAACAATCACAGCATGAAATGGAATGAACATGCCTTTTTGTGTTGGTAACGAGGGGTACTTACTTATTTCAAAACGTGGGTATGTGGTAGAATTGCCAGGCAAGTACTTATGCTGCTGAGCTATACCCCTGGCCCTATGGTTAGTAATAAAACCTCTCACATTTCAACTCATGATTAGACATATTTATGTACAAATAAATCCAGTGCAAATTAATAATTAACAAAGTGTTTCAAGAAGATGCTGAAATTCATCAACTTATCCTTTAAAATAGTGACTAGATATTTGTATCTGCAATCATGGAAAAGGTTTACAATTGTTAAGTGGAAGGGCAAACACTAGAAGTTTTTCATGTTCATCGTGATTCTGGACTCCTGCTGGCACAAAAACAGACATAAAGACCAACAGAACAGAATAGAGTACAAAACAAAACAAAACAAGAAAACCCCCAAGCTCATTCAACTACATCTTTGTCAAAGGGGCAAAAACACATAGTAGAAGAAAGGCAGCCTCTCTACAGACAGGCTCTTTAATAAATTGTGCTGGGAAAACTGGGCTACCCATATGCAGTGACTCTAGACCGCTCTCACCTCATACTAACCTAAATCCAAGAACTACATGTTACAACAGATACACTTAATCACCTGGCAGATAAAATAGGTAAACCTCTTGAAGTCGTAGGTGTAGGTAAAGACTTTCTGAACAGAACCCAGTTTACAGAGAAAATGATACCATCAACAAATAGGAGGGTATCAAATTAAAAAGTTCCTGCACAACAGAAGAATCATAGAGAGAAAACATAACCTGCAGAATGGGAGAAAACTTTTGTCAGCAATCCCTCAAACAAAAGACTAATATCTAGAGTACATAAAGAACTAGAACAAAATTAGACCCCCTCCTAAACAGAAGACTCAATCAAAAACTGGGCAAGCAAAATGAGGAGACACTTCAGTACAAATGACCAATAAATACATACATGCTTGACATCTCCACTCATCAGAGAAATGCAAGTTAAAACAACACTGAGATTCAATCCCACCCCAGAAAGAATAACCATCATCAAGAAATCAAACAAGAAGAAGCGCTGGCTGGGCTGGAGAGAAAAAGGATCCTTCCTACATTGTTGGTGGGAATGTAAACTAGAATCACCACTATGGAAATCAGTATGGAGATTCCTCAAAAAACTAAACTGGAAATTCCATGAGACCTAACTATTTCTTTTCTAGGTATCTTCCCAAAAGAGTTAAAGACATGATATTACTGTAATACATATGTACATCCATACCCATGATTATAGCAGCAGAATGGATAGGAGCTAAAATCTTGGAAACAGCCTGTATGTCCACCAATAGAGAAATGGATAAAGAAAACATGGTATTTACACACCATGGAGTAATTCTCTGCCATAAAGAAAGATAAACTGGAGTCATTTGTAGAAAACGGGACACTTTGAGACCATACTTTTAAGTGAAATGAGTCTGACACAAACTTAAATTTTGCATAGTTTTTCTTGTATGGGAAACCCACAAATAACTAAATTTTTAAAAATTTAAAAATTTTAAATACCAAATTACCTACATATTAATAGTGGGGAAGACAGTGGAACTATCAAGAATATTCTT
This sequence comes from Dinomys branickii, assembly GCA_004027595.1. NCBI lineage: Eukaryota > Metazoa > Chordata > Mammalia > Rodentia > Dinomyidae > Dinomys > Dinomys branickii. Next base: position 58,489 of record PVLD010001679.1, read on the forward strand.
TTTAATTAAATATTTACACATTCGTAATTCAGATATTTATAAACACATACAGCTACTTTAAAAATGAAAACATGCTATGTAAGAGCTCGGCTAGCCATCTCACATTAAGAAAAACAGAATGGAACAATAACCAAGAAACAAACTAAATAGTGAGAAAACAAACAGAAGCCAAAATGTATCTCCTTCCACTTGTAAATATAAACACTGGGCATTTCCAACCCCACTCTGTCCTTAGAAGTTCTCTTCTTATTCTCCTGCTTATCCTTGGTTCCACAGAGCTGAGCATAACCTAGTGCAGTATACATTCATGTAACTTGCTTCACATTTCAATTCTGACCACAAGTCAGTATTTAATACTTATCTCTAAAATAATAATCTAACAACAAAGGGTTACTAGAGACCCTAAGGCCCAGCTCACAACCATGGGCCACTTGGGTGTCCGCGGGGTATTCTTGCTTCATGACTGTCCCTCTTCCTGCTAAGGCAAGAGCAGAGGGATTCATCTCATGAACTGCCATCTCTCTTCTGAGAGACCATGTAATGTAAACTTGGTTTCAGGAACTGGGATGTTAAAAAGAACCCGACTGACTTGCACAGCACATTTTCCACAGAACAGGGTTGTTTTAATACACAAGAGAGTAGAGGCAGAATCCTGCTCTTGTATGTTTTACATATTGGTCAAATACACTTTTTAAATAAAGTGTAAGTGGTTTCAATTCTTTTCTTATTTTGTAAGCACCAATTTAAATACCAAATTTCAAGACTGGACCTTACTGAGGACTAATGATCATCTCATTTCCATGTATTCTATTCATGTCTTGCCACCATGGAAATGGGTTACCACAACCATTTAAATGGTCTCCCAGGCATTTAATCTAGTTGTACTCCAACAGAATCTGACCAGTTTTCAGTGAAGCTCCAATTTCTTATTGGCATAAGCTTGAAGATGGAGCGGGTGCTCAAGTTCCCTTCCTCACAAGCACCACCTGCTAGACTTAAAGGCCTATGCTTTTCCCATTCTCTGGGAAGGTAAGTTTCCATTTAGGTAGCCAGGTTGCTACAGGCACCAAGGATCAATTAACCATAGGACAGAAGGTTTGCTATGATGTTGTTACAGGCATCCAGATTTGTTTCATTAGATTTAAAATGGAAACTGCACTTTCCTTTTCAAAGACAAAAGCCACCAATTTACCCACAGTGCATGCCCCCTTTGTTTTGAGAGTTCTGCTGCTGTATGCCCTAAGTGATACTGAGGTGGTTGATTCAATCTACACAAAAACCAAACTTATAGTCTGGCTTTATGTAATGGTCATCAATGACCTTCCAGAAGGATCAGGAGAAAAAGGCTAACGGAAGTACATATGGAAGAGACCTGTGTTCCATAAACTCATTCGTGCAAAGCATTGGCACTCTTTAGAGCATACACAGGGAACGGAGACAAGTTAGCACTGGGTTTACCACGCCACCATGTTCAATCTTTGAGAAGCCTATCCCAGCTCAATCAAACACCAATCCATACTCAGCTCCTTTCATTAAGTCCCACTTTGATAATATTTCTTAGGACAAAGTCCAGTGCTGGCCATTTCTCATCTAAAAGGAGAAGAAAAAAAAAAAACTAAAGTGTTTTCCAGGGTTTTTAGACAGCAATGGTATTGTAGTCAGGGTTTTCAGGGACTAGAGTTAATACAGGACACATCATTTATAAGATTATTTTATAATATTCTTCCAAAGAGTCAAATGCTGAAGACTGCCAAGAGATCTGTTCACACACTATAGACCCAAAGAATCCAGCTGAGGGCCTGGATCCCACGGCAATGTTCTGCATGAGTCCAGCTAAAGACCTAGAGCCCATGACATTGCCCCTGCCATGAGTCCAGCTGGAGGCCTAGAGCCCACGACAATGCCTCCTGAAAGTCTGTTCCAGGGATCTGCACTGGAAAGACCCCAAGGCAAGTGGTGGAAGCTAGAAAGTCTGTGCCAGTGGGGTGAAGGATCTGTGCCAGCAGGCTGAGAGATCTACACTGGAGCCAGGAAGCAATGCTCAAGGTAAGGACCAGAGCTCCCATGAAGAGAACCACAGTCACGCTCCCCTCTGACCAGGAGAACAGCCAAGTTCCTATCTGGAAAACCAGCATGACAGGCTTCTCCAGGAGAACCAACAGCACACCATCTTTCCCTCCAGTTCTTTCATGCTGCTGGCAACAATCTTGAGGTGGGCCTTCTATATGCTGATTCAGTTCAGCTGGGTGTTTCAGATTGACCATGAGCTAATCCACCACAAATTAAGAAATGTTTATAAAGGTGAGCACTGAATATTAACTAATTATTAACCACCTCACTATTAACCAATTTCCTTAGTGCTGTCAGAAACGAGAGATAAGTGGATTAAAGGAAATCAGGAATTTGGGGTTTTAATTTTTCTAGACAGGAAACTACATCTGTGTGAGAGAATGTGGCCTCATTATTAAGTAAGTCACTTAAGTGCTGTCAAACAAAATACAGTTTTTGAGTCTTTGGTGTTTAAGAAATTCCTTATAAAAAAGCGAGAGGCTTTACTATTTAATCCTTATCCTGTCTGTACCCTTCTCTGGCTTTCTTAGTACTTCTGACCAACTCTCTCTCAGGTGGTCTGCTTTGTTTCAACCCTGTTGCCCAAATCTTGCTCTTCATTCAAACGCAGTTTCCAGGGCTAAAACCTGAGGTTTTAAAATGTGTCTATTAACCCAGTGTATTGTAAACAGAAATTTGCATCCTAATTCCCAAAAGTATACTCGTCTTCATGGTTTTAGTCCTACAGAATACTCTGAAGCTAAAAGATGTCAAACGATCACTACAAAACAGACTTTCCCATGGAAGGACAAAATGAAAGGCAGAAAACATAAAAAAGATCTTATCAAATTTCTCAGACTTCCTCTTTCCTTCTACATATTTTGCAATGTGTGCTCCTTTACAACTCAAATTTGTTCAAGGAGAAAGGTCATTATACCTTTACCAAACTGCTCAGAGAAAACTCAGAGTACAATTATTCATGGTGGCCTAAATGGCCCAGGGGAAACATACTGTAAAGAACCCAGCACTGCTCTTGGCTCTAAAGCATCTTTTGCTTTTGATCTGAGCAGTAGGTAAATCCCATTTGAAGAACTGTACCCCACCACCCATTTTAGCTTGTTTATTTTTATTTTTTAGGTACTGGGAATCGAACTCAGGACCTTGAGCTTGCCAGGCAAGCACTTATGCCGCTGAGCTATGTCCCCAGCCCCCATCCATTTTAGTTTGCACTACTACCCGCAACACACTAACAAACGGCAAAACTAGAAAACTGTGGAGAAAAGATTTGTTGAGGGAACTACCCAATCAATACACAGTTTAAAATTCTTTGGCGCCAGCTCAGCTCACCTTCAAACTGAAAGTTCTTCCTCATATGACAGTGCTAAGTACCATAGTACTTGGCAGAAACTTAGAATGAACTAAATAAATGAGTCTCCCATCCAAGTAATAAGCAGCCCCGACCCTGCTTAGCTTAGACAAGATGGGGTGCATTCAGGGTGGAACGGCCATAGACAAATGAATCAAAGTGCTGTGAACAAGAAGTAAAATGCAAAACCAAAAACTATCCAGACCCAAAGGGTGACGGTGACTTTATGCACTAAAGAGGTTAAGTGCTCAAGGAATATGGTGGAAAAAAATTCAGAGCCAGTCTGCTGGGATTCAAACCCTGGTTCTGCACCTCACTTGTTTAGCATATCCTGTGGCTAAGACATCATCCTCCACATTCCTAACTTTCCTTATCTTAAAATAAGTGCACAAATCATCCGGTATTTGTTCTTTCAAGAGGTAGAACTAATTACCCTCCTCTTCACTTGGTGACTTCTCTTAGTGAGTTAATTTCTAATAAACAGGTTATGGCAGAGGTTGTCCTACACGACCTCTATTAACTAGATCAAAACAGCAATATGGCTTTCCAAGGAGCTGCTCTTGGATCACTTCTGGGGGAAGCCAACTGTCACAATATGATAGTCAATTAATTCTATAGAGAGGTCCACATCATACGTAACTGAGATCTTGTCCAAAAGTCATGGGAGTGCGACATATTGGAAGCAAACGTCCCAGCACCAGTCAAGCCTTCAGACGACTGCAGGATCCTCTAAAAATGCAACTGTATGAGATCCTGAGCTAGATCCATCTATCCAAGCTGCTCCTACATCCTGACCCTCAGAAACTGTGCAACGATATTTATTGTTTCACTCTGGGGTCATTAGAGTTGTTGAAAGAATTAAATGAATGAATATAAATAATGCACATAGGATTTAGTGCTTCGTATCCCCCTAAGAGCTCTGAGAATGCTACCTCCGTTAAGGGGGTTACAACATCGAGGCATCAGGTACCAATACAACCCTAAGCGTGGCTGCATGTGACATTTTCATACAACTTACACATAGTCTTAAAATGGACAAGAGAGAAAATAGTTTGCATAGGAAAAGAAACAAGTGTAGTTATTTCTGAACCCCAACAGTGTTTCTCAAAATCTTTCCAATACTACTTCTTTATAGAGTCATGGGCAAATCATACTTTGGCTAGCACATCACCCTCTTAAAAATCACTTTCTCTTTCTTATTCAACACTAGTCAAATAAGGCAAATCTCTCCTTTGCCTTCACTCTATTGCTGAGATTATTTCTTTTACGAAGGCCAATTGCTTTAGATATTCCTTACTGAAGAAATGCAAAAGGGAAAAGGTAATAAATATTGAAGGGATGTGTGATGATATTCTAACTATGCATTGACTAAGACCTTACTATTGTGGTAAATCTTCATAGAACAAAACAAACACACATACACACACAAAAAAAACCACACAGACAGGTAACACAGAGAAAATCAAATAAATGAGTGGACTGTATCGATGTGATGTTCTCAGCTGTGATACTACACTACTGTTTTATAAGATACTAACTGGAGGAAACTAGGCAAAGGGCATGTGCTCTCTCTGTACTACTTCTTAGAATGTACAAATAAATTACAAAAATCTCAAATTTAGAAGTTCTACTGTACATTACAATTTTTTTTTTTTTTAAGATAGGGTCTGGCTATGAAGTTCAGGCTGGGCTTGAGCTCACTTTGTAGCCCTTGTTGGCCTCAAACTTGCCATGATCCTCCCACCTCAACCTCCCAAGTACTGGGATTACAGGCGTGCACCACCATTCCCGTACATTATAAAGTTTTAACATTAAAAACTTTCAGAGAACATATTTGCCCTCTGTTGTAGTCAGGGTTTGCAATGGAAACAATATTGGACACATAATTTATAAGATTATTTTATAATAGTCACCCAAAGAGTAAAATAAAAAACGAGTGCAGGAAATCTGTCCACATACTAACAACCCAAAGAACCCAGCTGACGGCCTGGATCTCACGTCAGTGACCTGCATGAGTCCAGCTAAAGACCTACAGCCCATGACAGTGGCCCTATGAGTCCAGCTGGAGGCCTAGAGCCCACAACATCTCATGAAAGTCTGTTTTAGGGGTCCGTGCTGGGAAGGCCCAAAGGTCAGTGATGGAAGCTAGAAAGTCTGGGCTAGCAGGGTGAAGGATCTGTGTCAGCCAACTGAGGGATCTGCACTGGAGCCAAGAAGCAATGTTTGAGGTAAGGACCAGAGCTCCCCTGAAAGCACCACAGCCATCCACAGGGACAAGGAGGCCCTGAGCACCTGCAGTGATGGAAACAGCTGAGTCTGTATCAGGAAAGCCAGAGTGACAAGCTTCTCCAGGAGATCGAACAATGTACCACGTTCCCTTCCAGAGCCAGGAAGTAATGCTCAAAGTAAGGACCAGAGCTCCCCCAAAGTGAACCACAGCCATCTTGGGCGACAACTAAGTCCCCAGTGCATGTCTGGAAACAAGCTCCTCCAGGAGAACCAAGAGCACAGCACCACCCCTCCCTCCCCAGTTCTCCTTTTCATGTTGTTGGCAACAATCCCCTGGGGGGGCCTTCTGCACCGGAACCACGCTGATTCAGTTCAGCTGGGCGTTACAAGTTGAATACCAGTTGTCAATCCATCACATCATCTATCATTTAAATTATATAATCATTTAGCTATGGTTAGAATGTTGGTACACAACTATTTCAACCAACAACGCAAAGATTTACATCAGCTCATACAGCCACATAGCAATTACAGGTTCATGTACTTTGTCCACCAAATTCATGTGCATTTGTATTTTAAATGCCCATCTGATTAAGATTGGTCTTTTCCCATTAATTTTTAATCTATTAGGTTCAATATGCTAAGAATCCTCAGCATAAAATAAATATAAACTCTGTTCAAAGTATTTTTAACACAATTTCTATTTTTCCAGATATGCTTAATCACTTTTTCTTTTTGATGTTTTTCCTGTTTCTCACACACACACACACACACACACACACACACACACACACACACAATCTTTGCTAAGTTATTTTTCTGTCATGGGCTTTACCAGTGGCCTATATTCCCAGTCCCAACCCACTACTTTGCACTGTAGTGTACTGTATCTTCCTGTAGTGTAGATACCTACAGTCTTAGACTAATATCTATACCTCATTCTCACTAAGATATGTGCAAGCAAATCAGTTGTCAGTGCCAGAGAGACTATATTCCAATGACCAAATAAAGACACAACCAGTATCCCAGATAGGTAGTTTTCTTGTGGCAAAGCTTCGCAAGCACTCATATCTCACATGACATGGAAAATAAAATAGCAAAAATATAAATCTAAAATATTTTGAACTAATACCAAGAATAACACCAAAAGTGTCTTTTGACATCCAGGACAACCACAGAGCACATGTATTGTACGTGGAGGCTATACTTCTTCCTAGCAGGGCTTTGGTAACCTCATGACTAAATAAAATCACTTATTTTCTAACTGGTTTCCACAAGGAAATTCATTCAGCCAGTATTTGCATTTAATATACCACATGGCTCACAGTGCTTGCCTGGCAAGTGTGAGGTCCTTAGTTCAAGTCCTATGACAAAAAAAAAAAAAAAAAAAAAAAAAAAAAAAAAAAGGCAGGAAGAAATGGAGGGAGGGAAGGAGGGAAGAAAAGAGGGAAGGCGACAGGAAGGCAGGGAGGGAGGGAAGGAAGGAAGGAGGGAAGGAAGGACGGACCCACATGGCTGAAATATAGATTTCTATAACACAACCCATGGAACTAGTTCCTTCCTCTAAGTCACACACTAGTTTAAGAAGCACTACAGAATCCAGTAATGAGTACTTACAGAAAAGACACAAACTTCTATTCTTTAAGTTTGATCATTTAGTTTTACCAATTTTAGACATCTCCAACCTCAGAATATATTCAATATAATTTAGACTACAACTAGTATTTCCCAGTCTATTACAAAACTACTCTCCACTAAAAACGCACTTTCTGATAACCAGCAGTAATTATGTCTACTCACTATTTAAGTGGTTGCTTGGATCAACACAATAATAAGCTCATGTATTTCTTATATGTATATGCAATTATGTAAAGCAATATAAATCTTGTAAGATTTGATGTGACTTACAAGGAGGAACGCATCTGTCTGCTGGAAACAACAAAAGACATCACAAATGACAGGAAAAAAAGGGAGGTTTGAGGTTGAAAAATAACCCTAGGTTAAAATATTTAAAAACCCCTAGGTTAAACTTTTTTTTATCTCATTAAGGCATTTAATTTGGGTTCTTGCGTTACTGTGTAAAATTTCAGTAACTACAGTGGAAGGAAAAAGACCATTAAATGAAGCCGGTTGTTCAGATCATGATGCTTCTTCAAAACAAGCTGTTGAGGCTTAGGCACTGACCTCTCTGGACCTCACTTTCCCATTTCTAAAATGAAGGCATGAAAGAGCTGATCTTAAAAGTCGCATTCCAACATCAGTGCTATACAGGAAGGAAAGGATTTTGTTAAAAACATACTGGACAACATGTACTAATAAAAATAAAAATTAAAAAAAAAAAAGAACACTGGGGTCCACAACACCCCAACCAGGAAGACCTAGCTCTTGGTACCGAATACCTCTCAGTCAAGCGCACTGTTCCCAAACCTAAGCTCATCTGTGTATATTTACTTAAATTGGGTATCTTTTATATAAGGTTTGCGTGATAAAATAATTTCTTAGGCCACAAATGAATTTAGCAGAGTTTCCAGTGTAACAAGGTAAATAGCCTCCAGTTACTAGGTACAGCCAGCACCTCAGACACTCTGATGTGAAAGCTGTGATTAAATCTATTTGCATTATTTTTTTTTCTTTGTGAAATAATTACTTAGCAGAACATGGTGCCTATGCATACAAACTCTGAAGCCAGGCTGCTGGATTTGGATCTAAGTGATACTGGACAGGTAATTTACTAATTGAAACCTCCATTTCTTCATCTGCAAACTGGGAATACTAAACCCTACTTAACTGGTTGAGAGGTTTAAACAGTGAATATTTGGAAGGCACTTAGAAAAGTGCCTGGCACAGAGTGAACACTTAACAAGTTTTTGTTAAATATGTAAAATAAATATAACCCCCTCTTCAATCACTGGTAGCAGTTTCTGCTGGCAGAAACAGAACACCAAAAATGAAATTACTCAAACTGTAAACTGTAGGATTTTATTTACCCAGCTAAAGACACTTTGAAGTCACCCACGCAAAAAAAAAAATAGTGCTTTCATAGCTATTAAGGAAAAATATAACCAATGAACAAATTGTGTATCACTAAAAACACAAATATTTTATTATTAATACTAAATTTCCGAAGCTAGGTGCGGTGGCACACACCTGTAATCCAAGCTCTGGGGAGTATGAGACAGGAGTTCAAGCCCAGTCTGCACTACATAGTGAACTATATAGCAAGACACTGTCTCAAAAAATAAAAATAAAAAATACTACATTTCCAGTGTAGCATGCTTCTTCATATCACTATCTTTTAGGAACTTGGAATTCTTTTCCAAGGTTTGACCTGTGAACAAGAATATGTGTTTGTAATATGACACACCTGTAAGAAAACAGACAAAACAGTGTATCTGATAGAAACTAGGTCAATATTCTTCATTTTGTGAATCTCGAACAGCTTGGAAGTTTCTAAAACTGTTCTCCAACTGAGATGTTCAAAACTGTCAGAACTTGGGGGCACAGGGAAGATCTTTCAGAGGGGACATGACCTGGCCTGTCAGTGATCTCCAGAACCTGGTGTACCAACTCAGCTCTGGCCACAACACACACGGAGACATGTGGGAGCAAACAGCAATCCTCGAAGTGCCAGAGTTGTCTGCTGATATGACCAAATAAAGACACAGCCAACCTCCCAGACAGGTGCTTCCGCTGTGCCAAAGTTCTCTGTCACTCTTCCAAATGGCCACGTCTAAGCCATTATAATTCACTGGAATCTTAGTAACAGAACTTCTAAATAGTTGAAATATAACAGAAGAGAAAATCTCATCAGAAAACTAAAAGACAGGACCAGGGATATAACTCAGTAGCATAAGCGCCTGCCTGGTAAGCTCAAGGTCCTGAGTTTGACTCCTGGTACAAAAGAGGGAGGGAGGGAGGGAGGGAGGGAGGGAGGAAGGAAGGAAGGAAGGAAGGAAGGAAGGAAGGAAGGAAGGAAGGAAGGAAGGAAGGAAGGAAGGAAGGAAGGAATTAAAAGGTCTTTTACATTGATTAACAGCACACGCAATACTTTCTCTGCTAACTGAAACTGGGCTGAAGGGATGGACATAAGGTGGATGAGAACAGACCCTTAACCTTACACCTCAACAGTCTGACCCTGTGCAAGTGGAAGCAGTGCTGGGCCAAATGACCCATAACCCTGAGATGACCCATTAGGGTGGCACAAGTGCCATTTTTTTGGCCAAGTAATTGATTACATTGTTGAATGCATACTATTCATCAGGCATTTTCAACTTTATTTACAAAGCAATCACTGATGCAAACCAGTGATGTTAAAATGCAGAACAAATATCAGATAAACATACAAAGACATACACCTGGTTTTAGAAATGCATTAAAAAACAAACGACAAAATTATTGCTTTCTGACTTCACAATCTGCACTGCTAGCATGTAACTCCACCTCAAAATTCCCTTCTCTGGCTCTCAAATGTTCCACGCAATAGTACTTCCCTGGGCTCTTCTGGGTCCATCCTGAAGACTGCACCTTCTTCATTTTGGAATAAAAGTCTTTTTCTAATAGTTAATTTTATTTCCCAAGGAAGCTCTCATATTCTCTTTTTGCCTTTTTTATTTTTATTTTTATTTTGCAACAGGGTCTCACTATGCAGTTCAAGCTGGCCTTGAGCTCACTTTGTAGACCAGGCTTGTCTCAAACTTGCAATGATTCTCCTGCCTCAGCCTCCCGAGTGCTGGGATCACAGGCGTGTGCCACCATGTCCGGCCTTCATATTCTCCAAACCCGAACAGAACTCTTTCTCCAAAGAAGCTTCCCCCAACTGTTCTAATTCTTCCTTTCCTTCACTCGTTTGAATTTCACTGCAGTGTTTAGACCAGTTATAGTTCACTGTTCTTTGATTCACAGACTTTAGTTAAGTCAATTCCAATTAATTACAAATTCTTTGAGCGCAGGCATGGCATCTTGTTTACCTACTATTGTAACTTTGAATTCAGGATCTGACTTTAAGGATCTAAGTTTCCATTATGTAGCTGACATTTTACAGATGACACACTTCTTGGAGAAAACCATAATTGGGTAGTATTTATATTAATTCACAGAAACTGTCAGGATTTTATTTGTAAGAAGAAAATCCTCCCTTTCTATCTAATAAAAACAAGGAGGAATTTAAACTCATAACATTACTTATAAATTATGGAACTTTGAGAATCCAAATTAGGTAACACTACCTAATTTAATTATGGTTTATACACAAAAATGAATTAGTGATAATTAAGACAGTAGTACCCTAAAGTATTTGATAATCCTTCTTTCTCTCCACAAGGGGTTACTCTCACCTTAAGTGGGAGATCAACACTAATTCTTTCTTCCAAAGCCAGGTTCCTTATACAAAGTTCAGAAAGAATGGCATATGGGCTATTTAATTACACAGAAGAGGAAGGCAGATTTCTTTTTTCTTAATAACAACAACAATAATTTATCTTGTTGCTTAAAACACATTCATGAGTTAAATGAGAAGGAGAAAAGACGGCAAATCAGTTACAACTCTCCCGCTTTTATCCCCTACACACAGACATCCCACATCAGGTATTCCACGGTTCGTCGTGTATTTATATTATTTCACAGAAACTGATGCTATGTCTGATCTTACTTTCTCTATACACAGAATGGACATTTGCTATTTATCATTTCAGGACACCCTCAAACAAGCATAAAAATAGGAGAACTTGCTCATCAAATATTTTTAAGTCCTGGACAAACAATAATATACAATGCTTAGTTATCCACATTTCCAGTCTTTAATACACAACCAACAATCTTGAGTTGCGTCTATTCCTCATGGGGCAGTATGTTCGAGAAAATAAAAGAGGTGACATGATGTTCCAAAGAACTACAGCCGGAAAAGTAATCAGCCAGAGGGAAGATCCCATAACTAGTATCTCTTACACAGGGCTGATGGCAAGAATGTCCACGATGTCTTGTTAAAAAGTAGATTACTGGGATACTCCCCAGAAATTGTGCTGTGATTCAGTAGATCTAAGGATGAGGTTTAACAGTCTAAATTTTTAACAAGCAGTGTAGATGATTTGCATGATTAGGCACATTTGAGAAACACTGACATAACACATCACCAAACATGGAGAAGGGGTTCTAGTTTTAAGAGTATATAAATAACATTGATTAAATGAGTACATAAACAACATTCATAGGGATGAAGTTCTTGGTAGCTCCTTACTGTAAGTATCATTGGGCCCTTAGGGAGATATTGTTTGATCTTAAGCAAAGGCTTCTGAGCCAGGTCAAGAGTACATCTCACTCAGGCAGAGAATTAGATCCTTTAATGTGAGAAACAGATTTGTAATCTAATTTTATGACTATATTTAGAAGGAAATCACTAAATGTGTACATCAACTAGGTAGGGATACTCTGAACTTTCATTTTTAGTCTTTACTAAAAATAAAACTAACAAGAAAATAATTGAGACATTGCTGCAACAGTTAAGTTTATTATTTTTGTTTGGAAAAGCAGAATATCTGAGTAGTACACATACATGAATCCCCAGGCAAGGGTTAATTAATGCGAGCTTATTACATGTGAGGAGCTAAAGCAATTTGCTCAAACTTGAAGCTCAAACTTGAGAGCACCTATTACCATAATAGGATTTTATTAACTAGAATTAGATTCTGATTCAGTAGACCACACGAGCAGTATTCCACAGAACAGTTACTCAAATTGTTATGTGCAAGCCAGACACGGCGGCACGTTTGTAATCCTAGCACTGGAAAGGCTGTAGAAGGAGGATTGCCCTGAGTTTGAAGCCAACCTGGGGTGTGTGAGTTCAAAGCCAGTCTGCACTACATAGTGAGACCCTGTTTCAAAACAAAACAAAAATTTGTATGTGCGTAAGGATCACAAGAAAAATATAATGGTTATTGAAAATGAAGATTCTTGATTTCCATTTCTGATTAAATTAGAGTGGGCCCCAAGAGACAGCATATTTTAACCAGGACACTAAGTGATCCTATTTTGTGTGTTACACATAATACACACAGAGAAATAGTACTAGAAGTCACAAAGTTTATTCAAAAAGTTTAATAATTTCTTTTTTTAGGAATTTACAGAGAAAGGAAAAGATGATGTGCACCAAGTACTTCAAAATAGAGTATCTCTTGAGAATAGTAACTCATAATCTGCTCTTAAAGGAGATGGGCACTTTAGGAAGGGAGACTGAGGAAACACCTTGAAGTTTTGACTAGCAAACAGTATTAATATGAAAATATTATCTTTAGCCAAATAACACAAAAGTATCTCAAACAACATCAACAAATGCCAGGAGATGACCTCCCATCTTCTTTGATGTATAACATAATAATGGTTTTTTGCAAAGCTGGCTGTCCTCATATGTCCTGCAGCAGAGAACACTACACAGAACTCCAGTTGGTAGCAATTTGAGCCATAAGGATCATCACAAAGGTCAAAGATGATAGACTTTAGGAACTATGCACCAAGAGAAATGAGAAAAAGATCACTCTTACACATTAACAAAATTCTTGCCAGGAATGGTGGCACACGCCTGTAATCCCAGCACTTGGGAGGCTGAGGCAGGAGGATTGTTGCGAGTTGAAGACCAACCTGAGCTACAAAGTGAGCTCAAGGCCAGCTTGAACTGCATAGTGAGACCTGTCTCACTAAGACAAAAAATAAACAAAATTCTTATAGGGGGTGAGATGGGGAGAGCTAAGACAGTTGAACTCTTCATGTGCATCTAATGTCTGGATAAAAAGCCAGCAACAAATCCCACCTCCCACTTAGTGACTCCCCATTTCTCCCCATCATATTTAATGTATGTAGCTTTTTACCACTTGGCCGCCTTCTCTGTACATGGCAGTATGGGGCAGAATCATCTCTGCATATCAAACATGAATTATTCATTCCTTCCAGCTCTTCCATAACCTTGGCATTATGGTTCCTGGTCACTTCTGAGTCCTCAGAAACACTCACCTTTTTTCATAGTAAGTAAGCAGCGATGATGGTGGTGATCACCGCATCTTCTTCTTATTTAAGTTCAACTTATAGGGAACTCAGTGTAATACAACCTATACTGATCTCAGCAGCAAGTGCAGCCTTGTGGAGGCACGTGAAAAGGGAGCAAATGTGGAGCAATATGGAGGACAAGCATCTGACAGGGAATGGCTGAGTCCTACGTTGCCATGGTAGTAACCTCTGACCAGGGCTTCCCTAAAAACTGCCATTTATGGAGGTGACAGCTTTCTTTCTTTTGGTACCAGGACTCAAACTCAGGACCTTGCAAATGCCAGGAAGGCGCTTGTGCCACTGAGTTCTATCCCCTGGCAGTGACAGCTTTCTAAACATGCCTGAAGTAATACTGTGACTACAAAACAAAACAAATAGCAAACCACTTATGTGGTGGTTGCAGGTAAATGACAATTTCTGGAATAACATTATTAAGTGGTTGCCATTCTCTAGAAAATGGGATAAAACTGTACAATTAGCAATTTGATTTTAAAAAACAAATGTGCTATCTCCATAAATACAGTCTGCCTCCAAAGCCTGTGCAAATCTCTCCATTTTCTCACTTGTCCCCCTTTCTTAGCAGTATATCCACCACCAGCAGACTGTTTCCTGCTGGGAAACATCAGTAAGATGGCAGTTTTCCCTGAGAAAGACACTAGCCCCATTCACACTTTTAGAGCCTGAAATAACGTGAAGTATTTCCAAAGAAGAGAAAACTGTTTGAAAGAGGGAAAGATAATGATCTGTATCTATCAAAATCTCAACTCAGTTCCTGTACAAAACATTCTGGCTTTGCTTGACAGACAACCTTCCACATGACCTATATCAAAACACTCACTAAATAATGAAAGACATCTCAGTCCTGCCTAATCAGCAAATCCCCAGGAGTACAAACCTTAGGTCAACAGCTGAAGTAATCCCTGATATACATCATCGTATACGTGAAGTTTATTATAAAAGGAACAATCAATAGCAGGACATGACTCAAGAGATTTTAGCCTAGGGAAGCAGGCCAAGGAAATCTGTGGAGTCTAAGGACACCGGGACTGAGGTGTGACTCTAAAGCCCTGCGGAGCCCAAGGCTGTCAACTGCCTACTTCTTGCTACAGAGCCAGCTACGAAACAGAAACTGTGCATGGCGCCCAGGGCCTGTGCGATATGCCAGGATGGAAACATCTCTTCCGGCATGCAAATAGTTAGATGTCCTGCCACCAGGACTTCCGTTTTATTTTTGAGGTATTAGGGCTTTTGCACTGAGCTACATCCCTAGCCCTTAATTTTTTTTTTTTTTTTTTAATTTGGTCTCGTGAAGTCATTAAGCTGCTCAGCCTGTGCTCAAACTTGTGATTCCACTGTCTCAGCCTCAGCGAGTTCTGGGATTACAGGCACGTAAGTGCCACCGCACCAGGTTCTCCAGGGCTTTTAAAGCTCTTTAAAAAAAAAAAAAATTAAGGTATGTTTTCAGGCAATGGGAGACCAAATAAAATAAAAGATGGCAAATAAATCACTGCATTTTCCTGTGTTGCTGTAAAGGGCTGTGCCAGTTTTGTTTTGTTTTCTATAATCATGCAGCTTTGGAAATAAACCAAATTCTGGATGACAACTCTTATCTATTCAAGTATCATGAATTCCAAGCAGGACTCAGACCGAAAGCATGAACTGACTGGAGGTGCACTACCAAATTCGCCACGTGCCTATGACTCGGGAGCAGCGAGCCAACACCACTGGGGAAAGAAGCACCCTGCTCTGCTCACACTGCCAGCCCTACCTGAAGTGACCTCCCATAGGTCTGCCCCATTCTGCTTCTCAAAGTCCAATTCTGGGTTTAAAGAGTAATAGTGAACAGATGGAGTTTAAAACCATTTAGCATTTCTTTCTACCAGACAGTAACTAAATCTACTTGGTAGGGAATTCCAAACCCAAAGAAGTCTATATGTAAGTGCCTTTCATGCTGAATTGCTTAATTATTAATTCTTAGGGACCAGGAGACAAGTGATTATATATTCTACTTCCAAGGCTTTTAAATGAGACTACTGTCAGACAAATATTAAAATGCTTGCTAGTCATCCTCCTCGATTCATCTAGATGAGTCCCTTTAAATTTTATCATTTAAATCCACTGTCCCATTCCCATATTTAAAAAAAAAAAAAAAACAAGTTATTTGGGAGAAGGAAAGAAAACCAGTCATTTTATTTTGATATGGCAACCTGTCTTCCATCTGCATTCCCCAGTTAATACCTCCACTTGTTTAAAAGAAAGATAAACTGTTCTTTAAAAAGGGTTGGAGCGCCAGTGAGAAACAGGACATCCTAGTTGACTGGAAGTGTAACTAAAAAGTAAATTGTAATTTTTCATGATTTTCTGTTGAAACCAAATCCCACCCATAGAAGTGTAGAATCCAGCCCAAAGAGTTCTTTCTAAAATAATGGACAAGGACTCAGTAAGACAGAATGTGTAAGACTCAAAGATGCAAAACTTCCTAGAATAGTGACTTCCGCTTCAGTGAGCCACCCGCAGGGCCAGTCTCTCCTTTTGGGAGAAAAAGGACAAAGCTCGGTTTGGATTTTGCGTCAGGGCAGAGAGACCGAGCTTGGTTTGGTTTCCATCTCAGGGTATGTGGTGGGAGGGGACCCTATGAGAACTAAGAGGGGAGAAGGGGGACATTACTGAAATTGCTTCAGATATCTGAGCAGAGGACTGAGACAGAAAAGGATCGATCACATGATCACATTAGTTTCCTCATATTTTAAGGAAGAATCCAAGCTTAAAAGCCATAAAGCTTTACATCTTCCATTCTCTTCTTTAATTTTCTTTCATTCCCAATTACTCAACAAAGCATGAAACACGCCATAACAGTAAACAGTTCAAAAGTCGAAGGAAGTGAGATTAGCACTATCCTCAGAGCCATTCATCCCAGCAGAAAGCAAGCATCACTCCTTAGAATTCCCAGCTTTAAAATGCAACGTACCAAAGCTCCAAATCTCTAAGCCCCAGTTCAACTTCAAGGGCAGGGCAGGGCAGGCAAGCCAGCCAGGGTGACGAACGAAAGAAACAAAGCCCCCACCTCCCCTGAGGATATGGTTTCTTGATGGTTTGATAAATGGGATATGGAGAAAAAATAAACAGTATGCAGAGTTGTGTAATACTTGGCAAAGCATTTTACTACATGCATTATTTATTTAATCCTAACTCCGAGTAGGTATACTTGATCTTTTCTCTGTCCTTATTTTATGGATGAGGAAACAGGTTCAAAAATTTGCTCAAGGTAACAAAAGTGGAAAGTGACAGGGCCAAGATTTAAACTTCTAAAAAGACCTGACTCACAAGCCCAAGCTCTTACCCAGTACACTGGTTTCTACCCACTGTCCTCTCTCAATTTTTTTCGCATAGTCTTACAAATTTCTACCAGTCACCTTCTTCTCTTCTTTATGTCCTGTAGCTTCCACTGGAGAAGTTTAAAGTAGTTGACAGAAAAGAAGCCTTAACTTCCATCTGAGGCAACATAAGAGGCAACGAAAAGGCCGGTTTTAGGGTTACTACTAGAAACGAGTGGGGGAACTGACCATCAGGTCTACAGCAGGACGAGCACTTGGGCCAAATGCTGGGACTGCATCGCCTTATAATCGTCCTGCTTTCCACCTCAGTCTGCATGCCCAAAACTGTGCACAAAAGGGCTTCACACCTGTTACATGTTACAGGTATGTGAAATGCAGCAGCTATGGGGTTATTCTTCTAACGCTCAACTTAGGTATAGGGAATAGGTGAAACTTTAATATTCCAATTAACAGAAACCATACACTGTCTACAAAGAGAAAACACACCTAGTTTATCTTTTCTATGAGCCATTGTGAATTTAACTGTGGAGACTGCCGTTGTAAACATCTCAGTTTTTGTTTGTTTGCTCTCCATTGCAGAGCCCTCTGACTTCTAGAAGCATATGTACAGGTATTCTCAGAGAAAATGTAGAAGCACTGCAAAACCAAACTACAGACTGCTGAGCAAGAGGGCAAGACGGGCCAAATAAGAGGCTTCAGCAACCTCTGTTTACATTGGGGAGCTGTCCACAATCCATCATCTAACAAAACATGTAATCACAAGTGAAGTATGTGACAGTTACATTAACAGCGTTGTTTAAAAATTCCCCCAAATAAAAACCATATAGCATTTTTTCCAAGTGAGATCTATATTGGTGATAAAGTCTAAAGAAAAAATCACTGCTAAGTGGGGGGAGGGCCGTGACAGAAGATACAGTTTTGTAACTGACACAGTACAATGCTGAAAGTATGTATCTCAATGGAAGTTGAATGGGTATATTCCCATCTTCACTAAATTTCTTCTTCTTAAACCAGACTTTTTACTTTTTCATCTCATAGTGGCAGGAACCAATCCCAGATGCCCCTGCAGGACAGGCAAGGAAGTGCTCTACCACTGAGCTTTCCTGTATCTCTATCCTGCTTTATTTTTTTTGAAGTAATTGTGTATCCTTATAAAGTTTTTCCTCAATTTAAGAATTAGATCTTTTTCTCCATAGGTGACTTACTGGAAGAAAATGCTGGTACTTTATAAATCCCAATGGCTACACAATGGAGCTAAGTCTTCTTTTGTTGATGAGTATCATCAATTCACCATACACTGCAGTAGTAACTGCCCATTTTCTCTAGGATCCGGCCCATTTTACATAGTAGTAAGTTTCAGCAGGGCCACGCAATTACCTACACTGCCCTGCCAATTAGGCCTGTGCTATCAGGTTGTGGCCTATGCTGTGGGCACAAGTGACTTCTAGGTTACGCCTTTAAAGGGAGTATTTCTTCCCTCTTTCCTGGTGTCTAGCAGCTGACTGGACCGTAAGATGGCAATTACTGACTGAACATGACAGAGTATCAAAGTAACAAGTCTCTGATGACTGCATACAACATACAACCTTGGACCACTTTCCACGCTTTTATGTGGGAAATAAACGTCTCATTATTAGTATGATTTTTGGTAATACTGGGATCCAA
>PVLD010001679.1:77263-168389 GCA_004027595.1 Dinomys branickii
GGGGGGGGGGGGGGGGGGGGGGGCGCCGGAGGCAGAAGAATTGCTGCTAGTTCGAGGCCAGCCAGCCAGCCTGCCTACACAGTGAGTTCAAGGTCAGCCTAAACTACACAATGAGACCCCACCTCAAAACACCAAAACCAAAACACACAAAATTGTGTTGGGACAGGTTCTTAGTTGCTTTAGTTTCAAAGTTTTTTGTGTTAAGACAAGGCCTTGAGCTTTCGATCTTCCTCCCTCAGCATTCCAAGACCTAGATTACAGATGTGTACATTGTGCTCAGCATCAATGATTATTATTTTTAAGCTACATTATTTTGGTTTTCTGCTGTTACAGTGATGTTTATTCTTCACACCCATAAGAGAAAGTTATCCTAATATTTTAACAGTCATCTCATTTTAAGGCTAAGCTTGCAACAATTAAAAAATTAATCTGTATTAAGCTTTAAACCAGAAGACTGAGCAGAAGCACTTCAGATATCTTAGTTTCTTATTTATTGCCTTGGTTTCTGAGTAGCAAATCTGAAACAGAATAATCTCATTCTTGTTGACTGTGTTTACTAAATGACTAAAGTTTAAACACAATAAAGGAGGAAAAGATCTAGAAGGAATCAATGACTATGATAAACTATAAAATAACCTTAGAAATAATATCCCACATGTAACATGAAGCAACACCGAGGTAAATTTATACAAAGACAAGGCTTACTTCAAAAAGATATAGATGTTTGATTTAACATTCCAAATTGTTTTTAGTAAACCATTTGCTCTCTCTTTCATCATCCAAGTCATCACATAAATGTTTATAGATAAATGATAATGGATAAAGAAATGGCAAGAAGGAAAAAAATAGGAAAACTCCAAAATGGGATTTTCTTAGAGGGTTAAATCCAGGGCCTTAGCAAAAGCTACGTCCCCAGACCTTTAATATTTTGAGACAGAATCTTGCCAAGATGAAAAAATTGCCCAGACTGCACTCAAACTTGTGATTCTCATGCTCATGCCTCAGCCTCCTAGAGTGCTGGGATTACAGCCATGCACCACCAAACCTGACTGTTTTCTTGACTATTGTCCTTTTCTTGTCTTTTTTTTTGAGTGGGGATGGTGGACACCAGGGATGGAACCCAGGGCCTTGTGCATGTTAGGCAAACACTCTACTCTTTATTTTTCTGTACTAAAAATCGAACACAGGACCTTGGCGCTTGCCAGGCAGGCACTGTGCTGCTGGGCTAAATCCTCTGCTCTTAGCACTCTACACTGAGCTACAACCTTAGCTTCTCAGCTTACCTTCTAGAACTATTTCTAGAACTAGTAGACCACTGATTGATATATGTGTAATAGATACAAACCAAAAATATAATGCAAAGATTGTACTGTTCTGGATTACTTGAATACCTATGTATTCAATTAGTGTGTCTATTTCTTGGATACATGAGGACAGTAGGATTTTCCTTCAATTTTTAACTTTGCCCTTCATAGAATATATAGTTACCTCTTCCACTATCTGGTTTATTTTTTTGAAAGTACACACTGTTCCTTCAGATATTCTAACATTCCTCTTCTGGTCAGGCTTTGACCAAGTAAATTTATGGATTAAATGAAAGAGTAAAAATCAAAAGGTCTAATCATTTTTTACTGCAAGAAGTACAATATATTTTCTAGGTTTCAAAGAACAATATTTATCAGATCTCTACACTGTCAGTCAGGCCAATCACAACATAGCTCAGAGGTCACGCAAAACACCTATATCCTACAGTCCTAAATTTAGGAGCCTCCTCTCTCTTGATAAGAAAAACAGATGATCTTAGAGGCATTTAAGCTGCTTAAAACTTAAGAATTTTCAACTACACAGAGAGATGTCTCAGAACGAAAGAAAAAAAAGAATTTTCTACATAGATGATTAAGAAATGAATCTATTGGCAGGCAGTAAAGCTGATCAAAAGGTTAAGAAGCATAAAGTGCTTTGTATTCTTAAGTGCAGAAGCACATCAAGGCAGAAATCAAGTCACAAAGAAAACATGACTTTTTTAAAAAAATCTTTCAAATAGACATCTTTTTCCAAAAATGTTCTTTGCGGGACCATCTGGTTAGTTAGGCAAGGATTTAAGAGCAACACTGAACTTTCTTCTACCTTGCTCTTCATCTATTTTGTTCTTTTATAACTGGAAAAAGGAGCAGACAATCTCAACATGAAAAAACACAAGTAAGGTGTATGGTACCCTATTACATACACCTTAAAGCATAATGGTTTAACCATCTTTTTAAATATAATGACAACTCAAAAAGTCATCAGGAATAGAAAAGTCATTTTCCACATAAGTTTTACATTCTATTTACTATATGCCTGGCATGGCTGAACGGTAATTGCTAATTAAATCCATACCTCTAATCCACAGCTACAAAATCTAAAAACTCTGAAAGCCTAAAGTTGTATGTTTGGCACAGGAGACAAAAGTATACAAAAGCTCACTGAGTGGCAAAACAAAACCTGAAGTTCAACTGGGCATGGTGGTGCATACCTGTAATGCCAGTATACATGAGGCTGAGACAGCAGGACTGTCATTAGTTGGAGCCCAGGCTGGGCTACAAAGTAAGACTATGTCTTAAAAACAAAAATAGTAATATGAAATAGTTTGTAGTTTAAATGTATCTCATGCAGTGTAAAGACTCACACTTCATTGCACAGATAGGCTTAATTACTAGGTGCTTCCTTAGATCTCACTACATGTTATCCATCTACTGTTATCTCAAAATCGGAAAACTTCTGAAGCCCATCTATCTCTAAGGATTTCAGATAAGGACCTGTACCAATTAAACTGCCTATAGGCCGGGCCTGGTGGCGCACGCCTGTAATTCCAGCACTCAGGAGCTGAGGCAGGAGGATCGTTGCGAGTTCGAGACCAGCCTGGGCTACAAAGTGAGCTCAAGGCCATGCTGAACTGCATAGCGAGACCGTGTCAAAAGGAAAAAAAAAAAAACCTGCCTATACCACAACCCTATGAGACAAAAACTGATTTGCAATTGAGAAACTCCGGGGCTTTGTTCAAAACAGTTTTTAACTGTTAGGGCTGGTTAAACTTAAGTAGCTCAGAGCCGAACTCCTTACCATTATACTCTGAAGGCTTTTCCTTTTCATCATGCAAATGAGGCTTAATTACCACAATTATTAACACTCGACACCACTAAAGAAACTTTAAAAATCAGAGTCAGACTTCAGAGAAAGGAAAACATTACTTTAAGGGAAAATAGACCTGAGCAAGCTCCACTATTTTACAAACAAGCATTATACACTCAGTATAGTGTCCCAAGTTAGGGTTGAGGAAAAGGTGCAGAGTCTGAGGAAACTGTCAAAACGGTTTTTAATATTGAGGAGCCATTGCCTTGTACGAAAGCTTAAGCACATACTTTTTTCATTACTTCTATTGCCACAAGTGGATATTTGTGGGGATCGTTATTAATAACCATGTCTAAAAAAAAAATAAAAAACTTATGGTAAGAATAAAACTGATGATAAATGACCTCACACCAGCAGGGAGAGCTAAAGCCAAGTCTTTCTATAGTCTTCACATGGCAGCCCCAGTTCAGTCACTAGTGTCAATACAACCACCCTCTGACCTTGCCCCAAGCAGGCCAATAAAGTTCAAAACCTCCCTTACAAGTGTCATCGCTTTGGGTCCCCTGACATCTCCACCAGTGGGTTCGGGCCCAGCCCACACACCTACTTCCACCACAATGGCGGGCCCTCCACTGTGCAACCGGAAGTGGCCATGCAAGCGGAAGTGGCCATGCAAGCGGCTGCGCTCCTGACGAGCTTCCGGTCATACAGACTGCTGCCTGAGGAAGCAAAATCGAGGGCCTCCAGAGAACAGGCAGCAGGAGAGCAAAACAGGAAGCGTTCCAGGAAGGCTGCGGGGGTGGGGGAATGTGATGGGAAAGCCAGCCCTTAGCCAAGAAGGTTTACTGACACAGAAGAAACGCCATGAACGCGCTGCTCTCTGGAGCTACTACTGCAAAAGATGAGATGAGGAAGGAGTGAGAATTAGTTGAAAGCAAGGAATGGAAAATTGTTACACAACGAAAGACAAAGATGAGAAGTGACTAAGACATGGGGAGGCTAAGAACGAGAAAAATGATAAAGAATCTGAGCCATTTTATTCATGTTGTAGCTATTGCATGTATTGTCAGAGGGAGCATCTGGCATTGTAAAAGTCCATAAAGGATTAGTTAGAAAGTGTTACTCAAGCTTTGCACCCCTGTAGTTCCACCACTGGGGAAGCTCAGGCTGAAGAATCACTGGAAGTTTTAGGCTTGGGTTACATTTTGAGTTGAGGCTACAGGGTGAGTTCAAGGCCACCCTGCACTACATAGCAAAAGACTGTCTCAAAAAAAAAAAAAAAAAAGCTAAAAGTGTTCCTGCTCTTCGATCACAAATTTCCCATGTTCCTCTACCCGGGTTTACCAGGTTTTCTAAAATACACCGTCTAGAGGAAGCGAATTAAAGATACTTTTGCTATTAACAGTACAGAGACAAGAAGTAACACTGATGACAGAAATCAGACTTCTAAAATACTACGGGTGTTTTTCCTTTTTAATTTTTTAGTGGGTTCACTTTTAGGATTTAACAGGAAGGCAGTATGAGGGGTAAAGTTAATCACTAGAGATTGCTGATCTACCATCTTCTCCATCTACCTTGGTGGTACAGTCTCTGAAACATTTCCATGAATGGGCAAGAAATATGCCAGTGCAGTGTACACCTGTTAATTGTAAACTCTCACAAGGTGATTAATGCTTTTTCTGCAATGTTTTACTGAACTTATTTTTCCTGATCTGCCCAATCTGGGATTTGGGACCTGCAATTTTTGCTACCATAATGCACCACTTTTTCTGCCTGACTTAAAAATCCACAAACAAGCCAGGTGTGGTGGCACACACCTGTAATCCCAGCAGTTGGAAGGCTAAGGATGGAGGAATGCCCCAAGTTGGAGGCCACACTGGGCTACATAGTAAGTTCAAGGGCAGCGTGACCTACACAGCAAGACCCTGTCTTAAGAAAAAACTCAAGTGAAAGAAAAATTTTTTAACTCCAGATTTCTAGAAGGTACAGAAATCATACTAGTGTACCCCACTATCAAAAATTTGATCATTAGTGTTTAAAGCTGATATAAAAATTATAGCTACTATAAATAAGCAATGTTGGCAAAGATGTGAAAAAATGGAAACCTTATGAACAGTTGGAGGGAATATAAATTGGTGTAGCTACTATGGAAAAGCAGTGTGGTAATTCTTCAAAAATAATTCTACCTCCGGATATACATCCAAAAGATATGAAAGTATATGGAAGAGAAATTTTACATCCATATTCAAACCAGTACTATTCAGAAAAGTCTGGAGGTGGAAGCAACCCAAATATCAATCTACAGGTGAATGAGCAAATACAATGGACTATTTATTGTTCAGCTTTAAAAAGGCAGGAAATGCTGACACATAACACAACATGGATGAACTCTGAAATACTGGGATAACTAAAAAGTAACAAAAAGACAAATATGTATGATTGTATAAAATATCTGAAGTTTTCAAATAATAGAAGCAAGAAAGTAAAATTTTGGTAGTTGTTTAAACAGCTTTTGGTTTGCAAGATGAAAAAAGTTGAGCTCTGTTGCATATTTAACACTACCCTTAAAATGTTTAAAACTGTAACTGTGGTAAAAACTTGTGTGTTTTTACCACGTATTTTAAAAATTATCAAAACAAATGGGCAATGAATGAGTGGGAGAAAAGTGAGTGGGAAACTAAGTAAGAGCTTTTTCTCTTTTTAGAAAAATGGACATTTAGGATGTCAAGATTTTCCTACATAATATTCTAGTTTTGAAATGTTCACAGCAAAGTCAGCCTGTTTCAGTTTCTTTAGGTGCTGCAAGGTTCCTTTGTAAACCATGAAAAAGTGCCTCCGTTACATCATGTAACCCTCAGAAAGAATTCCCAGAGGAAAAGACTTTGCTTTATGAAATAACAAAACTGCATTTTTACTTTTTGAAAATTGCTCATTTGTGACCATTCCAACTCAACTAAGATCTTCCAAGAAACATGGAGGAAAGAATATATCCTTTCCTCTTGACTTTGATTAAAGGTTTGGTCACAGCTTGTGCTAACTTGCTATAAAATAAGAAAGAACCAAATCACTCCTAGTGAGATCATGTATCAGAGTATTTTTGACTCCGCAAACATTTAAAATAAGATCCCCTCTTCCTATTTCAAGATCTGGTTACCATAAAAGTGATGACATAAATTGTGGCACATCCAGCCTATTGATTAACATAGGGTAATATATATTATCTGTACGCGAGATGTTTCTCTCCTCTCACCTCATGTTAAAATAAAAAGCTACAGACAGTATCACACAAAAAACTTAATTCCAGCTACAGAAGTAATTTAATTCTGCAATTCCTCCATGTAAAGGCAGCTTAAACTTGCACTTGGGCAAGTGTTTCCTCACCCAAATCACTTAGGTTTCAGGTAAGTGTCATTTGGGGCTGTTCTTGTTTTCTTTGCCCCTTGCTTTAATGACCACATCAACTTCCTGATTCCTTCACTGCACAGGAAGGACAGAAGGGGAAAATCCACTTAGTTATACTCTGTATCTGATAAAGGTTATAATGACCATCCTAAGACTTGGAAAGAAAATAAAGAATAAGACAAGCAGTTGGCCCAGTACCTTGACTATTTTATTTGTAGAACCATGCTGATTAACTTATTTTACCAAAAGCCACCAGACTATCCGCAAGGGAAGAGGAAGATGGGAATGAATAACAAATGATAAATTAACTACTATGATTCTCTAAGACAAATTTGCATAAGAAATAAATCAGTTCCTAAGTAAAAACAACACAGTTGTTAAAAAAATTTCAAACAAAGAGTTCAATACAAAACTCATCTGAAGTAAACTTGTTTTTCCAAATGTCAGGCTCTGATAAGATCAATTTTAATGTTTTGACCTATAATCCCGACAACTCTAGGTCAAATTGCTACATGTATCATGACAAGGGAGTATAAACAAAGGTTCATTATTTATTCAGTTACATTTAGGAAATATTTATTAAGTGCCCAGGAGCAAAGGCCTCTGTTAGTACAAAATCCAATCCTCTGAACACAACACAATGAATTCTTTTTAAAACAAAACACAAGCAAATTCTAACCGTGGAAGGACTGCAAGGGCATCAGTAGGCTGGGACACAGGCCACACCTAACCCTGGATAAGTGGGAAACAAGGAGACACAGGGCGAGAACACTAATGTCCAAACTGTGCTAAAGAAACATGATAGTGCCAACCTGTGGTACATAGCAGGGTTTTGTTCAGAGTATAGAATCCTGCCTGAAAGCCAGCACAGACAAGCTGGTGACCCAGAGAAGAACAATCAAGTCAGTAAAGGAACCGGAAACTATGACATAATAATGGTCGAGGAATGTAGAGATGAAAGGGGGGAGGGCAAGGCTCAAGGGAAACTTGACAGCACCTTTCAAATATTTTTAGAGCTGCCCTGTAGAAGTAATAGATTAATGATGTAGGCATCCAACAAGGCAGAAATAGTACCAAGTATGGAAGTCAGAGGAAGCTCCCAGGAATGTATAACCATTAGAACTGCCCACGGTAAAAATGGACTTCTTTGGGAAACAGACGGCCACTGCCACCAGGAAAGGTTTAGAGAGGTGAAGCAAAGATTTGACAGAGAAGCTAAAGTAGTTTTCCCTATAAAAGAACAATCAAGGTCATCAAAAGGGCTGATTATTAGAAATAATTCCAAGATTAAAGGTCAGAAAATTACTGGACTTACTCATAGTCTCCCCAATTTTTCAGATCTAAGACCAATGTATTATTGATTTTATTTTTGCTGGTATGTTTCAAATATACATAATAATGTTTCCCTGCATTGCTGATTTAAATAATCTAACCTAATTTCTTTTTCTCTGCCTCTTCAAGGTTATTCTTTTTTTTTTTTCCCAGTACCAGGGGTCGAACTCAGGACCTTGCCCTTGCTAGGCAGGCGCTTATGCCACTGAGCTACATCCCCAGCCCTTCAAGGTTACTCTTGATGTGCAGTCTTTCCTGACTCCTCACACGTACACCCCATATACACCTAGCTCCCTTGGTTGCTGTGGTTCTTAGCTAAGCTCCTATTTGTTTATAGTACTGCGGATTGAACCCAGAGCCACACTAAGCTACTTCCCCAGCTCTCCCCCACCCCACCCCAATTTCGAGGCAGTCTCACTGAACTGCTGAGTTGCCCAGGCCGGGTTCTAAGTGCTAACATGTCAGGTGTGTGCCATGGTACCCAGCAGAAGCTCCAAGTTTTATCTGTGTATACCATCAGTACAGTACGTGTAGCCCCATAAGACTTGGTACGAGCAGAATCCTAAATTATAGCAAAAGGTTTTGAGCATATATCATGTATCATAAAGTACTGGCATCTCTGGATTACAAAGATCTATGATTAAAGAGAATTAAGTAGCTGGGTGTGGAGATGCAGTCTCACCACTCAAGAGGCTGAGGCAGGAGGATCACAGCGAGTGTAAGGGGAGAAAGAGAATGAATTAGCTGAATCAGAGCACTATGTGCCTCGCTGTGCCTCTAGAGGGCACCTATTCCAGTTTAGCCTCCATGAGTAGTTACTAACCTTCTGAGTCTTCTGTGGCAGTTCACTTCTCAGAAACGTGTTTTAGAGCCTTTTTCATTTTATACTTTTATCCTAGCATGCATTACAAAACTCCCTGAGGACAATGATGCCTTTTCTTTCTGTCCCTGTGCAAGAAAGCCTCAGGTGCTGCTTAAATGAAGTTCCATAAACTAACCAGTAGAAGAAAACTATACTTAAGAGAACTACATGATGTGTATGTATGTTATGAGGGGTGTTGATATTTTTATAAATGTAACAATAAAAACCTGGTGCTTTTTGTTCTTGGTGAACACAAAAGAGCACTGATAGTGACTCCCTTTCTCCTCCTCACAGAAGTCTGTGGTACTCCTTGTATTTCCTAAGAATTGTGGGAAATAAGTGATCCTGATTTTATTTTTTAGCTTAACATCACTCACAGAATTCTAGAGTGTGAAGATTTCTTAGAGACCATCCAGAGGAGCTCCTTCTTTTAACACTAGAAAAGTAGATAGTGATTTATTAATCTGAGTCTTAAAACAAGTTTTTTAAAACTCTTGTCTATTTAAAGTGACAAAATGTAAGTTCAATTACCTCACGAAAGTCACTATGTGGTTTAGCACTACCTGAAATTAATGCTATTCAGTCATTTTATTCCTGAAGTAACTCGTATTTGCAAGTTATCACCTAGATAACATGCATAAAATCAGAGAACCAAAAATCAGCGCAAGGGAGTTCTCTGCCAAGTCAAAAATACATAATTACAAGAGCAGCTACCGTTTCAAGTTCTACTGTGTGCTAAGCAGCTGATCAGATCCTATGGATATGAGTCCCACAGTCATTCTAATGATGCCGTCATAATTTCGTTATCCCTGTTTTACAGCTGCGACAAATGGGACTCATTCTGCTCAAAGAAAAGCCTCAAAGTACTCCTGCAGATTCTGAACCACAACTGCCTGGCTCTAAAGCCAATGTTCTCTTTCCCAGGCCAGTGGACCTCTGCTCTGTACATAATGTATGTAACGTATGTGACATTTCATGGTTGTTCACTCTGTTCTAGTTCTCTAGTTCAGTTCCGAATGTCTGAAAGGCACAACAGAGGGAGTATGGTTCACTGTAATGGGCAGAGGGCCTTCAAGCCAGGCCTACCAGGGTTAAAGACTTAGCACCATCACTCACTGGTTCTGCACAATCAAGGATAGAGAGGTATTATGGGAAGGGTAACAGGATCACTTTTTTTTGTACTTTTGAGTGAGACAAGGTCTTGCTATGCAGTTCAGGCTAGCCTTGAGCTCACTTTGTACCCCAGGCTGCTTTTGAATTTGCATGATCCTCCTGCCTCAGCTTCCCAAATGCTGGGATTACAGGCGTGCACCACCATGTCCAGCTAGGATAACTCTTAAGAAATGAAATCTTGGGGAATCAGTGATTCCTAAGTTGTCAGCCTCAAAATTCACAAAACCATTTGTTATGGTTTACATCTAAATGTCTGCCTCAAGACTTACTCAATCACCGGGTATGGTGGCGCACACCTGCAATCTCAGCATTCAGGAGGCTGAGGCAGGAGGATTGTTGCAAGTTCAAGACCAGCCTGGGCTACAAAGTGAGCTCAAGGCCAGGCTGAACTGCAGAGCAAGACCCTGTCTCAAGAAAAAAAAAAAAAAAGACTTACTTGATCATAGATGGGGCCTGTAAGTGACTAGGTTACACTGTCACTATAGCTGATTGCTGTTAGGAGGTGGGGCTGGTGGGAAGAGGTGGGTCACTGTGGTGCCTCCGTTCACAAATTTAATTTGTTCTACATTGTTGGGAAAGATGGCTGCAGTTGTGTTTGCAACCCAATGCAGATGTAGTTTGCAAACAAAAACAAAATTCTGCCAAACACTTCTGTTTGCCAGTCTAATTGTTTGCAAACAAAAGCATTCATGAACTGTGGTGCCACTGTATCTTCTCTCCGTCGTTCCTCCCAGGAGCCTCTGCTTTCTGGGCAGCGAGCAGGAAGCAGCTCTCCTCCACTGTGCCCCTCGGCCATGCGTCCAGCCTTGGAGCCAGGCCACCCTGGACTGAAATGCAAGCCAAAATCAACCTCTCCTTCAAGTTGTGGCTGCCGGGTATTTTGTCCTGGTGACAAGGTAGGCACAATTTTTGAATGGAACCTTATAAATTATTCCAAACTGTGTAAGACAACCCTAGACAGAGAAAATACACTCATGAACTAAAAGACACCGTAAGATCCAA
Source organism: Dinomys branickii (assembly GCA_004027595.1). Lineage (NCBI taxonomy): Eukaryota > Metazoa > Chordata > Mammalia > Rodentia > Dinomyidae > Dinomys > Dinomys branickii. Next base: position 88,146 of record PVLD010001679.1, read on the forward strand.
ACTGGGCTTAGTGATAAACACCTGTATTAGGGAGGCTGAAGCAGGAAGATTGGAAATTTGAACCCAGCCTGGGAATTACATAGTGAGACCCTGTCTCAAATAGACCAAAAACCAAAATGAAATTTCAAAATACAGAACTCTATTTTGCCTCCCTTGTGGGTGTTTATTTTGTTTCACAATTAAGTAGCATTGGAAGAGTAAATTTTTTCAAGGTTCTGGAAAGTCATCTTAAATTAGGCCCCGGAAAGAAATGGAATCTCTTTTAGTAATGACTTGTTTTCTTTGAAAGTTCATGTTTGGGTCAGCCAAGTTTTAAACAGCAAAATTATATTGTGTTGTTCATAGAGTTTGGGGGTGGGGTGGGGTGAGTTTGCTGGCTATTTGGATCACTGCAGGATAGCTTATCTGGTTCTAAACTAAAAGAGGGTCTATTCTTAGGCAAAAGAGAAGCAGAAACTTACACTGGGTTTTTATTGAATGTTCCACATGGGAAGGTTCAAGAAAAGTGTACTTCTCCAAATAAAAGTTGTTTGCAGAGCTTGTGTGACTTTTCCTGGGTCAATGGAATGTCTAAGATAAAAGGTTTATCTTTTCTTGTTATCTCATGTTGCAATTTAGGCAGAAAACAACTATGCAATGATTTTTTTCTATTTATTCCTCGTCTTGTTCCAACAAGAACAAAACAGTGCATAATAACAAAGTCATTGCTAAATTATGAACGATCCAGAAATTTTATTTTCTCTCACTGTAACAGCTATGACCCTAATTTTAAATTTTTAGCTGTGTGAGCCCACACACTATACTGTGAAAAAAGACGGCCTCTCTTAATGCAACTGCTACCATAGGGGTGATCACAGTTGATAGGAGGGCAAAACAGAAACGGCATGAGCCAAGGCAAGTGACTGCCAAAGGATACAATCATTCTACTCCAGGAAGGATTTAATGGGCCCTTGGCACCAACACCCGTCCCCGACCCAGAAAGCAGTCACGAGTGACTCTGGTCAGCGCTACATCACCATGGCACCTGGTAAAATTTTCTTAGTTTTTCTATGGCACTAGGTCTCAAACCTTTGGCCTTTGCTGAGTGTATCTTCCACCCCATTTAAATTTTTTTGCTTTGAGACAGTAAATTACCTGGACTGGGCTTGAACTTACAATTTTTGTGCATCAGACTACCAGAGAGCTGGGATTTTTTTTTTTTTTAAAGCTTAAGAGGAAAAGGCATAAATGCAACCAGGCAGAGTGCCTGTGTCTGTAGTCCCAGCGCTCCGGGAGGATGAGATAGGAGGACTGCCAGTTTGAGCCCAGGATGGAAAACCTGGTAAGACCCTCTCAAAAGGAAAAGGGCTAGGGATCTCACAGTGCAAAGACTCTGGGTTCAATCCTTGGTAACAACGTCCCATCCAAAAAAAAAAAGTTTAATACAAATGAGATGTAGCTCTAAGTGTCTGTGGTTTTTCATCTGACCAGATACTTGGAGTATCTCATCAGACAGAGGGGTGAAAAACAGTTCCTTTTCAGCACCAGAGCCAGTTTATTTTACAAAGCCATAAGATTACTTCAAACTTCAAACGAGAGATGAGTTGGGGGGGGGAATGGTTTTTCTAAAGTAAAACAAAAACACTTTACTCTTGACACAGCAGAATTTATTACATAACCAGTAACAGGTATGCTGGTAAGTACCATTATTAAAAGAAAGAAGAGATCGAAGTGAGTGGGAGTAGGCCTTGGCGCTAGACTCCAAGTCAAGCAATCCTTCCTATGAAATTGGAGCTGCCCCCTGCCCAGTGACAGCCCTTCGCCAAACCATAAGACCAAGGACCAACATGCTGTCTTTTCTCCACCTGGAGAAACGATGCACGCACTGTGGAGGTCTCAGCAGAGTAACGCACAATTCCCAGGGAACCCAATGTAACTGCCCACCTTTCTTACAGAAATACCAGCCATTGAGACCATGAAAGTGTGTTTTCAAACCACTGCAATTTACATATTAAAAATAAATCATACAGTACAGCATATCTTACATAGATGTACTACTGACTTAGGTCACTTTATAGTAAGGAACAGCTGATGATTAATTGTTTGACCAATTTGCATGTTTGTATCTGTGTTCATGAATATACACTTCGAAGTTATCAATAGGTAAACATTGTTGAGTCCCTGTCAGCTTGTCTGTAAATCAGTTTTGATTGTACTATTTCTTATGCTACTTTGTGTCTGTTTGTTAATATGTTTTTGTTCTTTTACTTTTAAAATAATAAAAAAAAATCATACAAATGATTTCTTATCCTGTATTGGAATATCTGCTTCATTTTTTATTACCCTCACCAAGTAAGAACAAGGCTTTTTTTACATTTGTATGTGAATGTTTTCAATTGCAGCAGCTTCTACAGCGCCCTAAACACATGGCAGGTAGTCAGTACAACTTTTTGGAATAAATGAACGGTCACACAGACTACTGTTTTAATGTACAGGACTTTCATCCTAAGTAAATGAAGATGAGGCACAAGCTAGAATTTTGACCTTTAGGAGAAACTACTAAATATAATTTTAGTATATGTCCTCTAAAGTTACATATAATTAAACATGTGTAAAAAGATTACTACATGATTACTCCATTGTATTCAATTAATAACTGGGATAGCTAGTAGGAATACTGCTGTCTCCATATAACATTTAAACAGAAGTAATTTTCTTCCTTCTTTCCATCCTTCGTGGCAGGGATTAAACTCAGGGCCTTGCACATATTAGGCAAACAATCTACCACTGAACTACTTCCTCAAGCCAAATATCAGGGATTTTTACAATGCTCTCACTACTACAAGTTTGTTCCTTGATATTCTTAGCATAATACTTTGGTAGAAAAGATCAAAAATTATTTAATAACTCACTAAAAGGTTGATTTTCCTTATACAATCTGCAAAGTGAGTCAAGATTGATTATGCAAAAAATAAGCCTCTTTGCTTCAACTTGACACTATTTTTTCCCACGTTATGGTATAAAATGAAGACATGACCTGCTTCATTTCCTTAGTGCAGGTAGATAGCATGATTCTGATACTCTACTGACAACAGTGGCAAAGGGGCTTACGTGATTTCAGATTTTTCTTTTAATGTGCGGATTCTGTAACTGTGGCTATCATCAAAAGGGGTTTTCTCGTTGCTGTTTTGGTAGTACCAGGACTGAACCCAAGGCCCTTGCACTGAGCTACATCCCCAGCCCCTTTCATGTTTTTAGTTTGAAAGAGTCTGGTTAAGTTGCTACATTGCCCAGGCTGGGCGCGAGCCTGTGATCCTCATACCTCAGCCTCCCAGAGTGCTGGGGTTACAGACAGGAGCCACCAGGCACCTATTTTTGTTTGTTCTGTTTTGTTGAGGCAGGGTCTCACTATGTTGCTCTAGGCTAGTCTCAAAATGTCATATAATCTTCACACTTCAGCCTCCAAAGTAGCAGGAACTCTATAGTGTGTGTGTGTGTGTGTTTCCTACTGCCAAATTTTTCTGTATGGAGGAGTTACTAGATAGAGCTTGGGCGTTTATTTTTTAAATTGTTACTATTTAATTTCTTCTAAAGCACTCTCCCTCTTTGGCGTTAAACATAATTTTTTTTTAAATTACAAATTGATCCACATTTTAAAAAAGGAAGAGGACAGCAAGTGTACACCACTTTTAAAAATGAAAATCTGGAAATAAAGGATACGTACATTATATTACAATTTGCTGAGGCGCTGACCTTAAAAAGCATGCTGTCACCACAAAGTCAAAACAGGAAGAGAAAAGACTGCAGAAGAGGTGATGAAAGGGATTTTGCCAGGTGCCTGAAAACCCAGTTGCCAGGGCTACTGAGGCCCACTACAACTGGTTAAACTCTGATTACAAAATAAGATTATAGAGTCACTACAAAAACTTTATTTCACTACAAAAACTTTGGGGCATGAGTATCAGTCACTGCATGGGGTGGATAAGACTTCCAACACTGTCATTATCTGAATTCTTCTGGTTTTTTAGAAGGCCATAAACTACTCTTTCAGGAAGCCTAGATTTCACTACTTTTAATCTAGGCAAAAGTTAGTTATGAAAGCTTAAAGGAGATACTGCCTGAGGAGCCCAAGAAAGCTTTCTACAAGAGAGCTGTGTGCCCGAAGGTAGACAGCGACTCCTACAGAGAGGGACAGACGCCCCCGGGCAGCCCCTGGGGTGCTGGGCCCTGGCAGCTACAGGGTAACGACTGATGGATGACACAGACTCCTCTATTTCCTGAGCCAATGTGACAGCAGTCTCAATCTTCTGAGGCCTCAGTTTCTCTCAAGGAGAGAAGAGGCTGGACTACTGAAGTACTTTCTAGTTCCAAAACACAACTATCATCTTTATGACTTTCGCAGGTTATTTCTGTCCTGCCTACAAACAAAAAATACTAAGGAAGGAGCTCCTACGGTGACACTTTTTTCTCTCACCACCTTTGACTTGTTTTAGAAGCTGAAGCAAAAGCTTTTCTAATTGTTTCTCACGGATTCCCCCAGGCTGAGGATTACCAGTAAGTCCACAGAAGGTGGTGACCTCCCCATATACATTCCTTAAAGCTTGCTGGAGCAACTCAGAAAGTGTTTTGCAAAACATACTCAATCCTATCACCAAAATAGTGCACAGGGTTATTTCCTATTCTTGGAAGGAAAAAAAAGTCTTTTATTCCTACAGTACCTACTTCTAAGTGGCTGAAGACCCTCACATAGATGGCAGTTAACTTTAACGTAAAGAAACAGATAGTAGATTGCCAGACCCCTCTGGGGACCCTATAAAGATAAATATACACTTGCTTGCTGGCTCCCTCCACCCCAACCCCCTGCAGTACTGGAGATTTAAGTCAGGACCTTCATACTGAGCGCCACCCACAGCACCCCTTATTATTGTAAGACAGGGTCTGGCTAAGTCACTAAGTTATCTAGGCTGGCTAGAACTTGTAATCCTCATACCTTAGCCTCCCTGTATGCTAAGATGGCAGGTGTATGCACCCACACTTGGCTAAGTATACATTTCTTTTATCTATGCTGTGATTTAAACCTGGAGAACGCAGAATCAACTCAATTTCTATAGATCTAAATGTTTTCTCCGATTACATCCACTTCCTCAGTCATCATGACAGTTGAGGGTCATGATTCTGTATCAGGGTAGTTCATTACGTGCCAGGTTCTATTCTAAGATTTTTTTTTTTCCGGTGGTACTGGGGATTGAATTCAGGACCTTGCACTTGCCAGGCAGGCGCTTATTCCACTGAGCTATGTATCCCTCCTCCTTTTTTTGTGGTACTGGCAATCAAACTCAGCAGCTTGCTCTTGCCAGGCAGGCGCCTATGCCACTGAGCTAAATCCCCAGCCCCAGGTGCTATTCTAAGGGCTCCACATCCAAGCCTTCATCCCCAAGTCCTCACAAGCTTTCAGATGGTGAACTGAGGCACAAAGAGAAGAATCTAGTTTTCTCAAAGTCACAAAGCCAGAATATGAATGCTGGCATTCTAACTGCACGGCCCGCTTGTTTAAACTCTGGATGGCAAACCTACCTAACCCCTGATCTGCTGCCAGCTGGTGAAAGAAGATAAACACAAGCACTGGGTTTATAGGCAGTGGAGTCCGCCAAACACATAAAGAACAATCACAGCAAGGTATGTGGGCTGTAACAAAGGCCTTTAAAACTTACTATGGAAACAGAAAGAAGCTGCCAGAGTTCAACAAGGCCCCAACTTGAGCTGGGTACTGAAAGATGAGCAGGAATTCCTGGGGTGAAAACAAGAAGGGCATTCCAGGGAGAGAACAGGATGTGCCAAGGTACATAAAGGTGAGTGAGGTCAGGGAATTCTGGAGGCAGGAGTGGGGGCTGCACTGGGGAGATTCGACAGCCTGGCTAACAGGCCCCTTTCAGTACGAACTCCCACTTGGCTGATGGTGCCCAGGAAACCATTGTCTACCTCTTGACGTGATACCATCTGATGTAGTTTGAGAGAATATCTATTTCACGCCTTGAGGGTTCACTTCCCCTGAGTCAGTAAGACTTTAAAATGCAAACAGTCAGGCCACAGTAACCCTAGCACTCTGGTAGTGCTGAGGAACTACCGCACTCTAGAAGGGTGATGCAGGGAGATCACAAGTTGAAGCTCAGCTTAAGCAATTCACCAACTTAGTAGTGATAACATCCAGTCTCAATATTAAAAAAATTAAAAAGAGGAGTGTAGCTCAGTGTGAAGGCCGCGGGTTCAAGCCTCAAGAGTCCCACCAAACGAAAAAAGGGCAAACAATCCTAGGATACAATGTAAGCACAGATGGCTCCTAATTTAGGATGATTCAACTTACAATTGTTGTCAATTTTATAGGCAGTGTGACAGCAACACATTTACATGTATGTGACACATTTCATGTTGAGTAGAAACTATAATATTTTAATTTTGGTCTTTTCCCAGGCACAGTCTTCTCCCAAGATACTGGGCAGCCACAGCTCACAGTCAGGCACAGGATCCCCAGCTAACTAACCAAGACCCTTAGTATGCTGTGCTGCTAACTTAGGATGATCAACCAGGTGTCTTCAACTTATTTTCAACTCACAGTGGGTTTATTGGGACATAGTCCTATCATAAATCAGGAAACATCTGTATAACAAACAAACCAATGTATTGAATTTTAGACCCAAGCAATCCAGGTAAGGCTGGCACACAGAAGGGGAGGAGTGGTAAATAGGTCCCTGTGACAAACTGCCATATTCATAAAGCCTAGCTTTGCAGCCCACATGGGCTTACAAACAGAATGTGTTTTTTGGGTGGGGGTGATGCCCAAGGTTTCACCAGACTCAAAAGGATCAATGACCTCCAGAACACTATTAACAATGACTGATTTTAACCAGGCTGGGACCCAGACCTCCACACAACTTATAACACCTACAGAAATCCTAACACAACAGGTAAAAGAGAAAAAAAAAAAAAAATCACTGCAAGCAAAATGAGCAGGTCTCCCCCTCCTTGCTCCAAAAGATGACAAACACATTAGCTTCAGACTCCATTCAAAAGACCTTTAAGATCCTAGAGAGTCATGTTTGCCTAACTTTATTTAGGTCCTATTATGCAAGCCCGCAACCTGTTTGGGACCCCAAATGTTCATTCACTGATAAGGTGTCCAACCCACCCACCTATAAAATTCTCCTAAAGAAACCTTCCCTCCAAACCTTGAGAACCGTACGGAAACCCATGCAGCTGGATCTACAGAGCAGGTACTTAACTTCTCTAAACTAATATTTAAAAGAATACTTAAAAATAAACCACACTTCAGTGAAATTCCCTTTAATTTTCTACCACCAGATTAAAAGGATGACTGCTCCCCAAGGAACAATAATCACCAAGGAGTCTGAACACAAGAAACCTTACTTACAGATTGGCATTTTGGCCAATTTGGCATTTGGCAGATTTTGGTGGACCCTGAACATCAACCTTTCTGTCAGCGCCCTCACATCTTATGTCACCAGCACTGCAACCCATCTGAATTCTTCCTTCCCCAGATTTCACTCTCCTCTGCCTAACTTCACACCAACATCTTGAAGGCCGGGCATAAGTGGTAGGGGTGTGGGGGCAGGGGAAGGGGGGGTAGCCTCAGAAACATGTGGCCCACTAGGCAGCAAGAAGCAGAATATGGTTAAGAACACCACTACAGGCTGTGTGCACAGCTCAGTGGTAGAACATGGGCTTTGCATGAGTGAAGGGCTAGGTTCAATCCCCAACACACACACACACACACACACACACACACACAAGCAGTCAGTGGATGCTGTGCTTCAAATGCCACCCTTGACCACGTTGGAGATGTAGGCCTGCCCCAATCACTTACCCCCCGATGTTTCTTCACCCACAAAATGGGATGACAGTTATAATCTCATAGGATTTCTATGAGCACTCACTGAATGTTTAGAACACTCTCTGACAGACAGTATTTGACAAATACACTAATTATTACAAAATCCGCCCAGTAGCTAATAACAAAACTGACAAAGGAAGATAAGCATAACTGGGATTACGTTCTATCTGTCTAATGTTCACTATGAAATACAAACTCAAAAGTAATCACTACAGGGCAAACAGTTAAACTGTCAATGGAAGAAAAAAACGTTTTTAAAATCCAAAATCAAATTCAGGAGTCATTTACTATTTAAATGTACTTTATATGAGGAATAATCTGAACAGATTCATGCTGTATAGAGGAAGAGAGCCTTAGCTTTTGAAAAGAGACATTTCTACAAAAGTCATAATAGAGAAAAGAGTTGATATTCCATAGTGGGCTAATGCTAATGTTGTGTTTTCACGAGGAAAATAAAACCTAAGCATGAAAAGTGTTTGAAATAGAACATCAATGCTTCAAGGGACACAGACAAGAAATAACGTAACTGCTCTTCAGTGTTATTACAGAGGTCCCTTAGTACCGCTCATTACTTCAATCTTGGAGACAGGGTGAGGACCACACAAACTGTGTGGCTGAGAAAGGTGGGCAGTCATGAGGGACTCGACAAGGACAAGTTCGAGTTTAAGCATCAAGTACCAAACAAAGGACAAGTTATCAGGTTAAAATTTTCCCATCAAAATGCCTCATGTGCCAAATTGTAAGAATTTGCTTTTTCTTAAAAGCTACTGCAGGGCCTGAGGATGTAACTCAGTGGCAGAGTATTTGCCTGCAGTGCTCAAGACCATGGGTTTGACTGCCAGCATCATCAAAAACAAAAACAAAGAGTTACTATGAAATAAAAATAGTTTTCTTTCTAGTTCAAATTTTGAGCCAGACATCGATCAATGGATTTTACATGCCAGTATCTCCTTTAACCACCACAACTCCACGAGCCAGGCATTACCATCACTCTCTTCCTACCAATGAAGAAACTCAAGTTTAGAGAGGTTAAAGGTCATCCAGCCTGCAAGTAGACCAGACTATGAACCTAGTTATAAATCCAAAATAACAGGACACCTGAAGTAACTCATTTATAGTTAATAACCGATTTTTCCATAACTTGTCCTGATTTTCACATCTCAATACTCTTTTCCAAACAACAGCAGTTCTTCACCTGTTCAATACGGCATTCACTTTTTACTGCATAAGCTCTGTTACTGGTGCTACAGTCTATGTTCAACCCTATGTTAGACTTTACTATTCCCCCAAATCCACGTAAGAACTAGCCTCAGAGAAATTTAGTACAGTAATGCCCCCTTACCCATGGTTATACCCCCCCCCCAGTTTGTTTCAATTACCCATGGTAAACTGGTCTGAAAATACTAAATGGAAAATTCCAGAAATAAACAAGTCGTAAGTTTTAAATTGCATACTATTCTAAGCAGCATGATAAAAATCTCACCCAGCACATGAACCACCCCTTCCTTCAGGATATCCTTGGTGGATACACTATTCACCTGTTCATCACTTAGTATCTGATATCTCAAGTATCAGACCAACAGCCATGGCACTGCATTACTTGTATTCAAGCAACTCTTATTTAATGGCTCCAAAGTACAGTAGTGATGCTCGCAATTCAAATATGTCAAAGAGAAGCCATAAAGTGCTTAAGAAAAATACTGTAAAGCGTTTTAAGTGTTTCACCTTTTATTACACTCTTATAACTTCATTAGTAATCTTACCATGCTTAATATACAAGGGATTAAAATATGTGGTAAATGTTTAAATTTTTTACACTGATCACAGTAAATGACATTGGCATTAGCCCTACTCGGAATATAAGTGCTTGCTTCAAACACACTTGTCCCATCATTCTGCGGACTTCCAAAGCAGTTCTGGACGTCCTCTTTTGTGAGTGTGTCCTCTTTTGTGAGTGTCTTTACGAAGTGTGATCAAAACTACAATGAATGCCACTGCCAAGGGTCATCCAAAGGGAAGGCGGCTTACAGAAATCCTCTGGGGTCCTCATCCACCAGATCTGGCACTGAGACTTCTGACTATTCCTCGAAGTAAAAAGGACCATGAAAGATAAACATTTTGAACTGATTCAGAATACTGAGGAAGCCACAACAGTGAAGCCATGAAAAGACTTCCAGAAGTGCTTCAGAAAGTGCCAAGAACGACGGAACGAGTGTGCGCAAAGTGAGGGGGAGCACAGTGAGGGGTAGTAATGGCGGTGTGTCTTGTGCTATAATCAACTTCAAAGTCTAAACATTAACTATATTCCTTGGTCATACCTTGTATAAATTAAACCTGTAGTATGGGGAAAAAAAACATAGTATATGTAAATGCTATGCTTTGAGTGTGTCCCCCAAGAGTTCATGTGTTAGGAGCCTGGTCCTCAGTATGGCCAGTGGTGAGCAGTGGTCTGGAAATTTTAAGAGGTGGAATGTAATGGGAGGTCCTTCAGTCACTGGGAGTGTAGTCTCCGAAGGAGCTGATGATATAGTGCTTGTGGGACCCAGGTTAGTTCTCAAGAGACGTTTGTCCTAAAGAGCATTCTTGTCTCTCCCCTGGTCTCCGGCTTCCCATCTTACCATGTGATCTTTTCCTCCTGCACATACTTCTATCATGATGCCATCTATGATGTGACACTGCCAAAGGGATCCTCTCCAGAATCAAACAGATATCGAGGCCATGCTCCTGAACCTCCCCAAACTGTAAGTTAAATAAAAACCTCTTATTGATATTACTAAGCTGCAGTTGTTTTGTTACAGCTGAGAAAAACTGATTAAAACAATAAAGTCTGGCACTAGCTGTGGTCTCAGGCACCCACTGGGGGTCCTGAGGTGCCCCTCTCTGCAGAAATGAGGAGGCACTTCTGTACCTGGCCCACGATTATGACACTGCAGCTCCTAAGTGACCAGGCCAACGTAGGAAACTAAGATGCCAAACTTACACTGGCTGACTCCAAAGCTCATATGCTGTGGATACATTAAAAACCCCATCCAAATTTTTGGAATGCAGACCCACCAAAACCCTTCACCATCACACCCTCTCCCTTAACTGACTCATGTGACTACCTCTCCCTGAAAAACTAAACCAAGATTTACTCTTTCCAGGAAGTCATTCTTCACCAATTTACCCTGTAAATTCTTTGGGCCTGGATACCAGTGGGCCTGAGATATAATAAGCAAAAACAAAAAACTAAGAGAGGGAAAGAAAGCAACATGTAAGGGACAGGAGAGCAGAAATGGAAAGGAAGTGGCTCTTTCTACCACAATAATGCTTCCCTAAACGCGCTGGAGCCCCACCTGCATCAGAGAACAAGGACAGGCCTGACTCCAGCTTCTCCCTGGTTTCCCCTTTCCAGACCAATCCTCACTAGTCCTCTGCGTGGTAGCTAGGCAACCGAGCCCCACATACACAAAGAGGAGAGTGGTGCCAAGCCCTGCCAGACAGGTCTTCAAACAAAAGCAGAACTGGTAACCTATAAATACCCACAAATTGACGGAACACACGAACAAAGAGATAAGAACAAATATCACAGATGCCTCAGAAGCTAGATTTCCAGTCAGAATAAGAAGAAAGAGTCCCGGTAAGACAGGCGTAGACAGAGGACTAGTGTCGTAGGCTGGGAAACCAGGCAACGAAGCCCATGATCCAGTACCCATAGCAAGCAGCTACCAACCACAGCTGAACAGCTCTCCTGTTCAAAGAGCATGGGAGGGATAAGGCATGGGCTTTCAGCACTTACTACAGCTGCTCAGAGGCCTTCAGCCAGGTCCTGGTTCTCAACTCCACCAAAAGAACATAAACTAGAAAGGGTCTCACTGCAACAATGTAATACCGACTTTACTGAGTTCCCTAAGCATAAATGGAGACATAAACAAATACACATTGAAAATGCAACTTTGTCCAGGTAAAACACAGCCACTCAGTATCATTCAGTGTGAAATTATGGTATTTCCATTTTTCTTTTTTTTTTTTTAATTCCCCCTTCCCCAGTGCTATAGATGGAACCCTGGGCCTTAAACATCCTAGGCAAGTACTCTACCACTGAGCTATACCCCAGCTCTCCAATTTAAAAGGTACATTCATTGTGTATTTTTCCATAAACTACTTTAGTGTCAGTTTACCTAAAGAAAAAAAATGAAGACAATGGCTAAATAAGAGTGTTCTAAAAATCTACTGTATAATCAGAGATTGGTTAAGAACATGTTCAGAAATATACACAATATACACGGGATTCTCTTTACCTTGTTTAGCTCATTTGGAGGAAACAATGTGGAACAACTCTCATACCTCAACAAAGCCAGGTTTGTGTATAAAACAACAGCAGATGATCCTGCACATCCCAGCCCAAATACTACCTTTCCCCCATCTCCTACCCGCAACAATTAACTTTATTCTTCTCTCTGCCTCAGTAATGAGCCTGTCTAGTCTCACATGCCTAACTTCTGCCATGCCCAGCAGGCATGAGGGCATTACAGTCCTTGATTCACAGTAGGTACCTAGAAAATGTGATCTCACAAAATTTAAGACAACTGAAAAGAATCTGGAAGGAGACGGAAAAAGAATCAACATGCATTATGTGCATGTACCAACTTCCATGAGAAATGTAATTATTATGTATTGTAAACATGTGCTAATGAAAATTGAAATTTTTTTAGAACTAGAATTTAGGTGTGAAATTTGTGCTTTGAAAAAATTTTGATATGAAAGCACATACATCAAAAACACTGCAGAGGGTTCAAGAAAAAATCATCAGCAAGAGAAAGTCAAAACATCCCTACATTTTCTTTTACGATATTTACTTACCCCCCCAAAAAAAATTCCCAGTACAAAAAAAAAAAAGAAGAAGAAACATTGATGTGGATTGGCTTGTCCTGAATGAGTTAGGTCAGGCTGGTTGCTTCTGTCTACTGATAATTTTCTTAGTGCCAGGAAGCTGGTGAGTAAGTGATTAAACAAGTTTCCCCCCTTAGTTCCACCCATAGATGCTATCAAGTTTGCTAAACAGAAGGTTCCGCAGCGGACCAGCTCACACTGGGCACACACACACACCTTGAGAAACAAAACAAACTGTCAAACGTTCACAGAAATTATACGACTTCTAATCTTCACCTCCTGAACATTTTACTCATCGTTTTCACAATTCAGCACAAACTGACTTCAAGGCATGGGAAGAAAATCAATCAAAACTGGCCATTTCCACAACTTCAAGTATTTTAAACTTTTAACTCAAAACGTCACTAAAACACTGAAGAGGCCGTCAACTAATTTCCCAGCCTTTTCTGACTACCTATGCCCTGGACCTTCTCTGCCCCTATCCTTCACCTCTGAACTATTCTGCTTCAAAAATCGAGGAAGTCTTTATAGGAAAAACCCCCAGAGTATACCACACACAGAGACCTGCAGCGTGATTGGCATTTTCCTTTTCTAACTTCTGTTGAAGCTATGTGAATGCCCAGTGGGTTGATTCCTTCCATGATTTCCCCAAGAGATAGTACTTTAACCGGTAAAAGAAGCAGTTCCCAGATGGGAACTTGCTAAAAATTAAAAACCACATGTAATCAACCCAGAACCGGATAGATACCAAAACAGAACCAAGTTTTAAAATGTCCCTGACAGTAAGACCTTAAAACTACCACCTAGTTTTAAAACACTTAAAACAAGCCTATCACCCTTTTAGGCTTGTTTCTTCATCTGGTGACTTGGCCCTTTTGACTACGAAAACTGGAACTGAATTTTGGTATCCAGTAGGCAAAGTTGTCCTAATTGTTCTTAGTTTTACAAGCATTTCTAAGTCCAGTTCACCTATAGGTTTAGCATGTCAAGTTTTTAAAGCACTTTGGAATTTTTCTAAAAATTGAATTTATTTTGTAAATTAATTTGCAAAAAAACCGACAACTTTATAATCTCTAAGAATACAGTTTATATGCACCTACGCTTACTCAAGTCTTTCATGTCCAGAATACAACATTCTTCACGTAGTTCCTGAAGATTTGATTCCTTCCATGCTTCCCCTTCTGTTCACTTAGCAGTACTGAGAGACGGAATTCAGGGCAGTCTACCACTGAGCTACATCCCCAGCCCTTTCCTTTTCATTTCTTATTTTCAGACAGCATTCCACTAAGTTGCCCAGTAGGACTTAAATCTCTGATTCTTCTGTCTCAGCCTCCCTGAGGGCTGGAATGGCAGGCCTGCACACCACACCCTGTGGAAAACTTAGTTTTTATTTGCTGCCAAGAATAACATCCTTTTCACTGTATTCTACTGCTGTTTCCCTATGCTGGTGTTTTTTTTTTTTTTTAACACAAAAATAAAAACAAAAACCTATGATGACATTGATCTTATCTGGCTGCTCAGGTTCATAGGGTACTGTAGGTAGTTTACCCTGGCAACAAATAATGACAGTATGGGGCCATCTTTTAAAGACCAGTGAAACACTAGAGGAAACAGTTTCAAAATATACTAGAGACAAAGCCCAGAAATCAATAAAAAGACAACTTAATACAACACACAAAAAACAGAAATAACCAAATGATCAAAAAAATTAAAAGTAGCCAGTGAATACACACCAAAAAGTTACATTTCATTAACAATGAAAATACAAATTGTTAAACAATGAAATGCCTTCTTCCAGCCAATGACTGAAAGTTAAGACTGATAATATATGTAATGTTGAAAGGGTATGAAATAATAGACACCATAGGTGGGGCTATAAACTGTTTTTGAGCAAGCAATTCAAGCATTACCTATTAAAAAGTTAAATACACCTTTCATTCAGAAATCCCATTTCTAGGAACATTTACATTTGATTCAAGTTTAAGACTTAAAGAGTGAATTATAAAATGACATGCAGCAAAAAAAAACCTTAAATATCCCTTAAATTACTCAAGTACGTATGATTTCAAGTATATGTATTCAAAGATTGTATGTAATAATATGTTGTTTCACAAAATGCATATATTACAAAGAACACATGCAAAGTGAAAATGTGTATGTTTCTCTTATTAAAAGACTATGCATGACTGAATTCTTTTTGGGGGGAGGGGCTGGGAATTGAAGTCAGAACTTTGCCCTTGCTAGGTTGGCACTGTGCCACTGAGCTATCCCCAGCCCCTGCATAGCTGAATTCTAGTAAGTGCGTAGAATGTAACTACACTACACTATTAGAAATAACAGCACGCCTGCATCCAAAAACACATACGGAAAGTGGCTTCCTGCAATTGAAACAGGAAATGGTTGATATATCTTGGTATATCCATAGAATGAAGTACTATGTGGCTATTGACAAGAATGAGCTACAGGGGCTGGGGATATAGCTCAGTGGAATAAGCGCTTGCCTAGCAAGCGCAGGGTCCTGAGTTCGATCCCCAGTACCGCAAAAAAAAAAGAATGAGCTACAACTTACAAACTGATGTGGATTATCTAAGATGTACAGTCAAGTTAAAATTAAAAAGAGGGAGCAAGAAAGATGAGAAAGCAAACACTGAAGGGCCAGGAAACAGCTCAGCGGCACAGCACCTGCCTGGCAAGCGCAAGGTCCTGAGTTCAATTCTCAGTAGCAGAAAAAACAAAACAAACACTGAGCATGTTAACAAATGTAAATGCATAAAAAGATACCAATTAAACTATTAACTGTGATGACACTTCTAGGACAGGGATTAGAAGGTGGGTAGGAGACTGAGGGAGAATGTACATTATTTGCTGTATATATTTTTAGGGCATTACAGCTTGTTACTAGGAAAATTTTTAGTAAAAGGAAAGTGAAGGTCTTTTATTTTTTTGCAACTTTTAAACATTTACAAAAAAGACATTTCCTGAGAAGCCATTTTTATTTCAGCCACTGATATCACCAGCTGTCTAACAGTAAGTAGTGAAGATTCACTACAAATCAGTGTTATGAAACAGTACCAAATATAGATTATATCTAACAATTCCAAATATTTTGGTAGAAACTCAAATATCCAGCGATCATAATAAATTTTGTTTTGTTTTTAAGTAACAGTAAAATATCTAAACATTTTAACAAACTTTCAAAAGATCACACACTCAGAAAGATTTTCACTACATTCCTTAATTACATAAAAAGATTTATCTGTCCCTTTGAGGACCAAGCTTTCCCCACTAAAAGAAAAACATCAGGAGGGAAATGTTGGGGCAGAAGAGTGTATCTGCAAGACTGCAAGGAATATTCTATTTCCTATGGATTAACGTTACACAAACATTAACTCTGTTAATGGAAGGCATTTTCTACCCATTATCATTTTGTTTACTTTATCTGCTGTGCTGGATGCAAAACGAATCCAAGGAGGAGGACGGGATATGGCTAGCACATACCCAACTCTCCCAACTCGTAAGTCATCAGCATGTCTGGAAAAAACATACTACATCCTGGCTCACAGGGATTTCCCAATGCTGAAAATCCCACATTTTGTAACATCACTTGGAATGTTACAAAAGGGACTCATTTTATTCCATTCCAATTTAGCCCCTCACACAGTTATTTTAAGTATAATGCACCATAAAACACAACTCACAAACCTCAGACACATTCTTTTTTTTTTTTTTTGGAGACAGGGTCTCCCTGTGTATCCAGGCTGGCCTTGAACTCACTATGTAGCTCAGACTGGCTTCAAACTTGCAGCGAGCCTCCTGCCTCAGCCTCTCGAGTACTAGGATTACAGGTGTACACCACCACACCTGGCTCTGAAGCACTTATTTTGGATGAACAAATCAGCGTAACCTAGGGGTGGGCAGCCGAATGGCAGAGTCCTTGTCAGGCATGTGTGAAGCCATGGGTTCCACGCCTAGCGCCATTACCTACCTAGTAATCTCCCCACCAAAATAACCAGCATGCCCTCCCTTCTGTGAGATGTACTTTGCAGATTAACTTCCCTAAGGAATCAATGTTTAAGATCCACCAGAAAAGCTAGCGAACTGTTATATGGTTTGGATTTAAAAAGTCACCCAAAAGTCTCAAGCATTTAGAAGGCCACTGAACCATGGTGCACTCTGCTCAGCAGGGGATGCATCCATGGACGAGTCCAGCAGCTAAAGGTGCTGTCGGGAGGTGGGACCAGTTGGATGTGGGTCACTGGGGGTGCGACCTAGAAGGGTGTCCAGGAGCTCAGCTCCTCCCCTCTCTCTCTACTTCCTGGATGCCGTGGGGTAAACAGCTTTCTTCAGCCACACTGTTCCTGTCTTCGGATCAGCAGACTGTAGACTGATCCTACTGAAATTCTGAGCCAAAATAAACCTCTTCTCAAATTGCAGATGTCAGATATTTTGTCCCTATAACAGAACACGCTTGACAGGGACGAAGACAGCTACCAAGCACTCACCTTCTCACACACCAAGCAATTAACTGCATATGTACAACACGACCCCCAATTTGCCCCAAAAGTCCGTACCACCTCCTAGCCCAGCTTATTCCCACATCTGTTGTAGTCTTTCTTTATGTAAGACTCTGAGTTCCGTGCAGCATGTTCTGTCTGCCATGAGAGATAATCAACAGCAACACTGAATACAGGAAAGATCACCCGTCACTAGAGTAAGTAAACGAAACTCACCATGACTAGAGCACAGACTCACGCGGGTCAGAGTCACAGACAAGGCTGCCTGCAACAAGATGCAGGTTTGCAGCAGAATGATGGGGCACATTTGCACTTGTTGGAAGGTTATCCCTGCCTCTCCTGAGAAGCAGGACTTCAGACTGGCAAGACCGGGGACAGGAAAGTGGTACAGAGCTGACCAGCCATGCAGAAGCTTACCTGGTAACCCAACTAGGATAAGGAAGATGGAGATAAATGTACAGCCTTGCAATATATTGGGGAGATGGAATCGTTGAGCCCCGCGGTGAGCAGGTGAGGGGAGGGAGAGGTGTGACCTGGGCACCTGCATGAGAGGTGATTCCTGGAGAGGCAGACCACAGAGGAGCAGGGTTGCGGGTGAGGATGCATGGAATCACTTGTGGGACCTGTGAAGCTTGCACTGTGGGGGGAGATAACCACAGAGAAGTGGTGTGCACACTGAATATTTGAATCCAGAGTTCAGGATAGAGATCTGGGACAAGGGATACCACCCGTAGAGTATAGAATAATGAGAAATGAAATGCAAGTTTGATACTCTGGGATCAAACTGAGAAAAACGGTGAAAAGGACAGTGTATGGAGAGGGTAGTCAAGGAAGAGAAGGGGTCTCCTGCATGTGGCATCCTAGAAGCCAAGGGAAGAGAAATATCAAGATAGGAAAAATCTGAAAGCAATCTGTCAGCAGTAGGATAAAAATTTATTTGGGTTTCCTTCTTTCTACTTTGCTGTGTCTTCACAGGATCCTCAAAAACATGTATTTTTGTTCTGTTTCTTTGAGATAGGATCTCACTATGCTGCTCCAGGCTGGCCTTGAACTCACAGTCCTCTTGCTGCAGGGTCCCCCAACAGCTGGGATTACAGGAGGTACCACTGGACCTGGCACTGTATTTTGTTATCACTCAGAAAAAAAAAGCCTTAAGAAAATAGTGCTAAAATCTGTTACGTTAGGACATGCTAAAGAACTGAGGAGCCATAGATTGTCTTTCAGGCACAGGGCATGTGTTTTGGGTTCTCTTTCTGGGTCCGGCAGTGGATGGACACTGACCTATCTATCTGCTGCTCCAGCCTCATGACCAATGACACACACTGCCCAGCTTCTGGGCCAAGGTCTAGAATCCCAGCAGAGCAGAGTTGGCTGACCCATGCACAGATGGCCCAGTGACCTTGAGCTCATTAGCATACTGTTCTAATCAAATGAGCTACCCAGCCACAGACCCTGCCTACTTTGTCTCATTGCCCGCCACTACTAAGGCCAAAGTTCCTCAACTCTGCACCATTTCCTATAAACAAGAGATGGCCTACGAACATTCACAGTCACAGGAGGTCCAAGGCTCACCAAAAATATTTGTTTATTGCCTCTGAACAGGGTTTATGTTTACTTACCAGCTACTTCCCTGGCAAAAAGAAATGTATCCTTGATGAAAACGTGGGTTAGACAGCCCCGGGCTACATAGTACCCAATGACCCAGTGCCTCTTGTTCTAGACACACACACACAGAGAATATGATCAAAATACTTCTAAATTCAACAAGGACATAAGAAATCATAATCCAACTTTCTACCTCTCTTTAGGCTTCCCCCAAATTTTTTGGTATTTGTCAGACAGCAATCACCAGTAATAGCACCCCCTTCTTTATCATCCTCTCTACTTTATAAATCAAAATACTCAAAACACAGGGGTTACCCTGCTTGACCTCAAGGGATCCAGAAAGATGACTGCTCTCTTTACAGAGGAATCTAAGAGAACAATGCCAGTTAAACCACTGCAGCCTACTTTAAAAAGAAATGTGTTCCAGGTCCAACTTTAGCCTTTAGCTTCTTCACTACTTAAAAGAAGTGTGGACTATGGCGTTCCACTGGTCCCTTTCAACTCAAAAACCTATGATAATACAAATCTGTGGCTTTATACTGGCAGTCTACAGTGTTACACACTGATACTATGCAGGGGAAGCAAAAAATCTTTAAACACAATTTTTTTGATGTTTTGAGACAAGGTCCTGCTCTGTGGTTCAGGCTGGCCTTAAACTCACTATGAAACCCAGGCCGGCCTCAAAATCTTGAGTCAATCCTCCTATCTCATCCTCCAGAGTGTGAGGATTACAGGTGTGCCTCCACACCTAACTAAAGTTTGCTTTTAAATATAAATTCCCGTGTTTACATGAAATAACTGTTCCATGACAAGTGAACAAACTTTTGTAGAAATCCACACTGAATGTGTACATTTTAATTCAGTAGTTTAAAAAAGATGGAGCATAACCAAAATGTTTTAATCTGCTTTTTCCCCAGTACAATTTTTTTTAACAAAATGAATTTACTTTAAATAATTACTGGAATGAGTAGCCCTATCTTTCCAGGAAAAGAAAATTTAAGAACGTAACTTTGACTGGAGTATTTCTGTTCAAATGGATTTTACTATAATTGGTTTTGAGAAGGCAAGAATCAGAGAGATGGGGTGCTAAAAATAGATGCTGTAAAACTCAGAGGAACATACTTAAGAGACCAACACTAACAATTAGCAAAAATGTGGTATCACTGGTATTAAAATAGGAAATCTGAGCCCATTCCGGGAACACTGTCACAAACGGCCACAGTCATCTGGGCTCGTTCCCCGCAGAGTCCCTGGTTGGGCGGACAGCCTTATAAGGTAACTGCGCTCGCTCAGAAAGCAGATAAGAGCACCACCGAGCACTTAACATTTCCAGAGTCCTCTACAAATATTAACTCATTAATTCTCATGGTGTTCTGAGAGCACCACAGTACTATCCTTTCCAAAAGAGAGGGTGGAGGAAATATGCCTGACTAATTACAATTAATTATAGCAGGCGGTGAGGAGCTGGCGGCCTTCCTTAGGCCCCCTGGCTCAAGGCCAGGCAAACCTAATGAACTAATGAACAAGGGGGAGGAGGAAAAATTCTCAGCTTTGACAGTAACAGACTCCCCACTCTCTCCCTATCTCCAGCAGCCCCACCCCCACCAGGATTCCAACCCTGAGCAGGATTGAGACTCCCACTTGAACAGCTAGAAAAACGACCCAAGTACAGGCCAGAATCTGGAGTGAAACATACAACATACACGGGGTTGCCCCAAGATTACTTCCGTTCCAAAGCGACGGTTCCTCCCTAAAACAGCATCTGCAATTATTGTGCCAATAAGCAGACAGCAACCCACGTAGTCAGTAGAGAAGTAAATAGCTTCGCTGCATTTTAATTTGGAAAATTCCAATGTGAGGTATCAATGTTTGAGAATCTACACTTTAAGCCATCTTGTGGCCAGGTGCTGGAAATGGAAAACAGTAGCATTTAACTACATATTTTTAAAAAATAAAGGCACCCAGAGTGTCAGCTTGCCTAGCATGTTAAGTTCCCATACAAGGCAGGGCTCTCTGTTCATTAATTCTAACAGCCAATGATATGCTTGGCACAGAACAGTTTTTTAATGTACATTTCTTATAAGCTGTCTCTTTTAATTAATACTTGTTTGCAGTACATAATGGTTTCTTTTGTAGCACATAATGATTTTCTTAAATATATGTTTGTAGTACACAATGATGATTTTTTTTTTTTTTAAGATGGGCTCTCACTATGTAGTCCAGGCTGGCCTTGAACTATGTAACTCTGGCGGGCTTCAAACTTGCAGCAATCCACCCAGAGTGCTGGGATGACACATCTTGATTCTTTTAAATAAGCTGACTTAATGTTTTGTGACAGCAAAAAAGCTCAAGGCCCAAATAAATGTACAAAAACTGTCTTGAGAGGCCAGGTAGCTTATAAAGGAAGTAGTGGTGGCTGGAGGATCCAAACAGCAATGTGCTGGCATCCTGGAGGGGACCACAGACAGGTTCACAGCATGGAGCCTCTGAAGGGAAGTAGAGTGTGCAGCAGATGGCTCAGCCAAGCTTTTAACCAACTCCAGTCACAGGAAAACTGCACGTAACCCTTTCCAAGGGCATGACCTCACCAGCTCTCATAAGGCCCCTCCTCTTCAAGATCAGCATCTCTCAGCCCTCTTCACTGCAGACCAGGACTCCAGGACATGAAGCGTTGGGGGCCACATTCAAACCATACCATGGACACATAAAAGGATCTATGGAAAACACTACCCAGCAACTTCAAGATGCTATGACAAGAAAAGCCCTGTAGGTAGCAAATTACTCAGACAGCATAACTTTGGAAGGAAGAACTATAAATACATGGAGTGGATTAAGAAATCCTGGTAGAAGCCGGGCGTGGTGGTGCACACCTGTACTCCCAGCACTTGGGAGGCTGAGGCAGTGCTATGAGTTCAAAACCAGCCTGGGTTACAAAGTGAGTTCAAGCCAGCCTGAACTGCATATTGAAAATCTGTCTCAAAAAGACCACAAAACATACTGGTAGGCACTAGTAAGTCAGGAAGCTGGAGGCACAATAGCTTTGTCAGGACTGGGCAACAAACAGTGGCAACAATGCAAATGTTCATCCATAGATTCTGTAAACAAAATGTGGTACAATGGCATATTGCCATACAACGGCAATATGAATCAGTCATAAAAACGCAAATACTAACTCCATCCTCCGTGACCACTGAAAATATTGTGCTAAATACTAGGGTACAAAAGGTCAATACAGTAATATTTCATTTGTAGAAAGGTCCAAAATAGGAAAATCTATAAAGACAAAAAGACTTGGCTGTTGCCATGGCCTCAGGGAAGAAAGGGTAAATGTTAAGTTAAAGGGATTGGGTTATTTTTCTTCCCCAGGGGAGAAGACAAAATGTTGGAAAATCTACACATCTCCGTGACAACACTAAAAACCACTCAACACTTTGAAAGGGTGCATGTGGAAAATGCAGATCAGTGGTAGAGTGCTTGCCTAGCATGAGCAAGACCCTGGGTTTAATCCCCAATACTGGAAAACAGAAAAAGATTTTGACCAGATGTGGTGGCACCTATCTGTAATCCTAGCTACTCAGATGACAGATTCAGAAGGATCTCTAGCTTGAGGCCAGTCTGGGCAACCCAGGTGAAAATCTTTATCTCACATTTCAAAAAAGGCAATAATATAAGGCTGGGGATGGGGCTCAGAGGTAGAGTGTTTGCCTCGCACGCATGAGGTGCTAGGTTCAAGGCCCAGCACCACAAAAAATAATACACCAGTTAGTTAAAGGGTGAATTTTAAAGTATATGAAATACACCTCAATAAAGTTGGATCTTAGCTTTGGTGGTGCATGCCTATAATCCCAGCACTCTAGAGGTAGGACAATTACAAATTTGAACCCAACACAGGCAACTAGAGACCTTGTTGCAAATTTAAAAAATATAGTAACTAAAAGGCCTTAGATGTAGCTCAGTGTGAAACCCCTGGGTTCAATCCCCAGTGCCAGGAAAAACAAAAGTTGGATCTTCCTAACAATAAGAATAAAAATAGGGGTGTACATTCATAAAGGGATTCAGTATTCTCAATATACTTGCACAGAAACCGAGCTTTTAACGATGGAGCTTCCAGGTATTTTCAGGGGCTTCCTGACTACCAGAGGTGAGGTGGCCCCACCCTTAGTGCTATGAGGCTGGTAGAACAGTCAGTCAGCTGAGGGCCTAAGAGGTCACACAGTCCACATGGGTGGGACGGAAAATGGGGAAAGATCAGACTGTGACGAGGGGAAATCATGACCTCTCAGATTTTGATGCCAGAGATGCTGTATAATTAGTTTTCCCGCCTCCTGACAAGAAGTTGTCACATGACTTATTGCTGAGGGCTTAGGCAAGTCCCATGTCTCAAATTCCTCTCTGTGAAGGCAGGAGCCTGAGAGGTTTTGGCTTAGGAGGCCTCAAGAGTCCACGAAATAAACTTCTCTCAGAAAGAGTACTCCAAACTGCAGTGAGCGTAACGTCACAAGACAGCCTAGTCTGAACAAACTTCCTAAGGTCAAACCCAGCTGGGATTTATTCCACTTAGAGAAAATGTATTCAATTCACTGAGCCTGGGATCCTCGCTTACTAATTAGGGATGAGTGTTGGGAGCGACCTGCTAGCACTGTGTGGATTAAGTGAATGAACTCCGCAAGATGAACAGGCGCTGGGAAAAAGAAAGATCTTGTCACCCACCTACCACCACGGTTCTCAGCTCACCTTCCCTTTTCCTCCGCGGCACTCCCCTGGCTGTTAAGTGAGGTCTCACTGTCCCGCTCATTCCTGCTTCCATCCTTTTATGGCTGCAGAGCTCTCCTCCTCCAGGGCCTGCGCCTGCCTCTTTAAATCGCACCAGTTCCTCCAGGCTCAGGCTCTTCCACAGAGCCTGGCTTTCCTTCTGAATTTCTAAGCCCCCCCCCCATCTATACTTCACACTGTTGTCTGCTTAGACACAATCTCAGCTTCTTCGCTCGCTGTTTCCAGTATTTTCCGGGGTCTTTCTGGGTAGTCGGGAAAATGGCACCTCAGTAGCCACTTCCGTATCTCACAGCAAGGCTGACACAGCCCTGGGCCCTGGACCTGTCTTCACAAATCCCAAGGACTGTGCGCCCCAGGAGAGTCAGACTCCTCTAGTCTAGTCAATGTTCTCTTTGCCAGCTGTCAACCCGAATCAAGGACTCCAGGAAAAGAAGGCGTGCATTTATTTGCCAAGAAGCTTCCAGTTCCTGAGTGAGGGATGGCAGAGCATACATGTTACAAGTCCCAGCACTTGGGAAACTGAGGCAGGAGGACTGCTGCAAATTCTAGGCCAGCCTGGATGATATAGTGAACTCAAGGTCAGCCTGGACATAGCAAAACCCTGTCACACACAAAACAGCTTCCAGCTCCTTTGAGAAAGCTGCTAGAATGCATAAAAATTCAGTATTTCATGAGCTCAATCAGAATTTACTCTGAAATACATTAGAGTAAATGCCAAAAGAGATGCAAATTCCACTCATATATAACAAACAGGATGAGTCAAGACCTGGGTTTCCATTACATCTGTTCATTTCCTAGAGTCACACTCGAACAACATGTGTGCAGGCTTTGTGGAGGGCGTAAGTGCCACAGAATGTTCTGGGAACAATTAAGGAGGCCCACGGGCTGAGGTTAATGGTGATTGCCCTGCCCACACGGGGAGACCCGAGCCGCACTCCTTGGGCTGTGTCTGGTTCTTGGTATGCCGTGGGCATCCAAAGTGAAAACACCCCTGGGGAAGACGAGAAAGCCCTGAAAGGCTGAGGAATACTTGGGGCAGCTTTTACACTGGGGCTCAAAGCCTTCTCTTCAAATGAGAGGGGAAGAAAGGGAACATTTTCACAAGATGCTGATCATGATCTTCACCCACTAAAAGGCACTGTTGATGTAATGATAACTATAAAGTTTCTTCCAAGTACGAAACTAGCTAGCTGTCCAGCAGCATTTATTTGAAACTGACCAGTGTCTAAGATCATCTTTGTCTTCACCTGAAGGGCAAACCAATCTGTGACAAGGAAAGTAGAGATGGAAGACATTGTCATCCACGTTGAAGCATTATTCACATGCTTTAAGGTCTATACAATGAGGATGCTTCTTACAACACAGTTTAACTAGCAGTGTGACTGGTTCACCAGATAAATGTTGCTGCTCATGTGCACACAGAATACCTGAAGTATTGCCTTCATCACCAGACACTGTTAATAGCCAGCAAAACATATCAAGCACCTAATACATAGGACCACAAAAAAATCAACACGTTTCATTATGTTCCCCAGAAATTATCTGCCAAACATTGTAGTGTCTATCAAAGTATAATAATCAGATGCTGTTTTAAAGTAGGACTAAAAATTTATTTAACATCCAGGTGTTGTACAGATCACAATGGAATATCAGTTATGAATCCAGACAAAACACAAATGTGAAAAACTCCATAGTGAAGAAGCAACCTTGAAGTATTTTAAAACTACAGGGGCAGAGGATGCAGGAAAACTGGCCTGATGATGAGCCTCTTGGTGGGAGTGTGAGCTACTGCAGTGTTTCTAGAAAAGACTAGGCAATAAACATCAAATGTCTTTTAAAAGAATGTATGCCCTTTGACCCATAAATTCCACTTCCAAGACTTTAAGCTAAGGAAATCGTTAAGGGTGTACACAGATTGAGCTAGGAGGATGTACAGCACTGTTTATATCACAAAACTGGAGACCAGCTCCACACCCTACAAGGAATGGGTGAAATACATTAAGCTACATTCATACTATGACAACAGTATGAAGAATTTAAAATGTGGCTGCAGAAATTTATCTACAAGATAACAATGTTGAGCAAAAAGAGTGCCAAATCTAAAACTTATTTTTTCAAAACAAGATGTTAAAAGAGGTAAGTGTTGAAAGAGGTTTTGTGTCTGTACACACATAGAGAAAAAGATCAGAAAAAGAGCTGAGGCACCAACACTGGTTGGAGGGAAGGGAGGCTACAATTTTTTTATTTGCTCTACCTGTGAGGGCCAAAGGGTAAATTCATGAATAAGAAAAAGAGATTTCATCCTGAAAACCAAAACAGTGTAATGAAAACCAACTTGAACACAGAGTGGCATACATTTTGGTACTTTTGATCCTGAACATATCAAATAAATTAAAAATCCAATGGCTTTAATTCTTCTTTTAATCTCTGGAACAGAAGCAACATATTACTAATTTTGCTCTAAGAAATGTTAGGGAGAGGCTGAGATAGGAGGATCTTTGCAAGTTTGAGGCCACCCTGGGCTACAAAGTGAACTCAATGCCAGCCTGAACTGCACAGTGAGACCCTGTCTCAAAAAGACAAAAAAAAAGGTAAATCACTAGCAGAAAGTACATACGAGGCCTTAAAATGTGCAACAATAAACTGGGTGTGGTGGCCCAATCCCATAATCCCAGATTCTGAAAGGTTGAGGCAGGAGGATCACAGGTTTGAGACCTGCCTAGGCAAGAGACTTAGTGAGACCTTGTCTTAAAATTTAAAACGATCAAGGGATGTAATGTAGCTCTTGGCGAAGGCCCTAGGTTCAATTCAGTACTGCATGAATTGATAGATACACAGATAGGTAAGTAGCAAAGTAATTCCAAGAGAAAAATCTGCTCCACATAGAAGCTCTGCTGGACCCTTTTGCTATATAAGTGATTACTACAGGTTTCCAATACAACAACGAAATATAAGAATATCCTAAGAGTTTTGGGTAAAGGGAAACCACCCAGGGATTTACAATGAACATAAACTTTACTCCATCCCTGTACGAGAAATTCCTTAACTATACATTAATTCACTAGGGGTGAAGGGGGAGAAATGTTTATGGCAAACTTTCCAAGGCATATGACTGAGACTTCAATAGGAAAAAATGGACTGTAGCTTTGTAGAGAGATTTTAGAGAGTATTGGGATGAAAAGAGAGAACTCAGTTTGAACTGCTGTGTTTCTGCAACTGGCTCTTCTGCACTGAACAGCACCCATGCCTTATGTCTGCATCAGGAAACAACAGTTTTCTCACTGATTTCAAGGTAAGGCCACACTGATAAGAATTCTCTGTCTAATCACAACCCAGTACATTACAAGAGAAACATGCAATTTTCATGTGGATTAGGCTCCCAAGGGGTTTCTGAAATATATCTCAGAGGATAGTTAATGGTTAAAACATCCTAAACAGGGCTGGGATGTGATTCAATGCAACACGTGGGTTCAATACCCAGCACCCAAAACAAAACAAAATAAAAATCCCCCAAACATCTTGGTTGTGTATTTGCCAAAAAATCAGGAGAAACACAGTATTCCAAAGTCCCAGAGCACTTTAAAGTCTTTCTTTCCTCTCCACAGACTTTTGTTTTTGTTCCTAAGATTCCAAGTCAGCAGGCTGGGTGCACTATGACCAAGTGGCAACAGATGCCGATCCTGCAAAGAGCAAGACACTTTCCTTTGATCATCTAAGAACACAGAGAGAATGGACAAACACTCCTGGATTGGGACATTTTCACTCTGATTTAGGGTTTACCCATGCGTCTGCAAATGTGAAAAGGCTGCGGGAAAAGCTGCTCCTGTTACAGTTGAAATGGGCAAAGAATAGTCCATGTTCTTGTCCATGGCAAGGAAAGAATTGCCAAGCGTGCACCTCATAGTAAATAACAAGCAGGCGACCAGGAAGAACGGGCAGAGGGCAAAAGGAATAAAGCGGGAGAAAGAGGAACCATCGATAGGCTTTCGGTATTTAAAGGGTCAGGCACCTCCACTCCAGGTGGCTCGCATTGTGGCCTGGAGACTGACTACTGCCTCTCACTGATATCAATGATCTGCTGCCTCAGGCCTTGGGCATCACTGCTAAGCTTACAATGGATAATCACTGGAGTGGTGCTGTGCCCAGTCTAACAAAGGGAAGGGAGAGCCTCCCTCAACTTTTTGTTTTTAATTGAATTATTCTTCCACCCAATAAAACTATACCCGCTAAACTCCTAAATCCAGGTAAACCACAACAAACCTGCAAGAAGTGTCCCACTGGGGCTGGTCTTCCAGCCGGCCTTGGAATGCTGACCCACAAACAGTTCCCAAAGCAAAGAACTGCTGAGTGCCATTACTCTGCCTCTGAATGTGGCCCAATAGTAGGCAGCTAAGGAAGAGGATCCCATAGGTATTTTCATCTCCTGAAAACTACAAGTGAAATTAGTATAGATAATAACAAGAAAATAACTAATACTTAAAGCAAGAAAACATGCAAATATGTATTGAATTTAAGTTCCTCCAAATGAATCCAAGTCTATCTATTTCCATACTGGCAAATTGATAAATTACATTAACCTTTTTCAATTAACAGCGTTAAAGTGTGTTAAGATGGGGCAGGAGATGTAGCTCAGTAGTACCCAGCATTCACTAGCCCGTCATGGAAGGAGCTCCATACTCTCTCCGCACCTGCCACGCCCCCCCTGCAAGCTCCCATGTGCATACACACACGCACGCACGCGCGCGCACGCACGCACGCGCACGCACGCGCACGCACTATATTAAGAAGGGCTGGGTAGATTACTTAGCTAACATGCACAAGACTCTGAGTTTGATCCCCAGCACAGCTAAATAATAACAATAAAATGAAACAAAGGTACTAAGGAAATGAGGAAAATTTATCAAAATTGAGACCCTGGAATTCTCAAGAATAACTTGCCTGTGAACTTTGGAATTTACAAAAGATTGGTGGTTCTCTTTTGAAAAATATCACACCCCTGTTTCATATTTAAAATATGAAGTCTTGAGCTGGGCATGATAATGCACTCTTGCATCCCAGCAGTTAGGCTGACATAGACTGAGCATCTCATTTCAAGCCTACCCTGAACTACAAACCAAAATTGTGTGTGTATATGTGTATGTCTATCTATATAGATATATATATACTAAATTATAAATATACACTGACATTGTAAAAAAATTAAACTAAATTAAAATATGAAGTCTTTTAAAGGGAAGGAGGGGGAAAGGAAAAAAAACAGAAGATACGGAAGCAAAGCTTTTGTAAGTAAAGTGAAGAGTTGAAGGGGTGGGGAATAGGGAAAAAAAGAACAAGATACGTTATACGAATGTATAATGGTACGAATTCCCTGCCATGAATGTGATCATTATGTGTATCAAAAGTACACCAATAAAATTATTTTTTTTTAAAAATGAAGTCTTCCAGCACACTGACTATATAAACAAAACCATCTCACAATGAGAGCTGTGTGGCAGTTTTAATCTTATCTCTGCAATTTAAATTTGTATCTGGTGCTCTGGAGTAACAACTCCACTGCGTTCACCTAACAGTGTCCAGCGCACCTATCAGCCTGCCATTCTAAAAATATACTTGCCCTACACAATGTCTTTGAAAAGATGTTTGTAGTTTTCAACTGAAAAGTAAGCAAACCACAAAACCATCTTCAACAAAATGTGTTTCTAATTATTAGTGAGATTTATATTACTGAAAGGAAAAAAAAACCAAAATGATGTGTTGGAAGAGCAGAAGTTCATTGCTACAAGTCAGCAAGAATTGGTAAAGGCAAAAGAATTCAGATAAGACGTAACTACTTAGCTAGCAATATAAATTCAGGACTCTGTTGTACAAATACTGGTATAATGAATGGCCACTTTGAAGTGCAGAGAGGGAGCATTCCAGCTGAGGGCAAGGGGACACGTTATGGACCCACTGCCCAATATCCCAAAGATTACAATTGCTTTGTTAGTCTACAGCAGTGACGGCAAACCTTTTAGAGCTCTCAATGATAACGAAGAGCTGGCTGAGGCTCACATGCCATAGGCTCAACCTGCACTGGTCTAGAGACACTACTAATATGGGTACTCGGTTCAGATTTGGAAAGAGTTAACATAATAATTCAAATTTCTTTAGCAGGTATTAGGCAAAATACAGCATCCAAACTTTTAGACTGTACGAAAGGCTAGGTGTCACACTGGGTACAATTCTGTCCAACCTGGTTGCTTCTGTTTCCTCATGAAAAGGAGGGAGGCCCCAGTCCCTCCAGGATCCACCTTGATCTTCTCTTCTGTCAGGCCACTTAAATCTGTGCCACACTTAAGCCTCTCCGGAGGGAGGATATCCGGGGAGCAGGTCCACACGATTCTCCCCTCCTCCATTACAACGGCTAAAGCCAAGATCCATTTCCCAGTGCAGGCTTTCTACACAACCCCTCCTCTAAACACAAAGACTCAGGATGGGCCTTAAAGAGTCCTTTTGTTTAAAGAGGGTCATTTCCTGCCATTAGCTCACACCCACAAACTCTCACCCATTTTTCAAGCAGAGGCACTTGATTTGCTTATAAAAAAAACAAAGCAAAACAATTTCAGGTACGAAAAATCAGCCTATACGAAAAGAAGAAAATCAGCCTTAAGAAAATATTTTTCCATACAGGAAAAAGCTTCCAAAGTCCACTGCTTCCCTATTTTTAAAAACTTTGTTAATAATAATAATAATATAACAAATGAAACAGAGTGAGAGTTAAAAGGATTTGCACTTTAAAGGCTTAAAACTATACCCCCCAAAACAGCCCACCCAAGAGGTATAGTATCTCATGGCATTCTGTATTACAACTGGGAAATGCAAAGCAGAAAGATGGGAATTTTGATTCTTCTTTGTAGTAACTAGATTGAAGTGCACACTAGGCAAGCACGCTTTAGACTGATAAAAAGAAAAAGACCGAGCTATATCCTCCTCAGCCCTTTTTATTTTGAGACAAGGTACTAAACTCCCCAGGCTGGCCTAGAACTTGTGATCCTCCCGCCTCAACTAGCTGGGTTTACAGGCAACTAGCTGAGATTACAGACATGTACCACGACGCCTGGCCAACACTCTTTCTTCCCCCTCTCCTTTGGTGGTGCTGGGCCTTTCCTATGCTAGACAAGTGTTATACTGCTGACCGGCACCCCGGCTGGAGAGTTATGATTCTTTGAACGCACAGTATGCACTGTCCATCCAATCCATACCTGGGAGAAGAAAACAGGATTCAATGACTTGTCAAAATAATCAGATTAAGTGCCTTGTCCTAGGTCCCACAGAAAACACAAAGATAATGAGGTAATAAAACAACTAAAAAGAGTATTGCCTCATTGGTCAAGAAGCAACTCCTGTAGGAGTTTTGTTTTGTTTTGTTTTGTTTTCTGTAGTTGTTTTATAAACCACTGGTTCTAAGATGACTGACAAGGAATGGTAAGAAAAGTAGCACGCCAAGGTCCACTACAAAAATAAATGCCATAAATGCAGATAACCCCGGATGTCCTGCATTTTCATTAGTGTACTAGAGTGTCAGTCTGGTGCCCTTCATAAGGATTTACATTTTACATTTCAGGTCCATAAGGCTGACAAACAGTCAAAGCAGGAGGCTCATAAGGACTCTGGGAACACAGGTTAGAGGCTGCTTCAGGGCTGCACACAGGCACTTAAAGTTTGGATCTGTCCATTTAAAGCCACCACTGCCCTGAGTTACTTATCTTCTACTTCATAGGCAAAACCGTATTAGCTTGAGGCTAAGTTGAACCAAAGGACCAGAATGGTAAGTCTATCTCCAAATCATTTCCACCTGGTTATTAACATGAAGCCCAGCAAACCAAGTCACATCTGTAAAGCAGGAGGTGAATTCACCTTGCCCTGCTTTTACTGAAGTTCATTCACTCTGCACCAGGCCTGCATTTCTCTGGTTCTGCGGAACTCCATAGTATTCATTTTAACTAGGCAAAAGGGAAGGGTATTTATGCACTAAATACTACTACCCACCCCCACACCAAGGGATCCAGTTACTACCATTCAAACTTTCTGACTCAGGAGGTAATTGTGGTTTCTGATGTAGTAAAAAGTAGGAACAGGGATCCAGAACTGATCATGTTGAAGGTAGAAATCATTAAAACTTAATCTGAAAGCTGCTGAAAAGTTTTATGTCAATGTGGTGTATTATGCAAGTTTCAGCCTTTGACAGGCAAGTTTGTATTCATTTCACAAATAATGGATTTATTGGGCAGTTTCTGGGCATTGTTGTAGGCAGCAGGGTTTTTTTTCTAGGAGAATAAAAAGTAATAGAAAAATTAGAAATGATGCAAATTTTCTAGGCAGTAGGGTTTTTAAAGAATTAAGTAAGACAGAACATCCGTGCTGCCAGGAAATTATATTCCAGCGGTACAAGATGGTATAACATGCACAAAAGATAATGTTAAGAGGGAACGTGGCAGTGGTAGGTAACGTGGGGCTACTTTAACTAGGAGGTCAGAGGTCTCTCCGGGATAACACCTGAACTGAGATCAGGATGAAAGACAAGCATTAAGCTGTCCTATAAAACATCTTTGCTTAGGACTTTCCAGGTAGGTATACAGAATGGGAGGCACAAAGGCCCTGGGGCAGGAACAGGTTTGGCAAGTTACAGATAACTAAATAAGGCCCCAGCAGCTGGAGCATAAGGAATGAGGTTGCGATTCCTGGCAGATGAGGTCAGTGAGCCAGCAAAGCCCAGGTCACATGAACCACATGTGCCACTGGAAAATTTTAAGCTCCTACCCACCAGCTGTAAAACTTCAGACAAATTAATCTCTCAGAGCCTCAGTTTTCTTATCCCTAAACATGGGATGATAATGCCTCATTAGGCTTGTTAAAGAATAACATTAACAGCAGAACAAGGAGAGGGGCTGGGGGTGTGAAGAACATTTGTCTTGCATGCGCAAGGCCTTGCATTCAACCTCCAGCACAGCAAAAAATAAAAACAAAAAAGGCAGAGACACTCCAGCTCCATAAGGGCTGAAATAATTAACATGCAAAAATCATTTGTGCTCTTTTCAGTCTGATTGTATTTCAATATGCACCTGCCCCTCAGTTCTCCCTCTAATTTTCCTGCACATATTAGGATTAAAAAGGAAATTTTTGTAACAGTGCCAGCTATAGCTGTAGCAATTCTTTTGCTCATTTCTTGGAAAATGTCTAGAGGTCCTGAGAAGAAATTGAGCTTAGAAAAGTGAGGAGGGGAGAAAGCAGAGTCAGAACAATAGATTATTTTTTTGGTCCCTAGTCACCCAGAATCCTGGGGCAGGCACGGAGCGGAAGTACATGTCCTCTCTCCCCCTCCCTGAACACATCCTGCCTGGTTGGAGGAATACTGTATTTGAAAACAGATGCCTCGGGAAACTCACACATTCTAAGTCCTGTAAATCACACATGCTGGGTTAGGCAATTACACTTCTGTAGCACTTCCCCTCTGAGCACAAAGGAAACTCTGCTACTTCTGTAATAAGATAGCACTTTCTGTGTGCTCCTTCTCCCATAGGGCCTCAACCGTCTATCCTGCAAGTAGGCAAAGAGGAATTTTCACAAAACAGGATCCTGCCGATTCAAGAAGGTTTTTGCAATCTCTAACATTTCTCTTGGGATAATGTTGGCCACATACCAGTACGATGATCAACCTGGTGACATAAATTAATTTAGGAGAATCAGAGGAACCATAGTAAAATTCAAATCATAAGAAGCAGGATTAATTAAAAGTAGAAGTTGGCCTCTAACTTACTGTCATGGGTTGGTAGGATAGATCTCAATTTTGAGACTCAAATTTCTCATACCTTTGCAAAATCATTGATGCTGACAAGACTGGACCTAGCTGGCTAAGCACTCCTGTTGACTTTGAAATTTGTGTAACAATACTGTACTACAGCCTGGAATTTCGGTCTACCTTCCTAGTGTGATATGCATTTATTACAGCCTTTTCTTTTTCGTCCTACATAATATGCATTATAATGGTTGGCAGCCAGGTTAAAACCCACAAGAAATTCTGACGGGAAGTTGTTGTTGTTTTCTTTTAAGTTCCTGGGCTACATCTCTTGCAGCTGATAGGTAGATGGGCTTCAAAAAGGCTCCAAATCTTTGGGAAAGCCTAAATTAAATAAATTAAAAATACGAATCACAGAATAGATGGTTTGGGGCTGCTGGCCAAAAAGCACACCCCCACACACACAAAAGGACAACGCAACTGGGAAATTTAGTCTTAGAAAAACATTCAAGTCTCTCTGTATGTTATGGTAGTTTGGTCTTCTCTTCCAGGTATAATGTTAGGAAAAGAAAAGCTGAAGTGGAAACCTGTAAATTAATGACAGATTTAAAGAAAAACACATCCTCAAAACTTTAAATGAAAGCAAAAAAGCACATAAGGAATACTACACATTCCCAGATTTTTCTAAATTCCCCCCCCAAGGGTTTTGAATAGATAAGTATATCAACACATTATAAATAGACAGGGTATGCAGTGATACAGCTTCACTTTCCTGAAGAGTACTTTTTAAAAATGACTTCAATTTTCCCTAAGAATTCCCCATTTTTTTCTTTCATCCAAACACTTTTTTATATGGCTTCAAATGTTAGGTAAATTTTCTGTCCCTTTGTTTGCTTATCTTCATGAGGCCTCCTAGGTAGTAAAAATTACACTTTCTGGACACTCATGCACATGACCCACATTCCCAATTACCAAGCCACACTCATGAAGGGCTCTGAAAATCAGATTTCAAGATCAGAGGTTTCCTCCGCACCCCAAATTCAACATCTTCACCTCCTAGGTACATTTTCTTCCCCTTTCAATCTCTGTATTTTCTATTTCCACAAATAGGACCATCACTTGGTGAGTCCCAAGAAGAACCCCAAGTTTCCAAGATGTCCCCGGTCTCCTTTTCTTTCTTTTGACAGTCGAGGAGTCCGCGAACTCCCGAGCCTGCCTCGGCTCCCACCTCCTTACACTTTGAGACCTGCACTAACCGCTCTTCACGATTCTTCCGAAGCCAGCTGCGCGCCCTTCCGCAGCAGACCATCCGAGGACGCCTCCTTTTGGGGCACATCCACCCAGCTCTCACTCAGGTCGGAGCCCTCTTCCCAGGGCACAAGGCAAGCTGCTCACTTAGTCCCCCACTGGCCACAGTTTCCTCCTTGCTCGGTTGTCCCCAAAGGGTCTTCTTCGCCTGTGTGTGCTCACACAAAGCCAAGTCCTCGCCTACAGCCTAGAACAACTTTTCCCCACCACATCCATCAAAGTCATTCACATCCCGCTCCAATGGTATCTCTTTACTTTCTTTGACACAGCTCTATCACCCTTTCCTCCTGGCAGGTTTAGCTTGTTCCCACGTCAAACAACCTCATCAACCTTCACACAGAATACTCAGGAAGGTAATCATTCTTGAGTGAACGGATAAAAACATCTGAGAATTTCATAGGCTAAATGATTTCAGTACCTCTCTTTTCTGCTACCAGCAAAACAGAAAAACTGGGCAACTTTATTCTGATCAATTTTAAAAACGTAGCCGTGAGTCATTTTCACACACACACACACACACACACACACACACACTATATGAAGTGTTTCAATATTCTCATGCACACTAAAAGCAGGGCTATCAGTGTGGGAAGTTAGACCCAAGTTGTCCCCGTAAGCCAGCTCATCTCCATCGAGGTCAGGGCACTGACCTTACATCATCACAGCGTCCATTTAAATGTCTGGACCCTGGCGGCTTCCAGCCCACTGAGCTACGCAGCCACTTTTGCTCTGGCTATTAAGGTTCATTCTCCTCATTCCTTCCTAAGTTTTTTTCTTTGACCAAAGCAAGCACTGTTCAAGAGGAACATTTGCATTCCCTTCCCCTACCCCCAGGCAGACACTAAGGTGCCAAATGAAACTGAACACAAACATTCCAAAGTGGCTGTCACACAGAGCAGGCTTGTTTGGGAACCCAGGGAGCTCCCCGCTCTTCTGCCTAACCAAGGGTTCCGGAAGCCCATGGGCCACAGGATCAAATGGAGCTCCTCGGCAGAAACCAAATTCTAATGGTGAGAGCCCAATGGTACTCCAGGATAACAGGTCTCGCACGGACAGTTGCTATCTGACGGAGCAGGCACACTCACCTGTGTGCCCTGAAGTGCAAATTACTGCTGACACATGGAAGGAGATTATTTCCCAGTGGTCCAGTTTATGACTTCCCTATGTCCCCATGGGCGAGGGACTCTCAGTATTAAACCAGTGATTGTTTCTTAACAGCTTACCTTTGCAAACCCATAACCACCAACTTTGTAAGTAAGGTTATTCCCTATATATTTAGGTGGTTTGTATTTATAAAAATTATGTATGCATATATGGGAGGGGTTGCCTAGTGCTGGGGTATTGGGGAGCTTTGGAGCATTGGGAATGGCGTAGATCTTTTTAAAAAAATAGGAGTACGTGAGAGAAGGCGATGATTGAGCATTAAATGGAGATAAATAACTCCTGGAATTCCGAGAAAAAAATCATTTCTATGGGCTGGAACACCCAGGTGAGGGCATGCTGCAAAAATGTAGGCTGAAACAAGAATCCTGGCTTGAAAGCAGCTCGGCCAAATCAAGAGAACAGCATACTGGCTGAAGCAAATGGTTCAAGGGGTATGAAGTAGAGGAAGGCAATCCTGAGCGTCAAGTCTAGGCTTTCTTTTGTGGACGTGGGGCAGCTGCTCAAGGACTTGGGATACAAAAAGTCCATCCTATGGCATAAAGACAGGTTGAGGAAGGGTGTCAGAACCGAGAACAGCTGAAGATCACTAAAATGATCCGGGATAAAGCAATGAGAGAAACAAAAGTCACGAAGACAGCATGAGCGACAGAACAGGTCTGATTCCTGCCACCAGGCTTCGGAGAAAAAGCTAAACGTGACCGACCTGACGGTCTCTGACATCTATGCACAGCAAAAAGAAATTTCATAAAATCTTCAGAACAGGTATTTCATTATTTGTTCACAAGGTCATTTTAGAAAACATAAATGTATCAGAAAGTAGTAATTATGTGTAACCCCAATCACACACCTGTTATTTATTTTTGGTTTTACATATATAGTTAAGAACTGACATCATACAAAACCTTAAAATGTGCTCTTTCCAGTTAATGTTATAACCTGAGATTACTCTCTTAGCAGTCTTCAGAACATCGAGAGCCACCAAAAACAGAAAGAGGCAAGAAGGGATTCTTAGCTGGTCATGGGTGCACGCCTGTTAATTCCAGCACTCTAGGAGCATGGGGCAGGAAGATTGCAAATTCAAACCCATCCTGGGCAATTTAGCGAGACCTTGCCTTAAAAAAAAAGAAGAAGAAGTGATTGTTCCTTACCACTTTACAAGAGGCAATGCCCCGCAAACACCTTGATTTCAGATTTCTGGTCTCCAGAACTGTGAAAGAATAAGCTTCTAATCTATATAGACAGATATATAGAATGGTGTATACATACAAAATACATTTTCCCCTGTAAGAGCATAGACGTTAATGGCTGCATGTCTCCTTCCTGGAATAACATAACGATTTGCTCCGCAATTTCCCTGTCAGACACATAGTCTTTGTGAATTTTTCACTATCGGTAAGTAACTATAATAATCATTCCTATAAATAAACCCTTATTATACCCTATTTCCTTAAATCTTTAATAATAAAAGTGCAAAGCCAAAGCGCTGGGACACATTTTGATGCATAATTCCAGTCTTTCAGAAGTGCTACGTTAATTTGTATCACCCCTGCCCTGTAGCTCAAGTTCCCATTTTACTGCCCCATGGCCAGCTCTGAACACTTTTATCCTCAAAACAAAATTTAATATAAGCCTCCAAATGTAAAACAAAAATATATAAAAATATAAAAGAACTTCCAAAACACAACCTCTACCCCATCCAAACCAAAAAAATAAAATGCCACTGGAAACAAAGAACATTGTATATGTGTATAAAGGTTTATCGGGGAAATTACAAAACTGCCTTTCCAAACATAGCTCAAGTGCAAGCCATACTGGCAGGGGTCTTGCTTGCCACACCATTCCACTATGAGGTCACTACATTTCTATCCAAATCATTGTCACCAAATTCTATCCTGTGATTAAAATACAAGTTTACTGTATTAGATTTGCTTTGGAATAACAGAAACTCCAAATTTGCCTATATATATATATATATTTTTTTTTTTTTTTTTTTTTTTTTTTAAAGATCCAGTCTGTACCATCCCAAAATAATCAAGTAGATCAATCCTAATGCTCAATGAAAACTCAGGCTTGCCCATCACTGTCATTACCCTTTCTAGGCCAAGTATAAATTTTTTTTCTTTGCAACCTCAATTTTTTGGCAAAATTATTAAGTACTTACAAAGAAGGAATGTGAGGTAAAGATTTGTATGAACCTACAAAGCTTTGACTTAATGTGATTTCTGCCCAACATCTGCCCAACATCTTTCCCATCAATATTCCAACATTGCTAAGATTTTTACTTTTCTAATGTAATTTATCCTTAAACTGCTTTGACTGAACTGAGTTACACTTTAAATAAAACTGCTTCAACATAATAAAATCCCTGGTAGAAGTGGTTTATAATCAGCCTCAAAAGTACCCAATGACACAAGTAAAACAAAACTAAAAATAAAACCAAACTACATATTTATCTGATTTCCAAAAAAGAAATTTCTATTTGGAAAATTCAGTTATGAACACATAATTCCTGTCTAGAAGGCAAAAAAGGTCCTGATATATCGAAACACATTAAAACAGGAATGATAACTCATCAGACAAGACAAATATTACGGATTTTTAGTTGTATATTTGTTAAATTTAATGAAATCCAGTCATACAATTCAACACAAACTCCAGGAATTACTTTAACTGTAAAATAATTAAAGCGATGCAAGAAATGATCAGACACCCTATATATACATAAACCTTATAAAATCTCAGATCCCAGGAAGATTTTGACAATTACTTTTTCTTTGCAGAATAGAAGCCAGGTAAGTGTATTATCTCTTTCACAGTGTTACCTCACCAAATCTTAAATTATTCTCCTCAAAGTTTTAAGTGCTATCCAAAGTAGAAGTATGCTTTTGGCACAAATTCTCAAAAACCTCCAAACCTAAACACCTACAAAAATGCTCCTGAATCCTGGACTATTCATTCTGTACTACTGGAGCCAAATAGGCATTTCAGCATCATCATTGCAGCATAAGCCACCAGAAATTCTCAAATGGAGTTAAACTGTAATGGATGATAAGAGAAACTAGTCCCCACCCCACTCCCCCCAAAACCCCTGGATTTGCCAACATGGGAGAAAGCCTAACCCACCCTGGTAACCTATGAAATAAACATTTTTGCTTAATTAAAATTGGCCTCATTTTTCCACATCAATCTTATGGCCACCAGAAATACATCAAACACATTTTTTCTCTGTTGCCATGATGCATGTACACGTTACATGTGTGTTCCGTTTACTGGAAGCCACTGCCAAGGCTTTTAAATGTATGTGAGAACAAATTGCTGACCCACTGGGTGGGCAGGGAAAGGGTCCAGTGTTGTGGTTTTATATAATACTGAGCACATTAAGGGACTCGCCAAATACCATTATTTATTTTACTTGTGGCTTTCAGGGTTAGAAAAAAAAAAAAGCTTAGGAGGTTTTCGAAAACACCATGTAAATGGGGAGAGGTGTGTTTGTGTGTGCAAAATTACCTGAATTCCTCAAGCCAATTCTCCTTCCCTGGATTTCTAACATCATAAACCTCACCCCATCTACTCTGTACACTGCACCTTGTGTGCAACTTGAGCGCTGGCATTTTCCTACTATCTCACTTCTAAAATATTAGTGTTTGCTTAAAAAAAATACTGATACCTAGGCATTCCAACATATAACTCCGTCAAAGCAACAGGACAGGTAGTTAAAAACACTGACTGTACTTGGGGTGGCCTGTCATGGCCCTTCTTGTTCATGCACTTATTACATGCAAGCTCACACTAGAGAAGGGGCCAGACTCAGTCCTGGAAGCAGCTCAGCAGAGATGGGTCAAGAGAAAAGCTGACTGTCTTTACAGAACTTTAAATTAAATAGCTAAGGTTATGGGGACACACAAATCTACCCATTTTCTACCTATAAAAAGCACTTAAGAAAGTCATAAAACAGGTTACTTTGGTGGTTGTGACCAACTACAAGTTTTTTCTGGGTGATAGAAAAGATGGTTTTGCAGAAGATATTCTTCTACCTTTCAAAGTAAACACATTGCCAATCTGACACAAATAGGTTTCTGAAGCAATGACTATTTTGATGTGTTACGTCAATTAAATATATAGCAATTCCAAGAAAACCGAACTATCATTTTTAAAATGGTTAGTGATGAGGACTATACACTGCAAAGCAGCCAGTAAGTTTCCAAGAAAAAAGTGGAACTTGCAATTTAAGTTTCCATTTCTTTCAAAAAAAAAAAAAAAAAACTCAATGGCATTTCTACACTAGAAGTTATAAAATAACAAGCCTGTAAATCAAATTGTTCAAGATAATATTTAATAGGCAATTTCCTCAGGTAAGAAGGCAATTATCGGCTTACTACAATTCACCTAGGTTGCATCATCACCCACTGTGTTCAGAGTAAAATCTCACATTCTACATTGTTTTGCATGACTTTAGGTCCCTCCTGTACCACCCCAATGTAAACAATTGCCATTTCACAAATGTGTGACACGTAAAGATCATGTACGTATTTGTGAAATTTCTCCAAAACGTTTGGGTTCACTCTCAGAATTTAAGTTTGTACACAACAGTGACTCTACAATAATCCCATCATCCTAAACCGCTTTAGAATCAGTTTACTTTCTGAGTTCTCCCTCTTTAACAGGATGCAATTATTGTAAGAACTTTATATGGATTATACTGAGATGTACTCTTTCTCCATCCGCGCACGCTTTAAAACTCCTCGTAGAATGTTTATACCTCAACTATGTGGGGGTCTCAAAGAGAAGGAAAACACCGCTTCCTGGACTCCAGACAATGTACCTGCAGGAAGAGCCGTCTGATAGGCTACTGCCAACATCCCTACAGCAAAACCCTGAAACGTCTGTGTCTCAGCCCTCAGCCCCGCACCCACGTCCACACTTTCTACTAAATTTTGTTTCCACCGAAGGAAAACTCCGCAGCCGCAAATGGTGTTTCTTCTTAATCATTGCTTCGGACACAACACATAAAATGTATGCTCAGAAGCCAAAAGCCTATTAAAACATCCTCGTGGGGCATTTGGTTAATTTTTTAACCCTTTTTGTTCTGCTTCCTCCTTTCTGCATCACCCCCCAATTTACAAACGCTAATCGCCCAGGTCCGGGGTCTTTGACTCATCGAAGAAGAATGCGGCTTATGAGTTATCTATTAATCCAAAATGTCTCAGAGATATTCACTAAGAACTTTTAACCCCGAAAGGCAGGGAGGAGGTAGAGGACGGAGATATCTCCTAACCAGAACTTTTCCGCCGGTTTCCTCTTTCACCTCCCCTCCTCTCTCCCCTAATTTCCAGCTCCAAATCCAGAACTAAGTCCTAACCCTCCGGGTCCTGATCATCTGAGGTCACCCAGGAGTCAGCTCTCGATTCCGCTTTTTAAAGTCCCGGGCAAACAAAGCTGAGCATTATACTTACGAAAGTCTCCAGAAAGTCCTCCAAGTTACGCAATTGTAGGCACGCACACGCGCGCGGACACAAACACACGCTGCCCCGACAGCGTCCCGGGCCGCGCTGCGGGGCGGTCTCGGGCCGGGGCGCTCCCCACGCGCTCCACGCGTCCCCGCTCCGGGGGCGCAGCCGGGCGCCCCGAGACCGCCCCGCCGGCGCCCGCACTGCCGCCCCGGGCGCACCGTACCTCTTCCTCCTGCAGGTTGGCCTCGCTGGGGGTGTTCTCCTTCTCGGCTTTGCCGCCGTTGTTCATCTTCCCGGTCCTTCCTCGCCGGGCAGGGCTGGGCGCGGGGCTGGGCGAGGGCGCGCTCGCCCACGGCTCCTTCCCCGGCGGCGGGGCGCGGCGAGGCAGCGGCCGCTACTCAGGAAGTGCGAGCGCGAGCGGGGCCGGGCGCGGGCCACGGAGCGGGGCCGGCCGCGAGCGGGGCCGGGAGGGAGACCTGGAGAGGGCGGGCGGGCGGGCGCGAGGGAGGAAGGAGGGCAGGCAGGAAGGGAGAAGAAAGGATGGGGCGAGGCGCCCGTCCCGGGAGTTGGGGATGCAGCCGAGTTGGGGCTGGGGGCTGCTGCTGCCGGAGCCCAGCAGCTGCCGAAGGAGGGGACGCGGGGCGGCTGGGAGAGGAGGAGGAGCGGGAGGAGCGGGGCGCGGGGTGCGGGCCCGGCTGGGGTACGGGGACCCGGACAGCCGCCGAGCGCGCTCCTGGCAGGCTCTGGCGAGTACGGGATCGGAGCAGCTCCCTCTCGCCTCCCTCCCTCCCTCCCCTCGGCGTCCCCTCCCTCCCGCCCGCCTTCCTCCGCCCTCCCTGGACGTGGGCTGCAGCCCACAGGGACCGGACGGGGCCGGCGAAGCCCCCCGCGGGAGGAGGGGCCGGATGGCGCGCGCGGGGAGGGGCTGCGCCGGGCGGAAGCGCAGACCCCGGCCCCGACGCGGCCGAGGGTCCCGGGCCAGGCCCCGCGCTCCGACCCCGAGCGCCCGCGCTGCCTGACTCGCGTGGGCCTGGAGAACCGCCCGGCCGGCGAACGGACCCGCTCCGGGCTGGGCTACTTTTGTTCGCCTGCCTTTCCGGAGGGATTTGCACCCGGACCCCAGGGCCTGCGCTCGCTGTCAGTACCCACGAGACCCTCTTCTTCCCTCCCTGGTCTTGAAGCGACAGGACGAGAGAGCTCGAGTGACAGTGGGGACAGACCGCAACTGGTGGGCTTTTTTCGGACACTGCTAACCAGCCCACCTCAAAGGCCGCGGGGGCCTGGAAACCTCTCCAGCCCAGTCGGCGGGCTGCGCTTCTCCATGAGGCTTCCCGCGGCCCCTGACCAGACTGCTGTGCCCTGCCAGACTGTTCTGGAACCAATTGTTTACCTGACCGCCTCACTCTTGGGGAGCTCCTTCCTGGAACGCAAGACCCTGCCCTGTTTGTCTTTGTAATCCCATGGCTATTTAAATGGACTACCTGGTGTACAGTAGTTAAAGTGAGTGCACCTCGCTGCCAGCAGATCTGGAAGGTCAACAAGGACGATCTCCCTAGGTTCAAAGCACCAAGTACCCGAAATGTGGTATGGCCGCCCACAAACCCAGAAGCACCGCAGAGCTTCGGTTTCTTGGCCATGAAATGGGACAGTTGTCTTTCTTGCCCCGGATTTTAGAGATTATGGATGGAAAGAGCCATAACGGTTCGCACTTGTTCTTGCCCTGGTTAGGTTTACGAAATGTGGAAGCTAACATTATTGTTACAAAGTTTCCATTTTCTTTAGGCCCTAGAGAGCTTTTCCAATATGAGATCAATTAAGCTTTTTAAAATTGACTGCTGCAAAGTTAAAAACCATAAACTCTCAGTAAATTCTGTCTCACTTCTCACTCTTAGGAATTCTCTCCCTGAGCAGGAGGTTCTTTCCCTCACAGCACCCATCACGATTTCTAATTGTTTGCTTGCTTAACTGTTTATCTTTGTACCCCCACTAGAAATTCTTTACCCTGCACTGGTTTAAGTGCTGCGGCTGGTGGGGTGGAGGTGGCAGTAGGAGTTGAAGATAAGGGCCCTGCCTTGAGGAGGTTTTAAAGTGGTGTTGTGGAGACAAGATACCGCAAACAGCTTCACGGCAACATAATCCAGAATTCTGGTTCAAATTATAGAAAGCATGCATGCGCGCATGTACACACACACACACACACACATTTTTTTAAAGTTTAAAGGCGCTATGAAAAGAAAAACAGTAGTGATGCTTTGACTTACACATTGGGTTTTTTCGTGGGCATCTGAAGATTTGGAAAAAGAGTTTCTACAAAGAAAAAACACTTCTGACCTTCAGTGGCTGTCATAATGTTATTGCTCTCCATAGG
Organism: Dinomys branickii; assembly: GCA_004027595.1. NCBI lineage: Eukaryota > Metazoa > Chordata > Mammalia > Rodentia > Dinomyidae > Dinomys > Dinomys branickii. The sequence goes on from PVLD010001679.1 coordinate 131,860, forward strand.
AACGAAAGTGTATCCAGGAGGGAAATAAACCAAGAATCTGTGGAAACTACAACTGAAGATATTCGGAAGCAAGGCCACAATTTATGGGGAAACTGTGTCTTGATGCATGCATTGTATTAATTAGTGGCCTTTCCCACGGCCTGCTTTTCCCTGTTATATGAGGTACCACGAGGGGGCAATATTTTCCTGAGCAATAGCTGAGTGGTGGTCTTGGACCCATGTGCTGGCCAGGAATCCCAGGACTGTTCTTCTTGGTCATTCTTGCCTGTTGCTGCATGTGCCCAAAGAAAGGCATTATTTTGCTGGAGCCTGGCAAGGGCCCAAGAAAAATGACAGTTAATCTAGTCCTTGATGGTTCCAGTCAGACCCCACTTAAGAGTAGATGGAACATGTTGTGTGATCTCAGAATGCTGGAAGAACTTTCCCTACCCCCATCCAGGGGAAGGTGGCTTAATTCCAAATATAAAGCCTGATTTTTTTTCTTCTTTTGTCTTTAGGCCAAACCGGGACTTTGTCCATTGTTAAAAGTCAGAAACCTCTGGGATAAGAAACAAAAATGTGTTTCATGAGAGGAGACTTGTCTAGGTTCTTCACTGTGTTCTCAACATCTATACAATACTTAACACATAGTAGGTACACAGTTACTTTGGAATGAATGAATGAATGCATACATTAAGTCTTAGCAGTTACTTTTTCTTGGATTTGAATGACATTATTGGATTTATTCAAGATCCAGGAGGAAGGAATGAATTAGTAGAGGTGTCTTAGAAAAGAGAGCCACAGAAAGTCACTAGAGAGGGTCATACCAATGGTCTTTATTTTATTTTTTGTAGGAGGCAGGACCTAAAAGAAGACCTTGAACAAAGTGAGACAACTGATGAGATTTCAAGAAATAAAATGGAAACTGACATCAGTATATTGACACAGGCAATAAAATTGAGAAACCAACAGGGTTTCCCAAAGTCTATAGTTGGGGAGGTGGGGTGGATGCAGAGTGTTCCAGCAGAGTATATGAGATGGGATAATATGCCTGGATGGAAGAGATTCCTGTCTCCTGTTATTTCCCCAAAGAATGGTTTAAACTTATTTAGAAGGAAAGTCGAATAAAGTATGACCAACTAAACCTAGGAAAAAATCTGTAAACAGACCTCCATTATTTACAAAACCTTGTGACTTGAGCGAGCATGTGGGGGGTGTGCCTGTGTGTGTCTGTGCACACACTCCTGTGTTGGGAGGGAGCAATGTACATTCACTCAAGCTATAAATAATCCTGATGACTTGTTTACTACTTCAAAGAAAGAAAGTTTCAAAAGTGAGATCTCTTCAGTAGCGATAGTTTCCAGACATAGTAAGAATTATAAGACAACAAAGAGATTTTATATCCTGGAAAAAATGGGCTAATGACCAAGAAACATCTGCCCTCTCCCCTGTCCACTGCCCTGCTATATTTCTGTCTGGCCCGCAAGGTTACATGCCAGCTTCAAGGGGAAATACCACATGCACCTGTAGGTTTTATTGCTCTTCACTGTTTCTCTGGCAGTGTTCCTTTTGAGGCTTGCATTAAGAAATCAAAACCCATAATTATGTCTTAAATGTTTGTCTCTGGGAATTGCAGACATTAAAAGGCTATTTTGAGGCTATTTGCATGGCTCAGGCTTTGTACCTATGCTAGCTCCACAGCAGAAAACTGCAATGTCTACCGTATGTGTTGTGGATTGTCTGTTAAAATCTGCCAAGCCAAAGGAGTTCTTGGGGCCGGAGACTCTGTTCCTTGGCTCTTGTCAACCTTGACAATTCTCTCTCCCTCATCCCACTGCTGTCATCCCCTAGGCTATCACCATCTTTTTTTTTTGTTTTGTTTTGTTTTGTTTTTGTCTAATAGTGGAAAAAGACATATAACCTAAAAATTACCATCTTAAGCATTTTTAAGTGTATAGTTCAGTATTAAATACATGAACACAGTTGTGCACCACCCCCTGATTTTGATGCCCTCAAACTTTCTGAGACGATTTCACTTTCCTCAGTCGCTTAAGGAAGCCAGACCAGCCTCGCCGAGGCCAGCGTGGTGGGGGACCCAGCTTGCTGGCTTAGGCTGAGTGGAGCTCTTAGCAGACAGTGCCAATGTGTCTGGCATGTCCATGATCCCAGCGCCCAGGGAGCTGAGGCAGGAGTATTGCTGCAAGTTTAAAGCCAGCCTGGGCTAAACAGTGAGCACAAGGCCAGCCTAAACTATGTAGTGAGACCCTGCCTCAAAAAAAAAAAATCAACCAATCAATAGTGTCCCTTAAAGACCCATGTATTGAGGGAGGGGTTAGATGACTGGATCATCAGAGTTTTAACCTCATTGATGGATGGATGTGTTGAGAGCTGAGTGGTTTATTGGATGATTTGGGCCCAGCTGGAGAAACTAGTTTGTTCCTGACCTCTTCTTCCATTTCCTAGCTGCTGTGAGATGAGCAGCTTTCCTCTGCCGCACCCTACCCCTATAATGTTTCTGCCTTACCACAAATGTAAAGTCATTGAGCTGGCCACCATGGACTGAAACCTCTGACACCGTGAGCCATAATAAACCTTTCTTCCTTTAAGCTGTTTTTCTTAGGTAGTTTATTACAATGATGGAAAGCTGGCTAACACACCAGGCTTGTGAGTAAACTGTCTTGGAAGTAGATGCTCAAGCCCTCGCTGAGCTGCCCAGCCAATGCCATATGGAATAGGGACAATCTTCAGCAAACTGCTTATGTTGCAAAATTGTTTAGCAAAAAAAAAAAAAAATGCTGTTGTTTTAAGTCACTGAGGTTTAGGGTGGCTTGTTATACAACAATATGTGACTAAAATATAATTGCATGCCAAGAAGTAGAATACAAACCCAAGACACATCAGTAGCTTTGCAATCAGGTGGGAGTGGAAGCTAGAAGGGCCTTGAGAAGTCTGTCAATGAAGAATACTTACGGGACAGTGAAAATATTATTATTACAGGCTGGGCCTGGCTTAGAAATTCAAAGAGCAATTAGCTAAATGAATCTGCAGTTACATGAAAGGTAGGAATAGGTACCTAATAAACATGTAGATGTGTCTATGGAGATATCTGGAGAAAATGTTGAAATCATTGAATGGTATTTAGTTATTTATTTTGCAGTGCTAGAGATTGAACCCAGGGCCTCACACATGCTAGGCAGTGCTGTACCACGGAGTTACAACCCCAGCCTAAATAGTTTCTTTCTTTTTTTTTTGTACTGGGAATCAAACTCAGGACCTTGCACTTGCCAACAGGCGCTTGTGCCACTGAGCTATATCCTGGACCTAATAGTTTCTTTTGGATGTTTATGATTCCCTACCAGAGAAGTGAAGCGACCTAAGAAAGGAAGTGTTCTATTTTCCATCAGAATTAGAAGAAATAGGACTTGGATTAGAGAATTGAAGAAGCCAGGACTTGGAAGGTTTAAAAAAGAAAGTTCTCATTACTAGCTACTTTACAGGACAAAACTTTTAAAATTAGAAATGGCCTAAGAACAAAGGTGAAACCCAGGGTGCTACCAGGAAAACATGGCCTTAGGTAAAGTTCAGGACCAGGATGTTGATAGAAGATCCTGGGGAAGGTGGCTTCAACAATGGTCCCCAACTACCTGCTGGTGTTCGAGTCCATGTGTGTGGTCCCCTCCCCTGCACTATGAGCTGAACCTACTGATTTACTTTTAATTAATACAGCATGGACCAAAAAAAAGACCACTCATGTCTTACACACCCTTGCTTGCTCTCACTCGCTGCCTTTGATGGACTCCAGCTGCCACAACGTGAAGGCCACAAGGTGGAGAGACCCATCTGGCAAGGAATAACAAAGGCCTTCATTGAAAAACCAACAGGGACCTGGGTTTCAGTCCAGCAACCCACAGGGAACTGAACCTTGCCCACAACCACGTGAATAAACTTGTAAATAGATTCTCCCTACATGGAATCTGTAGATAAAACCTGTTAGGACTAAACATTTAAATCTCCCTCAAGTCCATTATAAAACCCGCATCTCCAGTGGGATGTTTATAGGGTATGGCCTTTGGGAAGTAACTAGGTTGAGATGCGTTTGGGAGAGAGGCACCCCCACAATGAAGTTATTGCCCTTAAAAGAAGAGGAAAAGATGCCAAAGCCTCCTTTCTCCCCGTCTTGCAAGCACACAGTGATAACAGGAGCGAAACTGTCTGGCACCTTGATCTTGGATTTCCCAGCCCTATAGCAGGCTGTTGCTTAAACTGCCAGCCTGCCCTGCTTTGTTACAGCAGCTTGTGTGGCTAAGACAGTAACTGACAACCAGGAAGTGGGGTGCTATTGTGGTACTAAAAATGTTGAAGTAGCTTGGTTTTTGTTTTTTTTCTTTTTGTGGTGCTGAAGATTGGACCTAGAGTTTTCTGCATTCTAGGCAAGCTCTCTGTCACTGAGCTATAGCAGCCTCTGGAACTTTTTTTATTACTAGGTAATAAGGAAAGACTGGAAGAGTTTTTTGTGGTTTTTTTGTTTTTGTTTATTTTTGCAGTACTGGGGACTGAACTCAGGACCTGGCACTTGCCAGGCAGGCGCTTATTCCACCGAGCTATATCCCCAGCCCCAAAGACTGGAAGAGTTTTGAGGTGCCTGCTAGAAAAAGCTAAGATTATTATGAAGGGATTATTAAAGGTGATTCTGGTGAGGTCTCAGGAAGAAAAGAGTAGAATTGTGAAGAGAGCTATCAGCTGCTATGGCACATGCTTATAAACCCTACTTGGAGACTGATGCAGAAGGATCAGAAGCTCAAGGCCAGCCTGGGCAATTTAGGAACACCACATCTCAAAATAAAAAGTAAAGCTCGGTGTTACGACACATGTCTGTAATCTCAGCACTATGGGAGGCTGAGGCAGGAGGATGGCAACTTTGAGCCAAGTTTGAGCAACTTAATGATTTAGTGAGACCCTGTCTCAAAATATTTGTAAAAAGGGTGATGGGTGCTAGGGATGTAGGTCAGTATGAAGGCCCTGTGTTCAATCTATCCCTACAAAAAATGTTCTGTTCTCCTCGAGAACACAGAATAATCATGAACAGAACACTAATAGAATTATGGACAGTGAAGGCCATCCTGATAGTCTCAGATAGAAATGAGAAAAATATTATTGGAAAATGGCGTGAATGCAATGTTTTTATAAAGTGTCAAAAAAACTGAGTTGTTCATGTTCTACTCTTTGTTTTGTGTGTATGCATGTGTGTGTGTGTTTTATAGCGTGATACTAGAGATTAAACCTGAAACCTTAACCACATGCTATGCAAGTGCACTATAACTGAGCTACATCCCAGCCTGCATGATCTTGTGTTTTGTGAAAGCTACAACTTGCAAGAAATGACACTGGATATTTATCTTGGAGATTTCTAAGCAAAGTGTGGAAGGAGTGGCTTGATGCCTCCTGACTGTTTAAAAGTAAAATGTGAGATGAGAGAAAGAAATTGAAGATAGAACTGGGAAGCAAAAGGTAACTACAACTTAAATTTCTGGAAAATTCTGAGTCTTTCCAGATCCCCAGAACTGAGGAAATGTGCTGAGAAAAGAACACCAATGGCATGGCTGGTCGACCATTTGATAAAGAGATTAGGATAAGTAAGAGATTCTGACAGGTAAGAGATTAAGATAGGTGTCATCAGCCATCTCAACAGAAGCCATGGGATTGTAATGGCAGAAATCTACTGGTACTAGAGGAACAGAGAAACTGGGGTGGAGTGAAGGAAGGTTAGAAGCACGCAGTATCCTTCAAGAAACAGAAAGACAGACCTCACAGTGACTCAAAGATAGTCAGGGCTTGTGCTCCTAACACAAGTCCCCAGTCCATGGTCTGGGGGACAAAGCTGTCTCTGCCTTGGGTAGGACCCTGATCTAGTGGAACTGTGTGGTGGGCCTGTGCAGAGAGCCATGTGGGTGGTCCTCTAGAGCTGAAGGAACAGAACTCAACACAAACAGAACTTCAGTAGGTCAAAAAAGCAGGACTGCTCTCCACTGGTCAGTAAGGCAGAGCATCAAACCAAATAGGATTGTTCTTGAACTTTAACGTCTTATACCATTTGTCCCGTTAAGTTTTGAATTTACTTGGAACCTATCACGCTTTTCCTCTTTTCCATTTCTCCCTTTTGGAATGAGAATGTTAATCACATGCCTGTGCCACCACTGTATTTTAGAAGCACATAACTTGTCTGGTTTCCTAGATTCACAGGTAGGAGAATTCGGGTTGAACTGCACCTTAGGTCCCACCCATCTCTGATTTAGATGAGGTGTAGATGAGACACCTTGGACTTTAAAGGTGATGCTGAAATGAGCTAAAGAAGACGGGGCTCTGAGGGGGAATGGGTGTATTTTGGTTATGGGAAGGATAAGGGTTTGGACGGAGTAGTGGGGAAAGAGTGAGTAAAATAAGCGCAGACCCCTAGAGGACACCTTGGTCTCAGTGTTTGACAGCCCTTGAAGCAGATGTTCAGCCTAAGCAGCCCCTGGGCTCCTAACAGAAAGAGAGATGATAATGGTGTTTTAAGTCATTAAGTTTTGAGGTAACTTGTTATCCAGGGTAGCTGTATGGATGCCCTGGAAGGTGGAAGATAGTAGTTGTAAGGTGCTTAATGATTGGACTACACTGTGATCAGTGTAGTTTTGGGTGACGTTTTTGTTGTTGTGCAAACATCGCTTTGAGCTTACACAAACTGAGACAGCCACAGCATCAGTAGGTGGTACAATCTTACAGCACCACAGCCGTCCATGTGGTCCATCCTTGATGGAAACCTGTGAATGGATCCATGCCTTGCAGGTCCCTTCAACTACACAATAGGGCTTTTAACAACCTACAGGGTGTTGGCCCACTTGCCCCAGGTAGAATAGGGTCTGCCTCAGAAAGAGATAAAATTGTTTGTCTTTGTGATTCAATGCTAATTTCTTTTATCCTTTTTTCTTTTTTTCTTTCTTTCTTTCTGAGGAGGGGCAGTACTAGGGCTTGAACCCAGGGCTTTATACATGCTAGGCAAGCATTCTACCACTGAGCTGCATCCCTCAGCACAATTTTAACTTGAGGTATTAGACACTTGTGGCTTTTTAAGGATTTTATTGCAGCTTACACTGAAATAGAGGCTATGTGTAATCAAGAGTCCTTTGAGGGTTCAATTTTATAGGCAGGACACAGGCTGAGAAAAGTTACTAATTTGCAACTATTGGCTATTTCCAAAAGGCAAAATGACTCAGAAGATGGAGCAAAGAATCACTAAGAATTATTCCCGAAGAGCCGGGATGGGCCTCATTAAGGAACTGATATTATTGGACTGTCTGGACCATTTTCTGCCCTTTTGAAAGGGAATGTCTGTTATAGGTTTTCTATCCCTTCCTTAGTATTAAATGGAGATCAGACACTTCATCTTTTTAGTGCATCGGCCTTCAGATTAAATAATCTGATCAAATGTGACTCCTCCAGCTCTTATGTCTCAGAACACAGGTCTGAGGGCACAGTTGCACTATGTGTGAAGGCCCACAGTCAAGAAACTGTACCTAGTTGGGAGTGATCGTGCACACCTATAATCTCAGAACTCAGGAGGCTGAGGCAGGCCTCACAAACTCAAGCTCAGCCTGGGAAACTAGTGAGACCTTGTCTCAAAATTCATAAAAAAAAAATTTTGTTTTTTTGAGATGTGGTTTCACTATGCAGTTCAGGCTGGCCTTGAATTCACTTTGTAGCCCAGGCTGGCCTTGAACTTGCAACGATCTTCCTGCCTTAGCCTCTGAAGTACTGGGATTACAGGTATACACCACCACATCTGGCAAAAAATTTTTTTAAAGAACTGGGGATATAGCTCAATGTAAAAATACTAGTCCAATACCTGGCACTACCAAAAAAAAAAAAAAACTATACCAAACGCTTGGGTCCAACTTATATAACACTCTCTATTTCTTTTTATTTTTTATCAGTACTAGGGATTGAATCTGAAAAGTGCTAACCTACAACTCTATCTCTTTTTATTTTATTTTTATTTTTTATATTGGGATAGGGGCTTGCTGAGTTACAGGGTCGCAGGTGGCTAAAACTTGTGATCTTGATGTCTGTGTCCTGAGTAGCTGGAATTACAGGCATGTGCCACTGTTCCCAGCTAGACAACAACATCCTTTTTTTTTTAAATCTGTTTTTTTTTTAAATTTTATTTTAAAGACAAAAGAATGGAGACATATGAGCCAGAATAAGCCATAAACAATACTGAAAATACAAAATTATACAGAATATAGTAGGGAATTAGCACTGGATGTTGTATCACATAATGTTATCTTCACATTAGTTAACACAAAAACATTAAAGGAAATACCAAATTATAGAGAAGATAGTAGGGAATTTGCACAGGGTGCTGTATAATATAAAGTTATCTTCACTTCTGTTAATACAAAAACGATTGAGGAAATACAGAATTACAGAGAACATAGAAGGGAATTAGCTCTGGATGCTGTCCTACATGTTACCTTCACCTTTGTTACTCAGTTACACAGATGATGGCCCATTTGATCATTCAGTTTTTCTCCTCCCTCATCTCCGTTGCCCTACCACTCAATCAGTCATCTTCCCTGTGATAATAACTGTACTCCTGGGTTTATCTATACCCCTGGACTCTCGCCTTGGGAACAGATATAGCTGCCTCAGACTATACTATAACATACATGGGTGTATACAAACTGCCATGGTTGGAGGTGGAAAAGCACCTATGCTCACAGTGGACTGCCCAGCTCCACCCCGTCGCCGTGCTATGGGTGGGGGCGGGTCCAGTCCCTGAGGTGCCCTCAGAGGGGCCCTCAGGGGAGCAGCCGTGGGGCCCTCAGGGGAGCAGCCGCAGGGCCCACAGCGGAGTAGCCGTGGGGCCCACAGCAGAGCAGCTGCCGGGCACGTGCCCGTCGGGGCGCCCTCAGGGACCCGTTTGGCTCTGTCCCATTGCCTTGATGCCAGAGGCCCTCTCTTCTCCTCCCACCTCCTCCTGCTCTCCAGTATTACCATTCCCCACTCCTTGCAGCTGGGCACCAGACGAACTTACAATGCTTGGTATAAGGGCTTGAAATCTCCCTGGCCCATTCTCATTGTGTTAGTTCAGGGTATGAACTGAGTCTAAAGATTAGTTCTAGAATAGAATTGGAGGATTTTTCTCGGATCTGCTGTATGGAGTATGTTGTTGTTTTTCAGACTCCCAGTCTGCTGCTTTTCATCTAAACCATCGCTATGGGTTCATGCAAGGTTCATATGTGCTAGCTGTAAGGAGACCCTCTTGGTGCTCACATTAATAGTTTGGGGTAAATCCTGATGTCTGTGGGTTCATCCCATTGTTGCCAGGAACAGGAGGTGCTTGCCCAAGCCACCGAGACTCAAGGTGCTCCCCGAGAGAGTTCAGGGTGGGAGCTGAGTCCTGGCAACCTAGCTCATGCCTCCTGCCTGATGTTGGAGTGAGAAGGGCATGGAGCCACGAGATCCACCTCCATCTGCATCTTCCTCTAGTTGCGGCGCTGGAGCCCCTGTCTGCTCCTCGACCGGATCCCTGGGAGCCACCGTGGCTTGCCACCAAGGTTCCCCACTGCTCTCCACCGGTAGCCGCTCACCCAGCAGAGAGGCAGGGGGCACCACCTCGAGGCAGGTGCAGAGCCGGGCATGGTGGGCTGCGTACTAGTTGCATTGATTCTCTCCAGGTGCTGATTAGGAAGGTTGCCGCAGGGTGGGGACTGTGCCCCAGTGACTGTCTTAACTTCTCATCCTCACTGGGTTTGACAACTGCTCCTGATTGCCATTGCCTCTTTTCCTCGCTGTGCCCTCCTCTCTCTGGCCCTGGACCAGCTCTCAGAACTCTGCTCTCCCCCGGCCGAGTCGGGAGGCTTCCGTGAGCGTGGGCCTCCAAAGCTGAAGCTGCGAATGCCGGACCGAGGGCTTGGGCCAAGGGTGTGCTTGGAACAGCGATCTCCTCCCTCTCCGTCTCGTCTCCCTCCAGCTGCGCCATGGCAGATGTCTGATCCCCTCCTCCAGAGGAGGTTTTGCTTAGTCCTTCCGAGGGTTTCAGTTCCCATTTCAGATCCGTCCTGAATTCAGGATACCCACCTCTTTCCCTTCTGTCCTTCACATGTTGCTATATTCCTATATTCCTTTGTCTGGGTGGCATTCCTCCGGGAAGTTCTCTCTCTGCTGCCTACCCGGTTGCCATCTTGAAGTCCTCCAGACTGCTGCTTTTCATCTAATTTGTTGCTATGGGTTCATACAAGGTTCATATATGCAAGCAGTATGGAGACCCTCTTGTTGCTCGTATTAGTAGTTTGGGGTGAGTCCTGAAGCCCGTGGATTCGTCCCATTGCTGTCAGGAACAGGTGGTGATTGTGCAGGCCGCCAAGGCTCAAGGTGCTCACAGAGGGCGTTCAGGGTGGGAGCTGAAGCCCAGTAACTCAGTTCATGCTTCCTGCTTGATGTTGGAGTGAGAAGGGCGTGGGGCCGTGTGATCCACCTCCATCTGCAGCTCTCTCTTGCTGTTGTGCCCCAGTTCCCGTTTGTTCCTTGGCTGGATGCCTGGGAGTTGCTGTGGCTCTGGGGTCGCTGCCGATGCACCCCACCGCTGACAACAACATCCTAAACTAGTTTGGCAAATGTTTTCTCTATAGGGCCAGATAGCAAATAATTTTAGTCTTTCTAGGTCATACCTGTGATCTGTAGTGTGTATTCTTCTTACTTTTGTTTTTTATAAACCTTTAAAAATATAAATGCCATTCTTATCTCAGGAGCTCTATAAAAGTAACCATAGGCCAGACTTGGCCCTCAGGATGTTCTATGCTTACTGCCTTCCTGGACTATGAACTGATGTAAAATAGGAAGACATATTTTGGTCTTATATGGGAGGAAATAACTGTCCTTTTTAGATGGTAGGAACATTCATTATTGTGGCCACAAGGTGGATGATGCTAGCTATCTTCCAAGATAACTCCAAATAATGTTATCTTTTCATAACGTGTGTGCCACTTCAGTCTTTAAGCGTTGGCCTTGTGTGTCCTCCCCTTGAATCTGAGCCGAGCTTATACCTGCTTTAACCAGCAGAATGCAAAGGAACTGAAATTTTGGGAGTTCTGAGTGCAGACTTTCTTAGTTACTTTTCTCATTGATGAGACAAAATATCTAACACCCCAAGTTAAAGGAAGAAAGATTTATTTAGCTCACAGTTTATAGAGGTTTTAGTCCATACTTGGCTCCAAGACAGGATGGCATCACAGAGGAGAAACAGTTCATGACGTGAAGAAGGTAGCAAAGCAACAAGGGACAATTACAGCTCTTTTTATCCCTTATGTCTTATCTAGGCTTCTTAGGGCAGGTAACAGTCACACCTTAATCCTACTGCTCTTGAGCCTAACATTGTTCCATGAATCAGTCCCTCTAGATTCAGCATCACACCTTCTAGATCCAGCCACCTGTGAAAAAGCCTGACCTGTGACTGTGCAGCTTTGGGGGAGCAGCTAAACACAGACCATAACAGTCATTCAAAAGTCCTAGCACCTTCTATTTCCTCCCTCTTGGACCCACCCTCCATGGAACAGAAAGCCCAGGCAGTCACTTGGAGAAGGCTATACGAAGGAAATTCAAACCCTGTCTTCCATCCCTTAGAGCATCATCTAAGTTCCCCACTGACAGACAGCACCAACAACCAGCCTGTGAGTCAGCCATCTTGGAAGCAGGCCCTCCATATTTAACCACTCTAACCCATACAACATGGGGCAGAGACACGCTGTCTACTCAGCATCCTGCCCAGATCTCCTGTATCTTTGTGAGCAAATAAATGGTTGTTGTTAAAACACTAGGCTTTGGGGGTGGCCACTTCTATAGCAAAATAGAATTAAAACACTGAATTGAGAAGAATGCAGGCAAAACTCAGAAAACCGGAAAGCACTGGCCATTTTCAAGGATTAGCGAGCATAGTAATCCCTGGCATAAGAGATCAATAAAACAATAACTCATAAATTCTACTCAGAAATATACTTTTTCTCTAAAAGACATTACAGTGGGATTGAAAAATATATATTGTCCTTTCAGAACCATCAGAAAAGTTGTTGAAAGTGTGACAGAGTAAGAAACACAAAGCCAGAATGAGGCATGGCTCTTGGACAGCTGGCAAGTCACATTCGGGATTAGGTGACTTTTCCTGTCATTAAACCTTATAGCATCTGTGGTTTGAATTTGGGGCTCAGGAAAATGACATGTTAGCAAGTATCTCTGGTCTTTGGAGAACCACAAACAGTCAAATATCAAATGGTAAATTATAAATTTTGAATATCTGGTATAATCTAACTTGCCTAGAATGTGAACCTCTAAGCGAGCTTAGGAGCTAGTGCTAAAGATTTAGTTCATTTAGTCATTTTTAAGAACTGCCCTTCAGAAAGAAACCTTGAGTAGCTCATCAGATAGATTTGGATGAGACAAGGCAGGAAGAGAGAAGCAGAGATGCCGAGCGGCCATGGGTGAGCAATGAAGAAAAGATGAGAAAGAAAGCCATTCTGATGGGAGAAGCTACGCAGTTTCACCAGCGACTAATGCAAGGGCTAATGGAGAATAAGGCACCTCACCTGACATTCAAAAGCATCCTGTGAAGTGACAGGTGTTTCTCAGCAGCGCCAGTGGCTGGAGGGTTCAGCCTGAGGAATCATGGGTGGAGGCCCCTTTCCTTCCAGCGCAGAAAACACAGAGGAAGCCTGGACGTGGAGAGAACTTACTGTGGTCAGAAGCACAGTTATCAAGACACTCAGTTGGTTGTTCCCCAAGGCAGGCTGGACTGCTGCCTCTGCCCGCAAGGGGTCACCTACCCTGAGCATTTCCTCCCTGCTGTCACTCACCCCTTGTTCAGATCTTTGGGGTCCCAAAGTTGTTCCCTTCTCTCTGGGAAAAAAAAAACCCTTCCATAAGGTGATTGTCCCATCTCCCCAAAGGGTTTTCATTTTTTTCTGCTTAGTCTGTGCATTTCTCTTTCTCTCCCTCTGCACCCCCATTTTTTGTCTTTTAACAGGCATCACATGTCCCCACCCTCCAAGACCCTTCAGAAAATGCTGTGCACTTTGGAGACAGGAGAACTCATTCAAAATTCTTAAAGCATTTGAGAATAGCTTGTTATAAAAAAAAAAGTGGGGAAGAAGACAAGACAAGATGGTTTCCCTCATGTCCCTTCCCACAGAGTAAGAGACCTAGCTCTTTGCATTTGTGTAGTAACTACTTGTGGTGAGAGCATGTAGCACCAGGCTCCTGTGCAGACTACTGACAATGCAAGACTCCTGTCACAGGGTGAGACCTCTGCAGAAGCTCAGCTCCCAATATTTTGCAGTGTCTTACATTTTAGCAGCATTTTATATTTTCTGTAATGCACTAAGTCTTAGATGTTTTCTAGATCTTATTGGTTATTAAAATCTCAGATTTTTCCCCCCTTAATTCTCACAAAGACCTAATTGACCAAAAAAAAGAGAGAGAGGGAAAAAGGCAGCATTTTTGTGCAAATAGCTTTGAGAAGCCTCTGTCTCCGTGACTCACCTCTAATAGCGTTTTAGTTCTTGCTACTTGTTTTCCACATTGAGTCAAACTTGATCTGGCTGGCATGGGGGTGGGGGAGACATGCGTCAGCCCCTCAGCATGGTCCCTTCTGTCTTTGGTTATCAGGACGATGCTCTCAGCATTGTAGAATGGTCCCTGTATGTTTTGGAGAAATAATATCACTGAAACTCACACCATGTATTATTATTCACAAGCACCCTAGGTGTGATAATTGAAGCAAATATCTTTTATACAAACACACACACACATGCACACACACACACACACGTAAATGCCAACTCCAGAAACAGGGAAGAAAAGAAGGAAGGAGGGACAGGGGAGGGAGCTAACGAGGAAACGAAGCAAAGAGGTCTGGGAATGGTGGCGAATGCTTGTAATCCTAGCACTGGGGTAGGCTGAGAGAGGAGGACTGCACACTTGAGCCCAACATGGGTAACTTAGACCTTGTCTCAAAAAAAAAACCCCTAAAATCACAAATGACCTTAAACAATAAGAGGTCAGAGAATAGAAACTTGGGCAATGTCTACGGATAGACATAGGAGGAAGAAGAGAGACCAAGCAGTCAGATGTAAGAGGAAAAGCAGGACACCAGTGAAGACCAGGGCAGCCCCCAGCAATCCTCTGGGAGGACTGTCACACTTTCTTGTTTGAGGACGACAAGTTATACACACACATTTCTATCCACTCTCCCCAGACCTCCAGTACCACAGCAGAGAAAAGACCCTGTGTCATCACTGTTCTAAGACATAAACTCACAGTGATAGCAACGAAAGGGGAGAAAACTGGATAGAAGCCTCAGGCTGTAGAATCCCCGAAGACCCGGGCTCTGGCAGGAAGTGGCAACTCGGTGACAGCCCAGAGGGCTCAGGGTGGTTTCTGTGTGATTCCTCTTTTTTCCTCATATTTTATTATACATTTTATGTTTTAAAAATTTCCTCCTTATTTTAGAAACATCCAGCAGAAAAAGAAAAATAGGCATAGCTCCCTTTTTAGTAAAAGTCCCCCTTCCCCCGGGCTGTAGGTGTAACTCAGGTAGAATATTTGCCTAGTATGTGCAAGGCTCCACCTCTGAAAATACTTTTTCTCATATAAAAAAGTTTGTATTAAATCAGCATAAATATCAAAGTATAAAATACATATTAAAAGGGAAAAACATGATGAGCTAGGGTAAACGTTTTCATGATATATAAATTTAGGCTTTGGGTTATCACAACTGTTATATTTTCTGTTCTTTTTTTTTTTTTTTTTTTGGTGCAGGTATCAAACTCAGGACCTTGTGTTTGCCAGGCAGGTTTGCTGCGCTGAGCTATATCCCCAGCCCCATAAGCATTACTGTTACTTTCACCTTACATGAACCACTTGAAAATGTGCCTTTTGGGGCTGGGGATATAGCTCAGTGGAATAAGTGCCTGCCTAGTCAAGCACAGGGTCCTGAGTTCTAATCCCCGGTACTACCAAAAAAAATAAAAAATAAAAAAAAGAGATAAAATGTGCCTTTCTTTTTTTTTTTTTCTGTCTTTTCATGATCTCATACCATCTCCTTCAGCTGCAGCAACCCAGGCCCCATGTCCTCACATGAATATGGAGCATGGACTGGGAAAAGGAGGCAGAGTCTCCATTAGCGAGGGGGAAGTCTTTCCCAGGAGTCTCTAGCAGAATGCCTCATCTTTCCTGGGCCAAGGCGAGAGCTGGTGGGAACCCACATTGCCCAGCAGGCTGGGTTCCTGGTGTTCTTACCCTGTTCAGTGCCAAAGCAGGTTCCCGGTATTTTCAGCCTCTGTGATGGGAGGCAGCTTCTATCTGCAGGGAAGTGCAATAATAGTAGCAGGGTTGCTCTCTGTGTTGAAGGGTTTGAGCCAACAAGTGGTGGAACAAGATTTACATTTAGTTATTTTGGTTTTCTTGAGAGAGGATCTTGCTATATAGCCCAGGCTGACCTCGAACTCATGGTGATCATTTAGTTCTTAGTTCCTCCAAGTCTTCTTGCTCATTACTTTCTATTAGCATCTGCCCATTCTCCTTTTGGTATTGGATATTGAACTCAGGCTCTTTGCACTGAGCTACATCCCGGCCCTTTTTTATTATGACATAGGGTCTTCCTACCTTAGTTGCCCAGACAGCTAGAATTTGCAGGTCTCCTGCCTCAGCCTCCTAGAGTACTAGAATTTCAGGCATGTGCTACCATACCTGGCTTCCACCATTTTCTTCTTCTACTCTCAATTACTCTTTTTTTTTTTAATCATGGTGCTAAGGATTGAACTCAGGGCCTCATGAATGCTGGACAAGCGCCCTATCTCTGAGCTATCCTCTTGGTCTTAGTCCTTACCTACCACTTTTATGCCTAGTTTTCTCACATTTTTTTCTTCAAGCATAGTAAGTTCATTTTCTACATCACTAAGCATTTGTGACTCTTTTGATTCGATTCTGATATGATTACCTAAGACAACTATATCCGTAGCATTTGACATGAGTATGTCAGAAAGCTTTCGTTGATGCAAAAAGTACGCTACAAGTAATATTGTGAGCTTCAAGAATACTCGGATATTCCTTGTATTGTCTCTGTGCGTTAACCAAAAATTGCCTGATTTCCATTATTAACACAAGAAAATGATGTATCCATGTAACTTGGGTATCTGGCATGCTGTCAATAAATATTTGTAGAACAAAAAATTTTTAAACAAATACTAGCCTCCAACCCATGCCTTTGTTTCAACACCTTTTTTTAGAAAACAAAAATGAGAGCAAGCTTATGAATTTTTCTGGAATGTTCATTGACTTTTAAAGACCAAACAGTGAATATAGCCTTGTCTGACTCTCCCATTATGCCTACTTAGACCATATTTAAAACATGTGAAAGCTATTAGAGTTAGGCTCGGCTAGAGTTAAAGATGATTCTTTTTTTAACCATGATGCAAATTCACTGAATTGTCTTTCAAGTTTGATGCCACATCAGTGAAGCATTCTAGAAAATGTTTTTCGCAAACTATTATTTTCTGAAGCTGTCTGGAACTTATTTCATGAATGCTGATTTTGATTTCTGGCTGACCAGAGATAATCAAGCTTGCTGTCACAGATTCTGGGCTATAACCTGGTGTGATTCTCTCTTTTTCTTTTTTTTTGAGACAGAGTCTCGCTATGCAGTTCAGGCTGGCCTTGAGCTCACTTTGTACCCCAGGCTGTTCTTGAACTCACAACAATCCTGCCTCAGTCTACTGAGTGCTAGGATTACAGGTGTGTGCCACCACATCCGTCTCCTGTGTGATCCTGTACATCTCAAATGTCAGTCTGAACTGAATAGCAGCCAGTTAACAAATACTGAGAAGTGCGTATGTGGAGGTTATGGAAGAAAGTGTATGCGTCCACTTTTGTAACATACACAACAGGAAAGCCAGCATGACAACATAATAACAAACATTCTGGCTGGGCTTGGTGGCTCAGGCATGTAATCCCAGCACCCTGGGAGGCTGAGGCAAGAGCAATTCAGCCACCTGGTGAGACCCTGTCTCAAAAAAGTGAGTTGGGAAAGCTGCTCAGTGTTAAAGCCTAGGGTTCAATTCACAGTACCACAAAACAAAACAAAAACAAAAACAAACTAAGACCCATTCAATAGTTTCAGTGAAAATTAAATGTTTTAGAAATGACTCACCGGAGGACCTTATCCTAGCTATTATCGGATGAATGAGTTCTCAAGTTCTACACACAATATGAACTACAGTTTGAGATTAGAGTTATGCCTTAATATTTGTTTTGTGACTCTTTTGAGTGAACCCAGTGGGATGAAACTGTAGACAGTCTAGAGATACAGTATCCACATTGAGTTCAAGCTCTGCCAACTTTGGAAAAGTAGTTTACTTTGCTTAGATATTATTGTCATCAGGGTTTACAAGGAAAACAATCTAATGCAGGACACATAATTTATAGGATTATGTTATAGTAGTCACCCAAACAGACAAGTACAAAGGAGTGTAGGAAATCTGTCCACACACTAAAGATCCAAAGAATCCAGCTGAGGCTCTAGATCCCACAGCAATGTCCTGCCTGAGTCCAGCTGAAGTCCTACATGGATCTGTGCTGGGAAGGCCCAAAGGTTGGTGGTGGAAGCTGGAAAGTCTGTGCCAGTGGGGTGAAGATACTGTGCCAGGCTGAGGGATCTGCACTGGAGCCAGGAACTGACACTCAAAGAACCAGAGCTCCCCTGAAAAGTACCACAGCCATCTTCAACAACAGTGAAGTCCTGAGCTCCTCCAACCACAGGAATAGCCAAGTTCCTATCAGGAAAACCAGTGTGACAAGCTTCTCTAGGAGACTGACTAGTGCACCATCTTCCTCTCTGGAGCCAGAAAGCAATGCTCAAAGGAAGGACCAGCGCTCCCCCAAAGTGAACCACAGCCATTCTCCATGAGAACAAGGTCCCCAGCTCCTCCTCTGGGGAGAACAGCTGAGTTCATATCAGGAAAGCCAGCACGACAAGCTCCTCCAGGAGAAACAACAGCCCCAAGAGCACCAACAGCTCCGGAGCCAACAGCTCCATGAGAACCAACAGCCCCCAATTCTTCCTCCCCGGTTCTCCTTTTTATGTTGTTGGCAACAATCCCCAGGTGGCCTTCCACATTCAGCACTGTGCTGATTCAGGTCAGCTGGGTGTTATAAGTTGACTACCAATTGTCAATCCACCACAAATATTTATTTGTAAAACTGGGCTAGTGGTCCTGGCTTATCTCCTGCTAAGAGCTACTGTCAAGATCACATGGAAGAGAATTAGCACCATTGTTTTTAGAGATAAAGTGACATTATTTTGCTAGGGCTGGCCTTGACATCCTAGGCTCAAGTGATTTTCTTGCTTCAGCCTCCAAAGTAGCTGAGCCTATAGGCATGTACCACTACATCTGGATTACACATATCTATTTTAACAGAAGTACAAACTTAAATTAACTCATAAGTTACATGTTCATAAGCTCCTTGATTGGTGCATTTGTACATGACCAATCACATGAAATAAATTTGCTAAGAGCCAGGTCTCTGTAGTATATTGTGCAATGCTGAAATAAAACATGCTTCTCTGGAGATTTGCTCAGCTAAGGGCATGGTGCGCCTCCCATCTTTCCAATGAAATACAGACTACCTATTAAAAAGTGTATCCTTTATTTGAAAAGGTCAAGTAGGACCATTCTCCAAAAGAATTTAAAAGTTCTAGGTGGTTAAATTTAGGTACTGACACTCCTTTTGAGAATATCCTCTGACTTTGGGCTAATAGCACTATATTTTGCATTGGATATTAGACGGCATGTAACTCCATTTGATTACTATATAGCTAGCTGCTTGTGAGGAGGTAGCAATAATCACATTGAGCTTAGGAGGCCTGCCTCGTCTGATTGATCTGTTTCTGTGACATTTTTTGCTCATAAATAAAAATTTTATTTCCTGATATATTTTCACTGAAGACTTTTGCAGGAAATACCAATATTTTACAACCATTCTTGCCTTTTCTTCCTCCTTTAAGGGCTTTTCTTTCATTCCTTTGCCATGGAGAAGAAATTATTGGAGTGTGCTGTCCTATTTCTGCATCTGATTATTAATCACACACTTACCTGGGTTTCCTCTGTTTATGATTTGCTTCTTTTTACATTTTACTTTGAAATAGTTTCAAACTTACAGAAGAACTGCAAGAACAGTACAGGGAACTCCCATTTACTCCTCGGCCGGAGACACCCTGAAATTTTGCCAGCTCTTTCAATAACATTTTTGAAAGCAAAAGGATCCACCCCAGGGCCACACATCATACTTAGCTGTTCCATCTCTTCAGTTTCCTTCAGGCCTGCAGAGTTCTTTCGTCACTTTTATGCTACACCTTAGTCAGGCTTCTCTGATGTTTCTTTCCCCAGGATTAGATCGAGGCTACGTACCTTTGGGAGGGTTATCCCGGAAGTGGAACTCAGATTCTATTACTGCATTGCCCATAGGTAACAACTGGGTCAGTTTTTCCCAAAATGAAGCTAATAGTGCCTGATGGCAAAACAACTTTTTTACTTTCGAAATTAATAACTCCTTTGTAGGAGGGCTTTGAGGCTGGGTAAATATATTGTTCCCTGTGATGAATGGCAATTGAAAAATTCCATTACTCCTTTTATATTTATTAGTTGGCATCGTACTCTAAGGAAGAGTTTTCTGTCTGTCTTTCTAATCAATGTAGACATATGAACTCCTGTTTTATTCAATAGGATATAACCTGTATTATCATTATTTAATATTCAAATTATTCCAGATTTGGGTAGTTGAATCCCCACATGAGCTCTTTCCATGTCTTTTGGATATGTTCTATCCATTTATGAGCCCTTCCTTATTTTTGGTATAAGAT
Organism: Dinomys branickii; assembly: GCA_004027595.1. Taxonomy (NCBI): domain Eukaryota; kingdom Metazoa; phylum Chordata; class Mammalia; order Rodentia; family Dinomyidae; genus Dinomys; species Dinomys branickii. Next base: position 151,784 of record PVLD010001679.1, read on the forward strand.
GTTGCACACTAATCCTGAGTTTTTCATGACTCAGAACTTCCTTCCTTCTTTCCTTCCTTCCTTCCTTCCTTCCTTCCTTCCTTCCTTCCTACCTTCCTTCCTTCCTGAATATCAAAAGTTTGTGGGGAATAGGAATAGCTCCTGAAAGATAGGAGGGGTCTCAAGTAGGTTGCCTTCGAGGCTCTTTGTCAGAGGTAATTTGTACAGCAAAGTCACAATATGGGCACAATGTGGGTCAAACTGTAATCAGCCTATAGGATTACAAGTATAACCACTTAGCTAATATTGATCCAGTCTGGAAGCAGGTCACACAGCAAGGGTACATGGCTGACATCATTAATCTTGGCTTATCTATGACTTCTAAAACAAAAACATTTTGGGGAGGGATAGATCCAGGCATTCTGGTCATCCACTTGGGTGTCTAATACATATCTGCATTTAATGGACTGGGTGGTACTAGTTATAGTATAATCTAAAATTTCCTTTTATCTCTTAGGAAAGTATCTGTATGTGGCCATTCTGACTTTAATCTTGAAGGCTTGCCTTCTTCAGACACACCTCAGCCATAGTTCTGATGTAGTCTCATCTTTTGTACTGATTTCCTTCAGGACCTGTCCCTGTCTGACTCTCTATTAATTTCTATCTAACTTATCTGTCTAAAATACTCCCCCCCTCTGAAAACCTATCCCTAACAGCAGTTAGGGAAGAATGAGTGAAATTTCAATCCAACTTTGTTAAACACAGAAGGATCAGTGTAGGGGAGACCACAGTAAGAGGCCTTCTCCAGAGAACTAAGCTAATGGGCCTTGGGTAAAAGTCATGTTGCTGTTTAGCAGATATGAACTCCCTTTACATGGTCCCTCTAGTGGATCCCTGTAAAAGGAGTCTGGAACATTTGTCCTGAGTTCCATCTGCATATCACTTGGAGTTTGTCAGCCTCTAGTGAGAATAAACAAATTTCTCCAAGAGATTAAAGCATGGACAATCAAAGCATAAACGCTAGAATGAAAAGCAGCCTGGGGCAAGAGCCACATCCAGACACTGCTTTTAAGGGGCTAGAGTGGGAATTGTAACCAGTGGGCCCCATAGACCTCCTACTGATGGAGGTTATCTATAGGTGTGATATGTCTTTTTGAAGATTTTGTCTTCACAGTAGCTGAATTATTTATCTAATTACAACAAATTTCATTTATTAGTGTCCAAGTCCCTTTAGTCTTACATGTAAGAAGATAGAGAGTTTGAAGGACAATTTTAGCTAAGGAATTTAAAGACTCTCCTAGTTTTACAGCTGTTACTGTGGCTTTCTAGCCTCACTGCATTGTAATAGCAGTTAAATACAGATGTAACTGGAAATTGCCAGCAGAGGTCAGGGATTGGAGCTCCCTTTCTATATCTGGCCTTTATTACTACGGTATTCCTCACTCTATGTATCAAGATAAGTTAGGTTTTCTCTAGTTTTGGAACCATGTGTAGAGCCTCTCAGCTCCTGTGTGAGTGTCAGCTGCTATGATGGCTCATGGTCTTGTTGGACCATGTAGCTTTCTGTGAAAGCATGGTAGGCTTTTTCTCTCTAGTGATCCTCCTTTTTTGGCACACAACTTTTTTATAATGGTTGACTGTTTCCTGGGAGTCTACAATCTCCATGCTTAGGAGGTTGGGTGACTCACTGGAGTTGTAGGATCTTGTGGAAAGGTCCTCTCATGTCCTGGGTCCTTGTTGACCTTGGAGAGCCAGGGTCAAATTATTGACTGTCCTCTTAGAACAACTATCTTGCTAGCTTACTGGTCTCCAGACCTCAATTGTTGAACATCCAGAAGAGGAGATCAGTCACATCAGTATTATAGTGAGAATAGTAGGTTTAATTTTATGATCTCATGTAGATATTGAGCATCTTAAAATATATAGTAAGACCAGTGAATTATTATTTCTTTACCAATCATGGTTATCTTAGAAGTTGAATCCATGCAGAATGTTAACAGATAACAATTATAGTTTTATAGAGAAAACTTGAGATCAAGGACAATATACCATCTTAGTATAACAATTATGATGAGATGGGTGTGGTGGCACATATCTGTAATCCCAGAACTTGGGAGGCTGAGGCAGTAGGATCATTTGAGTTCAAGACCAGTTTGGGCTACAAAGTGAACTCAAGGCCAACCTGAACTGCATATAGCAAGACCCTGCTTCAAGAAATGAGTTTACTTTACTTTTTTTTTTTTTTTTTTGCGGTACTGGGGATCAAACTCAGGACCCTGCGCTTGCTAGGCAAGCGCTTATTCCACTGAGCTATATCCCCAGCCCATAAATTTTTTTTTTTTTGGCGGTACTGGGGATCAAACTCAGGACCCTGCGCTTGCTAGGCAAGTGCTTATTCCACTGAGCTATATCCCCAGCCCTCCTGCTTCAAGAAAAGAAAAAAAACCAATTATGATGACATTATTAATCTGAAACACATATAAATATCCATTTTAGTATGGAATAACTTTTTAGTCAGTTACCTTTAACTAATTGCAAAGTATTAAATGACATAAGGAGACTTTTACCTGATTTGTTACCTTTTAACCATCCTCTGCTTTCACCAGGGTGGCATCTCTGCTCTGTTTTCTGTCATGTCCATGACAAGAATCCTTGTTCCTAGAACGTGGCTATTCCAACAACAGCTCAGGAAAGTGGGAAAAGAAATTGTATGCCTCAGTTGAGCTTTACTCAAAAATCTACCCCAAGGGCTGGGGATATAGCTCAGTGGAATAAGCGCCTGCCTAGCAAGTGCAGGGTCCTGAGTTTGATCCCCAGTACTGCAAAAAAAAAAAAAAAAAAAAAATCTACCCCAAAAGTCCTTATATCTAGAAACTTGTAACACACAAGGAACTCAGAGGGTCTTAGAAGTCTGGAGATTTTACCTAACTACAGATCTCATATCAAGGAAACCAGAGGCCATGTGTATGCTCCTCACACCCCACAGTTCCTCTGTCCTCCAGCTCCCCACTTTTCCCTGGTAACTAGCAGAAAAAAGTTAACGAATTTGAGTTTTCTGGTAGGTGAAATCCTGAGTGGAGGAGAGAGGGGGAAAAACCAAACCACTGGGTTCCTTTGGGTCTGAATTCATAGACTTCACTAAGTCCCATGGTTTCAGAGAAAACTATGCTTCAGAGGCCCAAGGGATTGGGGAAAATGGGAGCAAAGAAAGAAAATGACTAAGTGAATACAAAGCTGGTTGGCTGGAATTACCAAACCAAAGTCAAGATTCCTGCATCTCCACGTTGCTTTTAGGTCCCTTCATGTCCACCAAGATAAGTGTGCTAGGTCTGAGTGTTCCCAAGGCTGAAGTAAGGAACTTAATCCCCCCTTTTAAAATAAGTTTACAGGTTCACTGGCTCCTACTATGGGAAATGAATTTTCATGATCTATCAGTAAAAGAGACATGAGAAGGATTTATTAGAGGTACTTTTGGACACACTCAAGTGCAACTTGTAGGTGCGCACAGGAACGAGGCACCTGGGACTGGCCAATTCTCCAAATATCAGAGAGAAGAGTATTTAGATACCAAGGATCTGAGCTTTAGGTGTTCACTGTTACAGGACTTCCTAATGCACAAAGCTAGGGGATATATAAATGCAGACACACACACACACACACCCCTAGGAAGAGAATGTATGAAAAAGAATATATGTATGACATTTATAGCACTTGCCTGGTTTTACATAGTTTTACTAGATAACAGAAAAGACTCTCCCAAAGTATCTGTATAAAATAACAAAATTATTATAATTGGATCTCACCATTTCACAGCTTTATATGATATAAAACAGTAGTATATAGAACAGCAGGGGCTGGGGATATAGCTCAGTGGAATAAGCACCTGCCTAGCAAGCGCAGGGTCCTGAGTTCGATCCCCAGTACCACCAAAAAAAGAAAAAAAAAATAGAACAGCAGGGTGTGATGGCATGGGCCTATAATCCCAGCCTCTTGGGAAGGTGAGGCAGGAGGATCACCAATCTGAGTTCAATCTGTGGCATTTAGTGAGACACTGTTTTTTTGGCGGTACTGGGGATCGAACTCAGGACCCTGCGCTTGCTAGGCAAGCGCTTATTCCACTGAGCTATATCCCCAGCCCCCTGAGACACTATTTTAAAAACAAAATTTTTAAAAGACTTAGAATGTAGCTCATTGGTAGAATCCTTGCCTATGCATAAGGCCTTTGGTTCAATCACCAGTATCACACACACAAAAAAAAACAGTATACAGAGATGGCTCAGGACTATAATTTCTGCTATTTGGGAGGCAGGAATCTCCCATAAGCGTAGAATCAAAGCAACATAACAAGACTCCTCTTCCTGTCCTCAAAAAACTACATATATAGATAACATGTCCATTTGGGATCAAGCACTGTGTCATGCTGGTGGGATTTGGCAGTGTGTGTGTGTCCATCCTCTGTACCCTATGGTTTACATCATCTTGGAGGGATAGAAGGGAATCTCATCCACCTTAGAGATCTAGAAGCAGTGTAGGTAATGTCAGAATACTTCTTAGCATCAGCAGAATTACCTGCCTTTGATGAGTCTGTGTCCGTTGTGTGCCGATACGCTCATCTTTTTGTGATTAAATCAAATTAAAACTACAATGAGATGACACTACATGCCTGACAGATGGCTAAAATTTTAAATACCGGCATTACCTAGCACAGATAATTATGTGAAGTGACAGGACTCTTAAACATTGGAAAAATTGCTTGGTAAACAATTTGACAACTTCTCAAATATATATCATGACTCAGTAATTATATTTCTGGGTATTTACCCAAATGAAATAAGAACTTGCACCCAGACGCAAATCTGTATGTGAGGGCTTATAATGGCCTTATGTGTAATCCTCAGGGACTGGAAATGACTTAAGCGTGTTTCAGCTGGTGAATAAATAATCATACTATGAGCCCAGAAGAGATACAGGTCTCATGTTCCTACTGCTCTGGCTAGAAGTAGTCTCATAGCTCCAACCCAGCTACACAGGAGACTGAGAAATGTGAGAGCACAGAGATATTTTATCAGGAACCATCTTTTCTACTTAGCTAACAAATAGTTTGCAAGAGACAGGAATGGTCAGGGGATACTTCATAAAAGAGTGAGCATTTTTGTGTGTTAGAAGATGCTTCTGGTTTGGTCACTGGAGGGAAGAGAGAAGGCAGTAGAATGTCTTGGTGTCTTTAATGGACATTAGTGAGTACAAAATAAAGATTGAAAATGTATGTAAATGTGAGGCTGGAGAGCTGAACTGGCCTAAGACTGCAAAATGTCTTGAATGGTTAGCCAAGGGTATTATACATAAGAATTAATATGTAAGTGTCACTAGAAGCATTTCAGGCAGAGACTAACGAACAAAGCGAAATTTTCAGGAAGAGTAATCTGACAGCAACATGCACCTTGGCTTATATTATTCCATGCACAATCTAATTGCAAGCATTCTTTTGACCTTAAAACATCCTTTGGAGGACTTCCACTTCTGAGAAAATGGAAGGCTAGGTACCCTGAAAAAAAACCCCATTACAAAACACCTCAGATACAAGGGTAGAGAATCCAAGTGGCTCTCAAGGCCCGTTTCCTTTGCCTTAGCAGGTCAATGTTAGCTCAGCAGAAGAATAACTTTGTAAGTGGCTGTAATCCAGAGACTCTTCTTTAGAACAAGTTGGTTTCATTAACCAGGAAGCTCTTAATGTCATAATCTAATTGCATGATAAATTAGCTATTCTTTGTCTGAGCAAACTTATCTACCAGATAGACTTGTCTACAAACTTACCTACCAGAGGATGAGAGACTCGTGTAGCCTGCTGATTTGCTGTCTATAAGTTCCCCAGTAAAGTTTCACATTACTTTTATACCAAATGCTGCTAATGGTGTTTATATCTGCATTTTTTACATGGCAGAATGCATATATTTTTAAATGTATGTCCAAGCTGGTAATAAAGTAAGGGAAATCCTCAGAGGTGAAAAGTTGAATGCCATTAAACTGAGAGACATTTGTAACCAACAAAGCATTAGTACCCAAACATGTGAATAACTCTTAAAGATTAGTAAGCAGAAGACATAATCTGATATGAGAAATTAAGAAAAGACAAGAATAGGAAATGCATAGAAGAAAAAAATGCAACATATGAAAATCTCATTACTAAGTTAAGGAAATAGAAAATAAAAATCACATCATTTTATGTTTTATATTGATGGAGAATTTAAATAAAATCTGGAAATTCCTGTATAAACTCTGCCTCAAGGTAACCAAATAATTGATGTGGGAAAAAAGTCTCTTTAGAAAAATTTTCTAATATATGAAAGAAGAACAGTAGATTCTCATGTTTTTGCAATCGCCAATGAAATAATGAACTAAGCAGTGATTTTCAGTAAGTGCTGCCTTCATGTACAAAATAGAAACAACTATATATTGTGTACTTCCTGATGGAAGAATATACCCACCACCTAGGAAATGTTTTTGTTGGAAATTTAATTCTGAGTGTGATTAAGCCTCTGGATCTAACATGCATTACTAAAAATACAGGGAACAGAGGAAAATGTTAAACAGCACCATGAGGCTGCATTTAACAAAACCCAGACCATGGAAAACTATAAAACAAACTACTGTTCATCAAATTGCAGGGCTGTAAAGAAGATAGTTTTTCTCATCCATATTTAAAATTTTATGATAGAATGAAACAAAGTTTTATAAGCAACTAATAATAACAATAGTTAATACACTGTGTGTCATTATCTTCAAGTAGATACTCAGACAAAAAGATTCTTATCAAGAAGAAACATTTAAAAAACACATTTAGGGTCTGGGATATAGCTCAGCAGCACAAGTGCCTGCCTGGCAAGTGCAAGGTCCTAAGTTCAATTCCTGGTACCCCCCCAAAAATCATTTAACTCAGGAGGCTGAGGCAGGAGGATCGTTGTGAGTTTTAGGCCAGCCTGGGCTACAAAGTGAGCTCAAGTTCAGCCTGAACTACATAGCAAGACCCTATCTCAAAAAGACAGAAAAAAAAAAAAAAAAAAAGAAGAAGAAACATTTAAGACAAATAGTTTTTACATGGACTGATGGACTGATTTGAGTAGACAATAAAAGAAACAAATAAATGAAACAAAACCAAAAATATGTGACAACTGAAGAAATTTGAACATGGAATGCATGGATATTTCATGATATTAAAAATTATTATTTAATTAAGTATGATACAGAGATTAAGAGAAATAAGTGTTAGTTGATGGGAGAAGGAATAAATAAATTGTAATATATTCACACAATGGTATTCTATTTAGCTATGAGTGAAGTATGGCTACATTTTTAAAATGTGGATGAATCCCCCCAAATTAATGAGCCAAATCTTTGCAGGAGAACGCTACAGAAATAGCTTAAAGATGTAAAATATGCAAAATAGGATGATGTATGTTAGAGAGAAACACAGGTAGTTAAGCTCTAAGTAAAGAAGAGGGAGCTCATGGTGAGCATCATGATGACCCAGCGATGCTACTGAGGGGGGGCCTAGAGTCTTCAAAAGTCCCAATAATATTCGACATTGTAAGCTGAGTGCTGGGTACACGGCTGCTTATTTTCCTACCATTTTATAGCCTATATGCACATTATAAACAAATTATATGTATAAGAAATATTCTATAATAAAATAAATTTTAAAAGTCACGTTGGACCCCCTCCCTTGGGTATGACTGGAGCCGCAGGCGCTCAGGCTGAGACACTGCAGACGCTGAGATAGGAGGGGTGACAGCTGGAAGAACAGCTCTTCAAGTCCGCACTAAAAAGTGGCCTCCAGTAAAACCACCACGCTGCAAAAAATGAGAAAGAAACGAAATGGAAAAAGTACAGAAGCAGAGGAGGGAGAGCCTGAAGAAATTGTGGTAGAAAAAGTACTGGACCGGTGAGTAGTGAATGGGAAGGTAAGGTATTTCCTGAAGTGGAAGGGATTTACAGACCCTGACAGTACATGGAAAGCTGAAGAAATTTTTTTTTTGTAGGTTTATTTTTATTCAAAAAGTTACTGTCTCAAGACATAAATACAAATCAGAAAACAGTACAATTAGGACAATAGAATGTGGAGGACAACAGGTTAGAGTAATATATAAAACATTTTTAGCTGGTTGAAAACAAAGCTGTAAGAACTGCTTTCACAAAGCTGAAGAAAATTTAGATTGACTGGCATTAATTGAAGCATTTTTAATTCTTAAGAAGCTGGTAAAGAAAAGGATGGTACCAAAAGGAAACCTTTATCGGCCAGTAACATCTGATGAGTACAAATCAGAGAAGAAAAGAGGTGCTGCTAAGTAAGACAGACCACATGAAGTGGGGCCCTCTTGCAGATGCGGGGGAGGACCCGGGCGCGGGGGAAGAGAAAGGGAACGAGGCTGTCACGTGTGCATGAACCAGCTCCCCACTGGGAATGTGTTCATCATGTATCACAGACCTATGCCAGCGAAAAATACGTGTGTTTATATAATTGAAACAACAGAGAGACGTGCTGTGGACAAAACAAGAGGCTGTGCCAGAGATCTTGGTCCCGAATGAGTAACTGGGGCCACAGACAGTAGACGAGTGTCAATGTTTCTCACGAAATGGATTCGGATGAGGCCAAGTTTGTGCTGGCCGAAGAGGCAAATACAAAACGCTCTCAAATTGTAATTAGTTTTTGGTCATGAAGGAGAACAGGAATGAGACCCTGTATATCTCTTCAAGGGTTACTGTGGTAGAAGGAAAAAAAATTATAATTGCTTTCCTTTTTTTTTTTTTGGTATTGGGAATTGAACTCAGCACCTTGCACTTGCCAGGCAGGCACTTTTACCAGTGAGTCATCTCCCCAGCTCCATAATTGCTTTCTGTGAAGATAGACTAACTTGGCATTCTTGTCCAGAAAATGAAGCTCAATAATTATATATATACATACATATATATATATATATGAATGATGGGCCTTGGTTTTTTATTTACTAGTGTAAAAAAACCTGCATTCTAATGAAGACCAAGTTTAATATGTTGGCTATTTCTTTATTATTTATTTATTTGAGACAGGGTGTTCCTTTGTATTTCAGGTTGGACTTCAACTCACTATGTAGGCTGACCTTGAACTTGCGATGATCCCCTTGTGTCAGCTTCCCCAGTGCTGGGATCACAGGCGTGCGCCACCATGCCCAACAAGCAATATGTATGTTTTAAAAGTAGTACTTTTTTTTTTTTTGCATCAATACCACTGATTAGTTTGAAGAAATAAAAGCTTTCTGTAGTGGCTTCCTATATTAGAGAAGAGCATTTGATGTCCTAATATACTTCCTCTGTTTTTCTAAATGCCGGCGAAATGTTCCATAGCCAAACTCAATCAGGACTTGTTTTTAGCTCATATGCTTCAGGGCCAATAAACAATTGTTTGTGTGTGTGTGAATAAAATGCTTATCCCAGGTATGGTGCTGCACTCCTGTAATCCCAGCATTCTAGAGGTTGAGGCAGGAGGATTGTTGTGAGTTTGAGGCCAGCTGGGGCCACAAAGTGAGTTTGAGGCCAGCCTGGGCTACAAAGTGAGCTCAAGGGCAGCCTGAACTACATAGTGAGACCCTGTTTCAAAACGGAAAAACAAAAACTTATGTAAATGGTTTTTATTTTAGTTTTGAACATCGACCAAAACCAAAGCCATGGGTGATAATTCCAAGTTTCTGAGTTGCGATCATTCTGAGCAACCTGAGAAATAAATTATTTCAAGTAAAATTGACAGTTTTCCTGAAGCTCTAACCTTCTAAGTTAAATAGATGATTCTTTGGCTAATTGGACTGTTTAAGTCAGATAATTTCAAAGCAGTCAATCAGAATCCTTATCTATGTCTTTTGTCACATAAACAGCAATTTATTTAGAAAATGCCTACAAGAAAAAATTTTATCACTACCAGCAACTTTCCCACCCAAATAAGGAAACTAGATAAAACCTGGTTTGTTTGAGTTAGATAAGCAAGACTTGTCAAGGGAATATCTAAAGATTCCTCTAGTGAGCCATTCCTTTACAATCACTTGAAATCTGTGTACTAAAAACATGATTTGTGAAACCTCTAAAAGTTGGTTCATGGAAACCTACTCAGATGGTTGGAACTCTTCACAACCTGCTAGAATAAATGAGTGAATAAATTTTTGTGATCTAAATTATTTGGTCTACATGTTTTTCTTTACCCAACTTGTTCTTTACAAGAGGGCGCAATGTTTTCAGTATTTGAATTACTGTTTCAGCAGAAGCCAGGAAGGTAACTTTGTAGTAATTATAGTAATTTTTTTTGGTTTTTTTTGAGACAGGGTCTTGCTATGTGGTTCAGGCTAGCCTTGAGCTCACTTTGTAGCCAAGGTTAGTCTTGAACTCACAATGATCCTCCTGCCTCAGCCTCCCAAGTGCTGGGATTACAGGCATGCGCTTTTTTGTTGTTTTAGTTTTGGTTTTTGGTTCTGGTAATCAAACTCATGACCTTCTGCTTGCCAGGCAGTTGCTTGTGCCATTGAACTATATCACCAACCCTCATAGTAATTATAATGTTATCTGTTTTATTGTAAATAATGATAAGTGGTCAGTAAATAGTTTTGTATTTCTTTAAGAAATAAAGATCGTATTCAATTATTGTTCAGCAGACTTAGGGCCTGGCTCATAGGGAATGATGTGGTATGATACAAAAATACTCAACTATCAGGAATCTGCAAAACTTGGGTTTTAAAGCCAATGGTGCTGCTAAATGGACCTGTGATTTTGCACAAGTCACTTGCCTCTTCTCAACTCAAATTTTCTTATCTAGAAAACTGGCTAATTAGCATTTCCCAGTGAGATATGTTAATAGCTATTTCAGGTGATCTTTTTGTGCTCCAATTAGGCTGAGGAACTCTAAATACTTGCTGAGGTTTCTCCATTGCGGGATGATCTGTGAATCTCTAAGAGGAGAATATGGGATTTTGTAAAGGAGTTTACGGCTCTGGTCTGGGTATGGCTTGAGTATATCTCCCATGGGTTCAAGTGCTGGCGTTTGATTCCCATTGTGAGGTGTTAGGAGGGCGGGAACTTGGCCCACTGGAGTAGTTATAGGCGGAGCCTTTGGGGAGGGGTTAGGACAAGAGAAGGTCCTCAGGGTAGAACCCCATGAAGAGAGACAGAGAGATGGGAGGAAACGCACGTGCAGGCTCCCCCTGCGCCTGTCACTGAATGCCCCACTCTGCCTTGGACTCAGTGTGAAGGTCATCACCAGCTGCAAGCGCTGGACGTTGGACTCTCAGACCTGTGAGCTAAAATAAACCCAAATGCTTCATAATTACTCAGCCTCAGGTATTTCCTTAGGGTAATGAGAAAGACCAGCACAATCCCAGAGTCATGTATGTGTGTGTGTGTGTGTGTGTGTGTGTGTGTGTGTGTGTGTGTGTGAGCTCTTATAAGGAACACAGTCTGGGAAATACTGGAGCGGAGCAGCTGTTTCTGAGGTCTCTTTCAAAAAACCTACAATTCTCAAATTATGCTACATGCAGGATGCAGAGAATGGTCAGGAAAGAGGCGACAGCTGGGATACCCAGCACACATTAGTTTGAGGGTGTGGGTAATCGCAAGAGCACGAAGACTTTAGTAGCAGAGTTTATGAGTAATGAGGATGCAGACGAGTCCTGTTAGGGAAATGTCATTAGGAGGGTCAAGCCAGCTGAGCACAGACCGCCTCCTCCCGTTGAACTCTGAACACCTCAAGGAAAGCCTTAGCGTTCACTTCCTGCTGCTTTGACTGGTGAGCCACACTGAACTTGCTGCATTTGCAGCACATGCAGTTTGTTGTTTTGTTGTTGTTGTTGTTGTTGTTGTTGTTTTGGCGGTACTGGGGATTGAACTCAGGACCTTGTGCTTGCCAGGCAGGCACTTATTCCACTGAGCTATATCCCCAGCCCACATGCAGTTTTTTTTTTTCGTTTTGTTTTGTTTTTTTGTTTTTTGTCTTTTTGAGACAGGATCTCGCTATGCAGTTCAGGCTGAACTCGAGCTCACTCTGTAGCCCAGGATGGTCTCAAACTTGCAATGATCTTCCTGCCTCAGCGTCCCAAATGCTAGGATTATAGGCATGTGCCATGATGCCTGGCTCTATATATGTGGTATTTTTAGAACAGGAAGAGCTCACAGAGCTCAGAGTGCCGTTGTTGCATTTGCATGGGAGGTATTGTGTTCCAGAGTCCAAGTGTCTTTGCCAAGGTCACATAGCTCATTAGTATTAAGAGCAGAACTACTCAGGCCTCTTGGTTCTCAGACTAACTACTATACCATAATACCATAATATTGAAATACATGGGTGGAGTGTAAGTCCCTCTATCTAGCTTTTTTTAACTTGAATTTTGATAACACTATTTGGCCAAATAGGTGCTCTGAAGGTGGCTGTTATGAATTCAAGTGTGCTGCAGTCCAGAGGACAAATGGCTGCTTTCACCATAAAAGCCACCTTACATTTGCTCTTAGTAAGGATTTGAGAATGTAGATACACTAAGAAAACCCCACTAAACTACTGCTGCTACTGAGGAATACCCCACAGCGTGGTAAAGAGTGGATTCTGGTAGATTGTGAGAGTTTTATTCATGTATTGTAACAGCCAGAGGAACCATTACAAACATCCAAAGACACGCTCAAAAAAACTGTGAACCAGCACTCAGGAGACTGAGGCAAGAGGATCGCCATGAGTCTGAAGTCAGCCTACACTGCACAGGGAGATCAAAGCCAGCCTGAACTACATGGCAAGACCCTGTCTCAAAAAAACAAAAACAAAAAACCCTAGGGATAAATCTGAACAAAATCCTAACAAGTGTTCAAATAACTTGCAGGAAGTAAGAAAAGAGGGACAGAAGAATGAGAATCAGAGGAAATAAATACTGTATTATAAAACTAATAATAATTGTACACTTCAGCACTACCACATAGATAATTACCTTAAGCATAATTTTTTATTATACCAATCAAAGGGCAGAGACTAACAGAATGGGTAAAAGGCATAATATAACTATGCTGCTTAAAATAAACTCACTCAAAAAAAAATAAGCTCACTCAAAAAATTAGACCCCTTCAAATTTAAAGACCCAATCCCAAAATAGGCATCTGAAATGAATAGATACTTCTCAGATGAAGTACAAATCGCAAATAATATATGAAAAAATGTTCAACATCACTGGCCATTCGAGAGATACAAATTAAAACAACACTGAGATTCCATCTCACTCCAGAAAGAAAGGCTATTATCGAGAAATCAACCAATAACAAAGGCTGGAGGGGCTGTGGGGGAAAAGGAGCCCTTCTGGGGTTGGTGGGAGTACAGACTGTGCGACCAGCATGGAAATCAGTGTGGACAGGCCTCAAGAAACTAGGACTAGAGGTTCCACTGGACTCAGTTCTTCTCCTTTTAGGTATCTTCCTGAAAGAATTAAAAGCATCATACCACAGCTATATATGCATACCCAACCTTATAGTGGCACAGTTTGTAATAGCTAAATCTTGGAAAGCAGCCCAAATGTCCATCAACTGATGAATGGCTAAAGAAGATGTGGGTTTTTTACATAATGGAATACTACTCATCCATAAAGAAGGATAATCTTGAGACATGACTAGGTAAATGGATGCATCTTGAGAATACACTCTTAAGTGAAATAAGTCAGACACACGTGCAAATACCACATAGCTTCTCTGGTGTGAGAAACTGAAAGTGTAAATAAGGACCAAAACGTATAATAGATATTGGGAAATAGGAAGAAAATGTTCAAACAGGAAGGGGGACTAGGGGGAGGGAGGGAGAAAGGAAGGAAGGGAAAAGGCAAAAAATGGAAACAAAGCTTTTGTAAATAAAATGGGGAAGGGGGGTTGAAAGGAAAGTAGAAGAATGGGGAAAAATAGAATGAAGATAGAATGAAGATATATCATGTACAGTTACAAATTCCCTATGATGAATGTGATCATTATATATACCACAAATACACCAATAAACTTAATTTAAAATATTAGACACCAAAACACCTGAAACTAGTATCATACCATTTTTTTTTTGGTCCTTTTGAGACAAAGACAGGGTCTCATTATGCAGTTCAGGCTGGTCTTGAACTAACTTTGTAGTCCAGGCTGGCCTGGAACTCACAACAATCCTCCTGCCTCAGCCTCCCAAGTGCTGGGATTACAGGTGTGTGCTACCACGCCCAGCTGCTAGTATGATATTTAATGATAAAAAAATGAACACTTTTTCCATAAGATTAGGAAAAAGGCTCTTACCACTTATATTTAACATGGTATGAGACGTTATTGCAAGGCTGGGTGTGGTGGTGCATGCCTATAATCCCAGCACTCGGGAGGCTGAGGCAGGAGGATCATTGTGAGTTTGAGATCAGCCTGGGCTACAAAGTGAGCTCAAGGCCAACCTGAACTGCATAGTGAGACCCTGCCTCAAAAAGACCAAATAAATAAATAAATAAATAAATAAAAGAGAGACAAGTTATTGCAATAGGCAAGAAAAAGAAATAAAAGTTGACCTGGAGTGGTGGCACATACCTGTAATCCCAGCTGAGGTAGGATTGCCATGACTCCTCACCTGAACTACATAGTGAGACCTTGTCCAAAAAAAAAGGTAAAAAAAGAAACAGTACAGTTTTTAGTGGAATGTGGTGGTGCACACTTACAATCCCAGCACCTGGGAGTCTAAGGGAGGAGGACTGCTATGGTACGAGTTCAAGGTTAGCCTTGGCCACATCGTGAGTTCACTCCAGTCTAAACTACATAGAAAGACCCTGCTTTAAAAAACAAAACAAAAGAAATAAAAGGTGTATGGACTGGAAAAGAGGAAAAGCTATCTGTATTTTTAAGATAACATGACCATCTATGTGGAAAGTCCCAGAGAGTGGACCAAACAAAGCCTCTCAGAGCTAGTGAGTGAGTGCAGTGGGATTTAAGGTAGAAGGTCAAAACGGGTGACTTTGTATTTCTCTGTGACAGTAAATGTATGGAAACCAAAATTAAAACATAATATTTAGAAGCATCTAAATAAATTTTAAATGACGTGAGATTTAAATTATGTGGGTCAGGGATATAGCTTGATAGCACAGCTCCTGCCTGGCAAGCCTGAGTTCGAGTCCCAGTACCAAAAAAAAAAAAAAAAAGGAACAATCATAAAACCTTGATCTTAACCTTACACCTTGCACAACAATTAACTCAAAATGGATCAATGATATAAATTAAAATATAAAATTGTAAGCTTTCTAAACAAGAGAAAGACATTTTTAAATAGAAAATCTTCATGATCTAGGGCTAGGTAAAGGGCTCTCAATCTTGATAACTAAAGCCCTTTTTTTTTTTTTTTGGCGGTACTGGGGATTGAACTCAGGACCCTGTGCTTGCTAGGCAGGCGCTTATTCCACTGAGCTATATCCCCAGCCCCTTGACAACTAAAATATAGTCCCTAAAACGCAACACTGATAGACTGGATTTCCTCAAAATTGAAAGTATTTGCTCTTCAAAAGGTTGTCAGAAAAGACAAACTACAAGTGGGAATCAAATATTTGCAAACGGCCCCCTGATGCATTACTACCATCTAGAATATATAAGCAACTCTCAAAGCTTGACAGTTAAAGGACGAAGCAGCCCATTAGAAAATTGCAAAGGACAGGAGCAGACGCAAAGACATGCATGAAAAGGTGTTTTACATCATCAGTCCTCAGGGAAAATGCAATTAACCCATAATAAAACGATAATAAAGGAACATTATGGACAATTCTGTGCCCACGAATTGGATATCCTAGACAAGATGGACTAATTCCTTGAAAGACACAATCTGCCAAAAATAGATGTGCAAAACAGGCATGGATAATTCTTCTTAAGGAAATTAAGTCAATAATTGGTGAGTTTCTAAAATGGCAAGCACTGAGGTCAGATGAATTCACTGGCAAATTCTGTCAAACACTTAAGGAGGAAATTATATCAATTCTTTACAATCTCAGAAAAAATGAGAGTGAGGGAATACTTCCAGACCTGCTCTACCAAGTCAGCATTAACGCCCAAACCAGACAAAACTTTAAAACAAAAGAAGATATTGATCAATATAGCTCATAAATACAGATGTAAAAAATCCTCAAAAAATATTAGGAAATTAATCCAAAATGTGTGAAAGAAAATTCTATAATACAGCCAAATGGGATTTACCCAAGGTATACAAGGGTGGTTCAACATTTTAAAAAAAGCAAAAATCAATTAATGTTATCCATCACATTAACAATCTAAGGAAAAATCACATGATATCAATAGATACAGAAAAAAACATTTGATAAGGCTGGGTGGTCCATGCCTATAATTTCAGCACTTGGGAGGCTGAGGCAAGAGGATCACCGGAAATTCAAAGCCAGCCTAGTCTACAAAATGAGTTCAAGCTCAGCCTGAACTGCATAGTGAAATCCTGTCTCAGAAAAGACAAAAAAATTTTTTTAAAAAGAAAAAAGTAGCCAGGCATGGTGGGGCACACTTGTAATTACAGCACCCTGGAGGCTGAGGCAGGAGGATCATTGCGAGCTGGAAACCAGTCTGGGCTAAAAACTGAGCTCAAGTTCAGCCT